>JARBWK010000002.1:85059343-85459343 GCA_030556195.1 Anolis apletophallus | reverse complement strand
GAATTTCTGGAATTCTGTTCACCATCACGTAACGAAAATGCTGGATTATAAGGTTGAACTGAAGCCAGAACATTATTTACTTAATTTAATGCATGACGAAATAAAGGACAATGAGGACAAAATTTTCTTTTACATGACAGCGGTGGCTAGAATCGAACTAGCAAAAAAATGGAAAACGAATGAAATTCCAAGTATAGAGGAGTGGCTAATAAAATTAAGAGAGGCTATGGAACTAGATAACCTCAAAAATCTGATAAGTGACTGTAAGAACAAGAACAAGATAAACTGGACCCGAGTAAAGGATTACTTGAAGGTACTGGAAATTAAAAACGACAAGAAGAATGATAGAAATAAGAAAAAGACCTAAGGTCCGACACCTTGGGCCTGAAGGAGAAGACATGGCAAACGAAGAGTGTCTTAAGCGGAAGGGACTATATCAAGTATTAAAGGTGCACCCTACACCAGAACCGGAAGCTAACACCCATATGGACGAGAGATTATTGACTATCTATTTCCTCCCTTTACTAATCTTTCTCCTAGCCACATTTTCGCCTTTTTTTCTTCTTCTTTTTTTTCCCTCTTTCCTCCTTTTCCTTTTCGTTCTTCTTTTCATTTTCTCTGCCCTCTCTTTTTCTTTTTCCTTTCTTAAGTTTGCCTACTCGCTTCCTCCTCTGCCCTTTTCTCCCCTCCCTCCCTTCTAGGCTATCCCCTTGCACTCCCCGTCCCCTTGCTATCTGCTACCTAAGCTGTTTGATCTGTTTTTATGGTATATGTTTGAAAAATGCAAATAAAAAATTAATTAAAAAATACATTAGAGGAATCGATGGATGAACATGATACAGAAATTCATGGATGAGACTAAATCTGCAAGTAACATAAGAGGGAGAGATAGCATCAGAGCCATTCTGCTGTGCTGAGTTACCTTTATGCCTCTAATAAAAATCATGGCCATAAAATAACTCTTTTAGATTTTAGGTATGGGCAATTTTAAAATAAGGAACTGCATTACACCAGCACATGGTGAATCCATCTAAACCTACGTTGTTGTATTGGCTCAGCCTTAGCCACTAGTCCCTGCCAAATACAGAATTCGGACACCAGATGTCAGGAATTTCCAGTATTTCTTTAGATCCCACAGGGGAGATGGTCTGAAGAACAGGCACAACAAATGCTTGCAAACAAAACAAGACACAAAGGTTTCTGTAAACAGATGATCATATCGCATTCAGCCCCAAATTACAACACAGAATTTTCCACATTTTTTCACTCTTAGATCATACAACAAGTGTCACTTGAGAGGAATGTGGTGGGGAATGGTCATGCAATAGGCTAGCCATGTGTGTCTAGTGGAACCCAGTTGTAGACGTGACTTCTCCAAGGGAAAAGGGCTTTAATAATAAGCAAGTGTATCGGGTTTCTCAAAACACACTGTTAGGGTCATCAGAGCAGCTGGCAGTGATGCAAGTTCTATGACCTGCCTCTGAACCTTTCAAACTCATTTCCTGTCAAGCATCAGACCCAAGAGGACAAGCGAAGGGCTGTTAAGTTCTTCTCTAGAGCCGTCTCAAATTAGAATTCCAGTAATGTCTTGAATTCCATCTCACTTGTCCTCAACTGGCCAATTTTGGTTCATGTGGATTTTGAATTTGTGTGACAGAACAATCCTCCTTGGCAGAAGAGGAAGAGGTCAATAGATTCCATTGTTTCAGTGGAAGAGAATAATTGGGTAGATCAAAACCAAATATGGTTATAAAGTTTGTCAGAGAGTCTACTTTGACAGTAAAGGTTTACTCAGATTTACCAAAATTATTGGCCCCTACCCTATACCCAGTTAGTTATAGAACAGTCTCTTGTTACCAAGGTGTCTTCCCCATGGAAAATGGAGTGGACGCCCATGTGCTTGCAATCAATTTTCTATTTAGTATTAGGAGGTCCTATATGCCATCCTTTGAGATGTCATTGGAATTGCTATACTCATAATGGGATCTGTGGAAGGCCATAATAATTAGCAATTTTTATGCACACTTGTTGTGTTTAACAAGCATGGGTGCATTTGTAGCAACTGCTGTTAGCACGATTTCTAGGGCACGTTGTTCTGAAACGGTTTAATCAGTTCATAGTTTGAGATGAAGCAACATAGGAAGATCTAGGCAAGGGATACCTAGGAACTGCTGTAATCATTGGCTAATGTTGGAGTAGGAGCAAGGCAATACAGGCGAGGTCTTATAATGAATGCAAACCCTGCAGAGAAGGAATGTTCTTAGGAGGCAGGGCTGGACTACAGGGAACTTTGAAGCTGGGCAAATCAGATGTTTTACAAGCAACCCATAACTGAACCCAAGGTTCTCCTTTTCCTCCTTGCAAGAGTATTTCTGGGATCCTTGCTCTAAACACAGAACTCTTTCACTAGCATCTGTACTCTTTGGCTCTACTAGCTAGACCTGTGCACAAAATACTTAACTTCCCATCAATATCCTTGTGGTTTTTGTTTTTCTTTACTACACAATGAAAGGATCCAATGTGGTGTGTTGGGAGACTAGGGTTTGAATCCCTACTCACCCACTGCTTAATCTAGGACAAGTCACATTTTCTGAGCCTCAGAGAAAGACAAGAGCACATACCTTATGAATAGATATTCCCAAGAAAATTCTATGATGTGGCCACTATAAGTTGGAGTCAACAAAAACATATAATAGCAAAACCATACAATTACAGTGGGCACTGGGTATTCTGCTGAGCTTTGGTGCCAGGCCCTCTGTAGATACCAAGATCCATGGATGCAAGACCCATTATATATGATGGCATAGTGAAATAGTGACCCTTATATCAAATAACAAAATCAAGGTTTGCTTTTTGGAATGGTTTTTTTTAAAAAACCAACATGTTCAGGTAGTGAATGGCTGAATCAATGCATATTAAGGGGAATTCTATATACCTGGATGTGATGAGGTGGTTATTTATATGTTAATCACATGTTTGTATATATGTTTAGAAGGAACATTCTTTAAAAGCTGCAGAGAGTGAGCAGTAGAATGTTCGCAGCAGCAAGCTGTAAGCAGAGGCTGTTGCCATGACAACAGAGGCTACTCTGGCTTTAGAATGTTCAGTTTGAATTTGACAGTTGGAGAATGTCAGTTGTCCAGTAGCTGTGAGCAGAGTTAGTTGGGAATTAGCAGTTGTTAAAGCTGCAAGCTGTCTGTAGGAGCTGCAGTGTGCAGTTCAGTTCTGAGTGTGGGTTTAAGGAAACCCAAGTGTGGGACAAGTTAGTCCCAGGGTTGAGAGTAACCCAGTATTAAGTAGTTACTTGTGTGTAACTGTATCAGGGGAAAACCCCAGTGTTACATTGTTGAAACCTTGAAGTTTGTACCTCTTTGGAGTATCTTTAGAAACCACCTAAGCTTTGAGCCCATTTCTGTAAAATAAACTGTTAAATACTTTCAACAAAAACATCTGTGGAAGTCGTTTATTCACAAAGACCCTCACATCTAGTGGTCAAGCACTGACAAATGGTGGCAGCAAGTTAATAAAGATAATAATAAAGAAAGAAAGCAAAACATTGAGTATTGGTGGCAGTCTTGCCACACATTTTTAAAAGTCGAGGAGTGGTCTGTGTGTGTCCAGATATCTTTACACTGGGGTTATGGAGAACTGATGTCAGTTGGAAGAGACATAAATGAGCTAGATGGACAATTAGTTTGATCTGGTGTAAGCCTGCTTCTTATCTAAACAATAAAGAATAGTTTCCTCATAAACCCCCTTCGACCGTTCATTGTCACCACTCCAGGTTTTTTTATCACTGGCTTGTGAACCAGAGAACAAATTGTCTGTCCAGAATCATCTCAGAGCCCACCATGATGGAAACCACCTACAAAGTATGTTATTCGGGAGCAGGGATTATTTTCAGCTTTCATTACTGGAATTGTTTGGAAATATTAAGGCCGCTTGGTGAGTTTATGCTGTATTTTGTTAAACTTTTCACTGACCTGAAGAATCTGGCAACACAGAAGAAAGAAGGCTTTCACCCTTAAGTTTTGATAGTATTCTTAAGAAAGAATACGGTTTTTGCAATACATTGCAATGGAGCTCAATTGTATTAGGTGAAATATATTCGAGAGTTTTAATGGCTTTTCACTTTCTCTGAGGAAAGATGCTGCAATGATTAAAAGCAGCTCAGATGGAATTTCCTGTTTTGAAAATAAATTAAGTATTAAAGGGGACAAATGGACATTTTAAAACTAGATCTTAAACATCCTATGTTTTGAATATTTGCTGTTACTTGCAGCCAAGTTGACTTCAACTTATGGTGACACTACAATCAAGACAAGTTGAAGGTATTGTAGATGACAATCTCCTTAAGAGCCATGGCAGAATTCCCATCTGAGTATCTTCATTGTGGACAAACATGTGTACTGATAGATGTGGGGAAGTTGTACCTGATGAAGACATCCAAATGCTGTTAAATTTTTGTTCAGCTAATGGGTCAAATTGAACATGATGAAAAATTCAAAATAAACTGTTTAAATTAGTTTTCAACATGGCTTACAAGGTCATACTGACTATAGAAGAGTTCCCATATAAGGAGAAAATCTAGATCAGTTCAGCTTGGAAGAATATTGTGTCTATAGACAAAAACTGTTTAGAAACTTTGCTTTGCGGAATTAATCCCAGACACAATGACCTCTTAGATTACAGAAGTTGTTTTATCCTGACAGCTACCAGTTAATATTTTAATTAAGTCAGTATATTAGTTGACCATGTTGCTTTATCAAAATAGTAGAGTCCTGTTGCTCTTAAAGGCTAAAATGTTTATCATGGCATAAGCTGTTGTGACCTGAATCTTACATCATTAGATGCATGGAATGTTTCCCCGTTCATCAGAATATGTCTATACATGGGAATAAAGGAAAAACAAATGAAAGCAACGAGATCCATAGGTCATGAATTACAAGAAGCATAATCGATGACTTGTCTAGATAGCTCAAACTTCATATGCAAAATCTTTGCCTAGAAAAATATTACATATTAGTCCTCTTACATGGCTTGGCTGTTTGACCTCATTGTTTGCCTCTGTGGGTTTCCTCTCCTTGTGCGTTTCTACAGTCTGCCAGCGAGAGACACTTCATACAGTTTATGGAAGTGGTCTCCAGGCTACAAAAACTCATGACACTCTCATCATCATCATAATCTGGTTTTGACCTTTAAAGCTCTATACGGTTCTGGCCCAGCTTACTTGTCCGAACGCATCGGCCGCTACGTCCCATCCCGTAACCTAAGATCATCCGGGAGGCCCTGCTCTCGCTCCCGCCGACCTCTCAGATGCGGTTGGTGGGGACGAGGACAGGGCCTTCTCGGTGGTGGCCCCCGCCTGTGGAATGCGCTCCCACGGAGATACGGGCCACCTCAACCCTCCTGTCAGACACGAAGAAGGTGAAATCCCGGCGCGGGGATCAGGCAGTCCCTCACCAGCACTAGGCAGCATGTGAGACGGAATTTTAATGGGAGGGAGGAAGAGGGTCAATGTTTCTAGGGTTGAATACTGTTTTAATTGGAATGATTGTAGATGTGTTGAGGGATTGTATTTTAATGCCTTAATGTTTTAATGGGTTGTGGGGTTTGGGGTTTTACGCTGTTGATGTGGCATCGAATTGTGCCTGCTGTAAGCCGCTCTGAGTCCCCCCTCGGGGGTTGAGAAGAGCGGGGTAAAATCCTGAAATAATAATAAAATAATCAGTTTAATATTTGTTAACCGCCCTCAATCCAGGATGCTCTGGGAGATTTACATAAGAGCAAAGTTAAAACAAGATAAAAATACATAGACCAAATATAAAAGTTAAAATTACAAATCAAACACTCTACTGAATAGCCAAGTCTAAAGTGCTTGGGTAAAAGGATGCAGGTTGCGCATAGCTCTCATGTACGGTGGCAGTGAGTTCCATAAGGCTGGGGCAGAGATAGAAAAAGCCCTCTGTCTTGTGCTCACAAGACGTACTTCTTTGGGACCTGGTATATAAAGCAAGTTATGTTGACAGGGTGGGAGTGACCACTGATGGCCATATGGTGAGAGGCGGTCTCTGAGATGCTCTAAACCTTTAGGCAACCTCCAGGGCTTGCTCACATCACTCTAAACCCGTTATTGTTTAGGCAACCTCCAGGGCTTATAAAGTGAAGTCTTTAATATACTAATGAAGAGGTATATCTCATTGAATGTAGTGAGATTTATTTTCAAATAAATCAATTTGAAAAAAAAGACACCAAAACCACAAGCACCCTTCTGGGAGGTGATATAACAGTCAAAATCCTGTGGGCATTGTAGATGTCTAAGCTTTTCCCATTGGACACTTTTGTCTCTTGTGAAGTGTCCAAGATCATGGAAGCAGAATTATGGATGCAGTGCCATTGTGTAAGTGGAGTGCACGTGAATGTGCACGTACATGGTTTTATTCATTTGGGTGTGCATTAATTTCTCTAACATTACCATTCAACACAAAATAGCATAGCACAATCAGTGTGTCACTCCATGGGTGGAGATTTCTGGTGCACCACCCCAATTTTTGATCTCTCCCAGTTCTATAAATGTTTTAATATCCTTTCATATTGGTGCATATAAATGTGTACACACGCACACAGGTGCACCTTATATCACAATTTTAAAAGAATATGTTTACTATGTTTTTAGTTTACTTGGCTAGTACTGCTTTAAACTGTTTTAATCTGCATGTTTTAATTTCATGTGTAAGCCCTCCTGAGATCTTTTTTGATACAGAATGAGATAGACTTGCGCAAATTATCCCAAAAAATTGCATCAGCCTTGGAAAGTAATAGTTTAAATAGAAGTCACTTCTCTAAGAGGAATAAAAGAAGTTGAAAAAGAAGGGACATGATTCTCAGATATCCTATGATTAGCACACTGCTCTTTGGATCCTGAAGCAAAGGTGGTAAATGCAGCAATAAAAACGGCCTCTAATTTTGGGCTGGTCTAGTTGAACGTTTTATTTATTCAATTTATTTATTTCCTATATTTATACCCCACCCGTCTCCCCCCGAAGGGGGATTCAGGACGGCCTAACAAAAGCAGCATATGATGCTAGCATAATAAAAACAACCACAGTACAATCAAAATATTAAAAATATTGAAACAACAATTAAAACAATTAAGACACAGCCATTAAAATCGAAATCCAAAAACCATTCTGGGTCAATTCATTGCCATAAGTTGTGTGATCTTTTTTCACTTGCTGCTCACTTATCAAATGCTTGATCCCATAACCAGGTCTTGGTTTTCCTTCTAAAAGACAAGAGGGAGGTGGCCAATCTGATATCTCTAGGGAGGGCGTTCCATAGGCCACTGCTGAGAAGGCCCTGTCTCTCATGAGATCGAGAGCAGGGCCTCTCCTGACGATCTTAATTAATTAATTTCTGTCATTTCTATACTGTCTCTTCTCTACCTCCGAAGGGGGACTCAGGACAGCTTACATATAGTAAGTAGCGAGTGTCACAACATAACAATTACAATAATAAAATCATACTTAAAATACAATAGCAATCATTACAACAGTAATACATAAAACCATAAAATAATGGTTAAACTTCATGATGGTTCATGGCAGGAGATACATTCGGACAGGTAGTCTGGGACAGAACCGTTTAGGGCTTTAAAAGTTAAAACGAGCACTTTGAATTGTGCTTGGAAGCTGATCAGTAGTTGGCATAACAAAGGAGTTGTATGTTCCCTGTATGTCGCCCAGGTGAGCAACCTGGCTGCCGACCGTTTGACTAGTTGAAGCTTCTGGGCATTCTTCATAGGCAACCCTACGTAGTGTGTTGCAGTAGACTATTTGGGATGTAACAAGAGCGTGGACCACTGTGGCCAAGTCAAACTTCTCAAGGAACGGGTGCAGCTGGCACACAAGTTTTAATTGTGGAAAAGCTCTCCCGGTTACTGCCAAGACCTGGGGTTCCAGGCTCAACGATGAGTCCAGGATCACTCCCAAACTGCAAACCTGTGTCTTCAGGGGGAGTGTAACCCCATCTAACACAGGCTGTAACCCTATCCCCTGTCCAGCCTTTCGACTGACCAGGAGTACCTCTGTCTTGTCCGCATTTAGTTTCATCCAGGCCGACACAGTGGCCAAGCACCGGTTCAGGACCTGCACAGCCTCCTTAGTGACAGGTGAGAAGGAGTGATAGAGATGAACATCATCCGCATACAGATGACATCTGACCCCAAAACTTTGGATTATCTCTCCCAGCGGCTTCATGTAAATGTTAAACAACATGGGGGACAGTATTGACCCCTGCAGGACCCCACAGGTCAATGGTTGTGAGGACGAGCAGGTCCTCAGCAACACCTTCTGGGACTGTCCCTCAAGGAAGGACCAGAGCCACTGCAGAACTGCCAAGTCCCATGTCCCTGAAGCATCCTAAAAGGATACTGGTATCGAAGGCCGCTGAGAGGTCTAGCAGAACCAACCAACTCCCCGTCTAGTTCCTGGCGAAGATCATCTACTAAGGCGACCATGGCTGTTTCGGTACCATGTCCCAGCCTAAAGCCAGACTGTGCTGGATCTAGATAATCAGTGTCTACCAAGACTCCCTGGAGCTGTGAGGCCACCACACGTTCCAAGACTTTGTCCAAGAAGGTGAGATTGGAAACTGGCTGAAAGTTGTTCAATTGGGTGGGGTCCAGTGATGGTTTTTTCAACAGCGATTTTATAACAGCCTCTTTTAGGCTCGCTGGAAATTTGCCCTCCTGTAAGGAGGCATTGATCACCACCTTCACCCATCCTGCCAAATCCCCTCTGGCTTCCTTTATCAGCAGGTGGTCATGTTACACTCTCAGAGACCGCTGTTAATATGGGGTCAAAGCGACTTTGTCTGCGAAGAATCGAGCAAATGCTTTACAGCGGGCTGTTGAGTTGTCAGGGATCCTGTCTTGGGTGACGGGATTTAACAGACCTCTGACTACTTGGAACAGCTCCGCCGGACGGTTCTTTGCAGACGCAATATTGGCTGCATAAAAATGTTTCCTTGTAGCCTCTATTGCTGCGGCATATGCCTTTAGATAGGCATCTAGCCATGTTTGATTTGACTGGTTAGGCTTTTTCGGCCGCATGCGCTCTAGTCTTCTCTTCATTTGCTTCATCACTGCCAGCTCCTTGTTGAACCAAGGAGATGGTTTAGCTGGGCTACTCAAGAGGGGACGTTCGGGAGCAATTGTGTCTATTGCCCTAGTCATTTCCCTATTCCAGCAAGTAACCAGAGCATCAACAGAATCACCAAGCAAGAAGGCAGAGAAATCCTCAAGAGCCATCAGGAATCCATTCAGATCCATAAGCCTCCTGGGGTGAACCATCTTAATGGGGTCTCCGCCCCTGCAAAGGTTAAAGGGTGCAATGAGCCTAAATTTTATCAGGAAGTGTTCTGTTCTGTTATTTTCTCCATGATAGCATAGCTATGTGATATTTTTTTCTGGGGCACATCATGGTTTGATTTTGTTGGCCATTAGCTTTTGTGTGAATTTGTTGGGGTTTGGGGCTTGAGTGACACATTTTTTCTTAAATATCTTGCTCTATTGTTGAATTATTAGATAGTATGACCGCTGTACAGGCAAGCACAGAAATGGCTTTCCGATACCACTTGGATATACTGGGAGGTATTTCACGTTTGTGAAGTGCATTCGAGGGAAATTTGGTGGTCAGATTTCACACTTATTGAAATCAGGATTCCTGAATAAATTGAAAAGAAGGAATTGAATTAAACACAGATGGGTTTAACTGATGATGCCAAATAAGCTATATTGTGAACATATTCACAAGGGACTATTATTGAAGATGTGGATTGCGGTCAGTTATAGAATATCTCAGTCTACATTTGGTAAAAAGTATGCTTTTATGAAAGAGCAGAAGAGTACCTGTCTTTCCATGTGGCTTTAGAGGATTAGATTACCAGTTTTTGTGCGATTTCTAATCAAACTGCATCTACATGTATTTATTATTTATTATTCAAATTTGTATGCCGCCACTCCCTGAGGGTTCGGAGCAGTTCACAACATCCAGTAAAACACATCACAATACAGAAAATTTAGCAATTTGTAAAAAACAAAGTTAAGATTCGAAGGCCACATAAAATTGCCATATAAAATTCAGATTATCTGCTTTGAATTGGATTATGTGGGTCTACACTGACATATAATCCAGTTCAAAGCAGATAATCTGAATTTTATATTGCAGTGTAGAAAGGGACTCGGAGGATAGCCAAATAAAAAATTCAGGATTAGCATGATGTACCCAAAGTGTAAGACATGGACTAAACATTTCCCTCAGTTGGAGAACAAGATAGTGCATACCATATAAGCTGTTCTGAAGCAAGATCTTTAAGATGACAGGTAGGTTTTGTTCATTTTCTGTGTTTTAATGCTCTTGGTGTCCACTTTCTTTGGATGTTTAAAGGGTATTACTGGATGCTTAACAGGAAATTAATTCAATTGTAGGAAAACTACATGAAGTGGAACAGAATTATTATAGAGACAATACACCCCTGAGCAGCATTAAGTATTATCTTACAAGTTGTGATGAGTCTAATCAAAGCTCTAATAATAATATGTTGGTAGGCAGAGAAAATACATATAAAGGCAAGATATTTGAAAAGGGGACCAGTTTCTGAGTAGTTGATTCTAGCTGGCCCCAACAGTATCAGTACCACTCTCAACAGTACTCTCTGAACAATATCAGTACCAACAATCAATAGTGTTCAGGTTGCAGAATTTTGATAGACTTCATCTGGAATGTTCTGCACATCACGTTTTAAGAATGATATTGAGGAGCTGTAACATCTTGAAAGAAGGGTGACCAGAACGATGAAAGTCCAGAGATCAAGCCTTAGGAGGAATGGCTTAGGGAGCTGGATATGTTTAGGTTGGAGAATAAAAGACTGACAGGTGACATGATAGATGTCTTTAAATATATAAATTACTTGTCTTAAGACATCATGGCATTTTCCACAAAAATGGTTTAAATGATAAACACATTTTCTCCATAAATTATGTGTTGGCTCAAATTTGTTAGTCAGCATTTTATAGCCAGGTATCTTTTGGGAAAAGGAATGTGAAACTTTATGCTGTAAAGCCCTTACATCAGTGTTTCTCAACCTTCCTAATGCTGAGACCCCTTAATGCAGTTCCTCATGTTGTGGTGACCCCCAACCATAAAATTATTTTAATTACTACTTCATAACTGTAATTTTGCTACTGTTATGAATCATAATTGGATTGTGTTTTAATGTGTTTTAATGCTTTTTATTGTAGGGCTGCATGTCTGTGACATGATGCTCATATATATTGTTGTTATCCGCCCCGAGCCTGTGGGGAGGAGCGGAATACAAAATCGAAGTAATAAATAAATTAATAAATAAATAAATAATGTAAATATCTGATATTATTATTTATTTATTTCATTTCTAACCCGCCCTTCTCTACCTCCAAAGGGGGATTCAGGGCGGCAAATAAAAGGCAATAATTCAATGCCGCATACAAGAACAGAAGAACAACACATCAAAAAAACAACAAACCAGATTAAAAAGTTACATATCAAAATACCCCCATAATCCCCGTTCCATATTCATAAGCTGTCCAGCCAATCCGCAGTGCGCCAACGCAACCCTATCCTACTCAAATTGTCCGTCCGATAAATACACGTATGCATATGACATGAAAGAAAATGCAATGAAGATGTTCCACCGGTGGTACCTAACACCGGCAAAACTAGCCAAATATAAGGAGGGTGGTAGCAACAAATGTTGGAAATGTAGAAAGGAAATAGGGTGTTTTTTTCCACATGTGGTGGAACTGCTATAAAGCGAGGAAATTTTGGAAAGGGATCCACAGGAGATAAAAATATGCTGGAATTTGACCTAGAGTTTAAACCTGAAATCATGTTATTAGGTTTAATTGACTTTGAATTAGAAGAAAATAAAGAAAAACTCTTTATATATTGCATAACAGCTGCGAGGATGACATATGCGAGGAGATGGAAGGATAACGATATCCCGGCTAACTGACTGGAGAAAGAAACTTGTGGATATAATGAACATGGACTCACTCTCGCTTTGCCCTATCAGAGGAGAGACATAGAATAAAGACGGATTGGTCTCCCATAATAACAAATATGGACAAAGCTAAATGGAAATGGACAACCGATCCATAACTATTTCACCGGATGGTATATGTATAAGTAAGCATAAACCCTACCTGGTCCACCCAGAGGAGGTTCGATTAGGCGTTACAAGACGACATTGTGCCCATATTTCTTTTTGCAGAGACGAATATTGAATATACAATTGGGGGGAATTAGAGAGAGTAGGAAGTACTCATTGTTCTTTTCTTCTGTTTGTCGGGATGCATGAGGGGGCGGGGGTATGGTTGTTGTTATTGTATTGTATTTCATGCAGCACATGTCGCTGCGTCTATGTTCTTTTATCACTTTGTAAATCAATAAAAATCATTATTAAAAAAAAAAATTGTCCGTCCGATATGCAGGATGTATTTTCAGTCACTGGACCAAATTTGGCACAAATACCCAATACGCCCAAATTTGAATACTGGGCTGGGGGTGGGGGGGTGGAGGGAAACCCCATGCCTTAAACCTTCCTCCAACCTCACAGGCTCTCCCTCGCTTGCACATGGACACCACGCTGCCATACGCAGAGCATGCCTGCTCTCCCCTCCCCACTTGGAGTCTCAGAAACAGCCCTCCCCTTGGCTGGGAGGTCAGCCAATCAAAACAGGAGGAGGGCTTTTGGTGGGAGGATTTGCCATCTGTTTCCAAAAAGGAAGAAGGACGGGCAGAAAGATCTTCAGCCATCTCTGCCAAAGGGGTTCCTAAGACCATCCAGAATATATATTTTCTGATAATCTTTGGTGACCCTCTGAAACCCCCTTGCAATCCCCTGCCCCCCAAGTTGAAAACGTTGCCTACCATGGTGGGCTCCTTCCACAGGGAGCCATTTTCCAATCATATCCATCATAGCTCAAACTTGATAAAGAGTACGGAGTCTTAGAACAACAGAAAAGAATCACTTTCTGTGTGTGAAGTATTGGGACTCTGAAGAGGACTCCATCTCCCGCCACAGTTGAAATCTCCTGAACCAGAGGGACATTTTTGTGGTGTGCCATCTCTGTGGCTTTATGTTGTTGTTGCGGCCGAAAGGACAAACTTACTGGTTTTTATGACAGTATAAGATTGACCATTGTCAACAAAAAGAATAACTTGATAGAGAAACTTACAGGAAGATAGTGAGGATGAACCAGAAAAACACTGCAGAAAGACAGATATAGTGGCTGGTAGATACATTTGGAAAATTATTATTTTCATGCTGTGCATACCAGTCTCATCATAGTTTAAAGGCAGACAATATGTCAACAGCCTAATTTCAAGAATGTGTCTAGACCGGAACTTACTGCCCTTTTCATCTCTGCTTATTCCCCATTGTTCTTTTACTAATCTTTTGTGCGTCCCTCCTACAAGCATGCATACACATCTCTTCTTTGAGAGTTTATTTAAAATGGCTGAATCTGTGAGCTTGCCCCCAGCACTCCTTTCCCATGAAACCTGAGGGCATTTTTATGGGCAGGCAAAGGATGGGGCAGAAGTGTGACTGCTTGGGAGAAACATTCAGAACAGCCAGACCTGTGAAGTCAAAAGCAACCATATCCTCACACCCCAAGAAAGGGTTAGAGGAAACTGGTGAGAAGAACAAATTAAGATGAGACATAAAAAGATCTAATGACAGGCCAATAAACAGTAGGAATTAGAAATAGAATGAAACGTTTGGCAGGCCAAATTTGGGCAGTTTCGAGTTTTTCAACCAAGGTGATGTCCACACACACTCATTCTTATTGATGATCTCAGGACAGCTTACAATAAATCAAAACAATACATAATTGTAAATGTTTAAAAACCTTAAATGTATTCAGCAGTTTCTCAGTTTAAAACTGTCAATTTAAAGCTGTTTTAAAAAATCTTGAATAAAATAAAATCATAAAACATGTAAAATCAGTTTGATCTGCAGATTTTAATTAAATGCCAGGTTTTAAAAATGATTCCAATGGTGGAGCCAATTGGGCTCCAGGGGTAGGACACAACTGTAATGTCATAACAGAAAAGATAATTTCTCATGCCCTTCTCAAATTTATTTCCCTCTCTCGGCATTATTTTGTGAATGAAGATTCTTAGGAAGGACTCATCCCACGCTTTTTACAAGCGCGTTGATGACTTAAAAGGCCAATCTGAGATAGGCAAGTTTGGTTGCAGAAAGCACAGCAGAAAGTCTCCTTGGGTGATGTTGTTTCTAAATTCTGGTTCTTTCTGCATTGTCGTTTCTCTTCAAGACCCATTCGGCGTGTCTTCTCGAAAGAGGCCGCAGTATTATGGATAGTGCGTCCCCATGCCTCCCGATGTGAGGCCAGGGTTGATCATTGTTGGTGATCAATCAGGCCGAGCCTGAGATGTTGTTTCAGGGAGTCCTTATATCTCTTTTTGGGGGCGCCTCTCTTGCGCTAACCCATGGCGAGTTCACCATAGAGTAGTATCTTTGGGAGGCGGTGGTCCTCCATCCTAGAGATGTGCCCTGCCCAGCGCAGCTGTGTTCTCAATAGCATGGCCTCAATGCTGGTGATCCCTGCTTGCTCAAGGACAGCAACATTAGTCACATAGTCAGTCCAGTGTATATTTAGGATTGTGCGAAGACAGTGCTGATGACAGCGTTCGAGGAGTCGTAGGTGTTGGCGATAGGTGACCCATGTTTCAGACCCATATAGGAGAACAGACAGTACGATAGCTCTGTACACACTGATTTTGGTGCTTTGCCTCAGGTGCTTGTTGCTCCAGACTCTTTTGTGAAGCCTTCCAAATGCACTATATGCCTTTGCTAGTCTGTGATCTATCTCTTTGTCAATCTTGGCGTCCCACAATGATGGGAAATGGAGGAAGGCTCCTCCAGTAGATCTCAGTTCTTGGACAGGTATATAAATGATCACAACTGGCTGATGTCACACTAATTTGGAACTATGGGCAACCAATTAGAGTTTGTGAGTGACTTGTGCAAGGTCCTCACATTTTTCAGTTCTTCTACCCCTGGTGGCTCCCATATTGGTAAGGAAGTAAATTTGTTCAGAGTTTAAAGAAACTATTCATGATCCAGCCACAAAATAAGTTAAGTACCTTGGATACCTCCTCCTTTGTTCAGACTGAAACAGAGTGGATTCATTGCCCTGTGACTATTGGACCCTGTTTGGATTTGTAAGTTGCACAGTATTTTTCTATAACTGAGAACAGGATCAGTGTCTCAGGCCTAACTACAGTTGTTGTCATAATTGGGGTGTGGTGGCAAGTGCTGAGACTATAGTATATAGGTTGTAGTGACCCTGTGTTAGTTTGATGAGGGTAGGAGTTTGGTGGATGAACATAGTTTGTTGTACCTACTGTTTGTACAAGCCTTCCAGTAGGAAAGAACAGGTTTGTGTCTGTGTTGTTCTTGGTCCTGAAGAGACCACTTCACCTTGGGGAAGGTATCTGACTCCCTAACAGGAGTGGAGAGTCCCTTCTGCTGAACATCAGAAAATTTTGAGCTGTTTTGAACCCCTGACAGATCCTACAACAGCAAAAATGAACTGGTGTGCTGTGCTTATACATTTGGTTTCATAGAACATATCTTTTTAGTATTTTAAGTGGAAAGCTTAGACAGAGAAAACCCTACCACAAAGTGAGGAAAGGGATTAGTGGAAAGCTGCTTTCAGATTCTTGTTCTAATTTTTGCATTGACTTCGTTTGAACGGGTGCCTATTTACAAAATGATGGCAGAGACTACAGCCCATTGCCCACATTGACTACCACTGGTATTGCATCAGCCCCACACATGGAACCCCCAGTGGCACAATGGGCTAAACCCTTGCACAGGCAGGACTGAAGACCGACAGGTCACAGGTTCGAATCAGGGGAGAGTGCGGATGAGCTCCCTCTATCAGTTCCAGCTCCCCATTGCGGGGACATGAGAGAAGCCTCCTACAAGGATGATAAAATATCAAACATCTGGGCATCCCCATGGCAACATCCTTGCAGATGGCAAATTCTCTCACACCAGAAGCAACTTGCAGTTTCTCAAGTCGTTCCTGACATGAAAAAAGCCCCACCCATGCCTGGTATTGGGGGGGGGGGGGGCAAATGCCAGGGCCCACAGTCTTGCAGAGGCCCATGTAAATATTTCACTCCAGTTTTGTGCTTTTCAGAGATATAGTTGCAGGAAATCTCATCTTTTTTTTAAAAAAAATAATTCTTTATTGGTTTTTCAAATAAAAGTAAACAAATAGAACAAACGAACAATAGACAGAAAAAATACAATAAAATCACGGAATGAGCACAGAAGTAGCTCGAAAGGAAATGTAGGTACCTAAGAAAGGTAAGTATAAGTGTAAAGTGTGAAAACAGGGTAGAGTGGAGAGTAGGGATTGCTCCATGGTGTCTTTTCTCCCTTCACGCCGTTGTTGAGGTTCCCCTTATGTTGCCTGTGTAGGGGTAGAGAAGAGTATATCTATGTATTTAATCTAACATTAAATCAACATTATATTCCATTCTACAGTATTGTCGTACTGCCCCCCAGTCTGTTTTTTCCAGTCTGTCTTTATTTTTGTTTCGTAATTTTTCAGTTAGCTAGTCCAGTTGGATTGTTTCGGTGACCTTTATAAACCATTCCTCTTTAGTTGGAGCCAAGGGGGTTTTCCAATACTTAGCGAGAAGGATCCTGGCCGCTGTTATTCCTGTTAAAATAATTTTCCTCTCCATTATCGGGATTGTTTCCTCTAACAGGGCTGTCCAACTTCTACCAACCCTGGGGCCTGATTACCGGACACTGATCAACTGAGGGGCCTAAGGGTCCGCCCCTCCCTGGCTCCGCCCCCTCCCCGGCTCCGCCCCCTCCCTGGCTCCGCCCGCTGTATATATTCACAAACTCATATTCCCCTTTATTTCTAATAAAATACATTTGTTATTACTATTATTCCATTCCTGCCACATGTATATATTCACAAACTCATATTCCCCTTTATTTCTAATAAAATACATTTGTTATTACTCTTATTCCATTCCTGCCACATGTATATATTCACAAACTCATATTCCCCTTTATTTCTAATAAAATATATTTGTTATTATTATTCCATTCCTGCCATATATAGATAGATCACAGATTAGGAAAGGCATACAGTGCATTTGGAAGGCTTCACAAAAGAGTCTGGAGCAACAAGCACCTGAGGCAAAGCACCAAAATCAGTGTGTACAGAGCTATCATATCATACAGTTCGCCTACAATCAAAGAGCATTCTAAACCCCACCAATGATGGAATTAACCAATCTTGGCACACAGAACTCCCATGACCAACAGGAAATACTGGAAGGCTTTGGTGGGCATTGACCTTGAGTTGTGGAGTTGTAGTTCACCTCCATCCAGAGAGCACTCTGGACTCAATGTTGGATCAGGACCAAACTTGGCATGAATACTCAATATGCCCAAAAGTGAACACAGATGGAGTTTGGGGAAAATAAACAGGAGCTGGAGGAAGCCGAGAGCATGGTTTGTGGCTCCCCCGGGCTTGGTGGAGCCGCGAACCGGGAGACTCCCTGCAAGCAAACGGAGGGGATGCCTCTCGGGGCCTGGCTGCTTCCAAACCCGGGGTTTGGAAGCAGCCCCTGAGATGTCCTCCCTTTCTCCAAGTCCCCTTCCCAAGCGAGAGAGACTGGGGAAAGGGAGGAGATGCCTCTCGGGGCCTGGCTGCTTCCAAACCCCAGGAGAAGGAAGGAAGGAAGGAGTGGAAGAGAAGGATGGAAGGGAATGGAGGGAGGAAAGGGAGGAGGGAAAGTGAGAAGGAAGAAAAGATAAAAGGGTGGCAGGAAAGGAAGAAAGGAAGGTAAAAGAGAGAGGGGCAAGGAGGGAGGGAGAACAGTTGAAAGGGTGGGTGGCTGGGTGGAAGGAAGGAAAGAAGGTGAAAGAGAGGGACAGAGGAAAGAAGGAAAGAGTGGAAGGAAAGGGAGGGGAGAGTAGAAAGGGGGAGAGGGAGGGGGGGGGAGAAGGCCGGGCGCTGGAGGCGAGTGCGCGGGGGGCCTGAGCGCCTCCGGCGCATGGAGCAACAGGAGGAGGAAGCGGCGAGAGGAGAAAGAGAGAGGGAAGGGGCAGGGAAGGAAGGATGAAAGGGTGGAATGGAAGGAGGGGGGAGAAGAAAGGTGCTCACCTTAGCGCTGCAGGCGTCCTTGCAATAACTCCACCCTGGGAAGGGAGGGAGGATGAGAAGGAGGAAGGAGCTCTGCCGAGCCATGTGGCCGGGTTGCTCTTCCTGTTTGCTGCCAAGGGGGCGGGGCCCGAGAGACATCACTCCCTCCCATTGGCCCCCTCCCTCAGGAGAAGAGGAGGCGACCAATAGAAAGCCAAGGAGGCGGGACCAAAAAATAATTAAAAAAATAATATTTTTAATTGAAAAAAATATTTTTAAAAATATATTATTTATTGCAGGAGGGTAAGGGGCCGTAGCCAAGGGGCTGGGGGGCCGTGTACGGCCCCAGGGCCGCCTGTTGGACAGCCCTGCTCTAACACCCCTAAAAAAAAGATCTCCGGTCTTCTATCTAGTTTGTATGTTAACATTTTCTGGAGCTCTCTGTGTATCATTGCCTAGTATCTGGCAGATTTCGGGCATGTCCACCAAAGGTGGAAGAAAGTTCCATTTTTGTTGTCACATTTCCAGCATTTAGGATCAGTGGTTTTATAAATCCTGGATAATTTTTCCGGGGAGAGATACCAGCGGTATATCATCTTCACCCAGTTTTCTCTGAATGAGTTGCTTAGGGATTTTTTGACTATATTACACCAGATGTTGTTCCATGTCTTAGTTTTTATCTTAAAACCCACATTCCTGGACCATTTGTCCATGTAGTCTCTTTTCTGGTTGTTTTCTGTGTCTATCTGAAGCAAAGTTTTATATATCTTCCCTAGAAGTTTCTCATGCCCTTTTAAAATTTTATTTTCTAACTCAATTTCTTCAACTATAAATCCTCTTTTTTGATCCTCCTTAAATTTTTCTCTCATTTGAAAAAATGAGAACCATCCGATATGTATACTCTCTTTCTCGAGCTCTTCTTTTGTTTTTAGCTCATAAGTTCTCCCATTCCATTTCAGCGAATTGCTATATGTTGTCCAATCCTTGTTCTCTAGTTCCCTGATCCTGAATGCCTCGTTTACTGATGATCACAACGGAATTTTTTGCTTATACATTAAACTAGATTACTTCTGCCAGACCTTGAAAAGCGATCTTCTTATAAAATGATTATTGGAGGCTGCGTCTACTTTCTTTTTATTGTATAGCATGTACTCGTGGAAGCCGTATTTGAGATCATGGCCCTCTAAGTTAAGGAGTTTATAGTTCTTTAGATGGATCCACTCTTTTACCCAGGACAGGCAACTAGCCTCATGGTAAAGGCTTAGGTTAGGGACGCCGAGTCCTCCTCTCTCTAGCAGGTCCTGCAGTGTTTTCATTTTAATCCTGGGTTTTCTGCCGCCCCATATAAATCTTGAGATATCTTTCATCCAATCTCTGAAAGTCTTCTCATTTTTAAAAATATATATTTATTAGGGTTTTTCCATAAACAGTAAAACTGGGGGAACATTTTCAGGAATAGGACAGTAGGAAAGATAGAGAAAGGAGAGGCTGGGAGTGGTGGAGGGCGAGGGGGTGTGTGGAGAGGGGCGGGAGGGGGGGTGCTGGGGGTTGGGGGGGTAGTAACAGGGGATGGGGAGGTAGGCGAAGATGAGGGAAAGGCGGGGAGGGGGGGACTAAGATACTGTAGGGTAGGCGGGGGCACTGTGGGGCAGTCTCTGGGGGGTGCAGTGTTTTTCCTTTACCCAAACTCTTCTGGGTTCCTGGGGGGTAAGAATTTCTTCCGTCTTGGGTACTATTGAACTACAAGTTCGTGGTTTCTCCCTCTTACTCTCGTTACGGAGGTGA
The DNA here is from genome assembly GCA_030556195.1 of Anolis apletophallus. Taxonomy (NCBI): domain Eukaryota; kingdom Metazoa; phylum Chordata; class Lepidosauria; order Squamata; family Anolidae; genus Anolis; species Anolis apletophallus. Next base: position 85,439,305 of record JARBWK010000002.1, on the reverse strand, counting down.
ACGGGGGGTGGTTGGGTTTCAGAGTGATCACGATGAGCCCCGCGATTTCAAGTAGGTTTTCACCGGAGACCAGTCAGTTCTCTTGAGTGGGTGACCTCCCGTTTCAGATAGGTAGAAAGAAAGTTTGTCCATGTTCATGGATTCTCGTACTTTGTCCAACCATTCCTCCAGTTCGGGGACCTCCTCGCTCTTCCACTTCCTCGCGTAGACTATTCTCGGCGTCGTTGACAGGTACGCGAATAGCTTTTCCGCAGCCTCGTCCGGTAGGTCTTCTTCCGACGTTAGCCCGAGTAGGTAGGCTTCAGGTTTGAGTTCCATGGAGAGTCCAAGAATCTTTTGTGTGGCTATGTGTATCTTCTTCCAGAAGCTCACAGCATGTTGGCAGGACCACCACATATGGTAAAAAGTGCCCGTCTGGGAGGTGCACATCCAGCACTTGTTTTGAGACTCCTTGAACATGAGACTCAGCTTGTGTGGGGTCATGTACCACCTATTGAACATTTTGTGCCAATTCTCGGTCAGCTCCATCGCGTAGGTGTATTTCAGTGTTTTCTTCCAAACTTTCTCCCACTCGTGGAGTGTGATTGGCCTGCCGATGTTCTTGGCCCATTTCACCATGCAATCTTTCACCACTTCAGTTTCTGTGGCCCACTCCAGTAGCTTAGAGTAGAGTTTGGAGATTCGTTTCTTGTGCTTCTTGAGGAGGGGGCTCTAGAAGTCCTCTTTTTCTTCAAAGCCCAAGAGGTCATCGTCTTTGAAGCACTTCTTGATGTGGTGGAGCTGGAGCCAGGTCAAGTTCTTGAAGTTTATCTGGATCTGCTCTAATGATTTTAAGCGCCTCTTTCTTCCCACCTTGCTGGATATATGTTCATACGTGGGCCACCTGTTCCAGCCCAACGAGCCTTTCTGATGCGCTTCTAGAGGAGAGAGCCAGAGGGGTGTGCGGCGGAAGAACCGGTTCTTGTATTTCCGCCAGATTCTTATTATTGCTGCTCTTAATATGTGTCTTCTGAAGCAAAAGTCTTCTCATTTTTGATGATCGGTAAAACCATGAACAAAAAATTTATTCTTGGTAGGATCATCATTTTTAGGGCTGCAATTCTCCCCATGAAAGAAAGATTTAATTTCTGCCATTACTCTAAGTCCCTTTTAACTTTCGTCCATAATTCAGTGTAGTTATTTTTGAATGATTTAGAATTTTTAGATGTTATATTGATACCCAGATATTTAACCTTATCTTGTATTTTCATGCCTGATGTTATCTGGAGAGTTTGTTTTTTGGCTTCGGTTAGATTTTTAACTAGTATATTAGTCTTTCCCTTATTGATCTTAAAGCCCGCTATTTTGCCGTATTCTTCTATCTTCTGTATCCATGCTGTTATGGATTCTACCGGGTTTTCTATTATAAGCACGACATCATCCGCAAATGCCTTAACCTTGATGTTATCATTCTTGATCTGCAGACCCTTTAATTCCTCATCACCCCTTAGCTTGTTTAATAAAATTTCCAATGCTAGGATAAATAGAAGAGGTGACAATGGGCACCCTTGTCTTACGCCTTTGGAGATTTTCACCTCCTCTGACTTCTTTTGATTGACTATGATTTTTGCTTTCTGATTTCAATATATAGCCTGAACCGCGTACTTAATCTGGAAGCCTATGTCCAACTCATCCAGTAGTGTCTTTAAGTAACTCCAGTTGACTTTTTCAGCGTCTAAGAACAACAGGGCCATCTCCTTATCATTGTTTTTCCCTGTAATATTCTATTATGTCAATTATATATCTAATGTTTGTTTTGATTGGTCTTTTTGGTAAGAATCCATTTTGATAGTCTTTTATCCAATTATTTTTTAAAAATTGAATCTATTCGCCAGGATTGAAGTAAAAATTTTGTAGTCAAAATTTAGTAAGGAGATGGGCCTGTAGTTCGCCGGATCCTCAGGATCCTTTCCTGGTTTCTTTATCAAAGTTATATTCGACTCTCTCCATTTCTCTGGAATTATGCCATGTTGCAAAATATCATTGAATAACTTCTCTAGTATATCTGCCAACTCATCCTGAAATTCTTTATAGTATTCCGCGGTGAACCCATCCGGTCCTGCCGCTTTATTTCTCTTCAATGATTGTATTGTTTTTATAATTTCTACTCTAGTGATTCTTTTATTTAATTCCTCCCAGGAAATCTCATCTTGATGACAGTAAGATGCCTGTGGTCCACAATGTCCAGAGCATTTTGAAATGGTGCTGGCTGCTGCCATTTCACTTGGCTGACATTAATAATGCCTTTCCTCTCTTCCTAATAGTTTTGGGGCAGAGTTGCATACAGGGGTAACAGAGAAGGGTGGTGTGATGAGGTGGTTATTTATATGTTAATCATATGTTTGTTTATGTATTTAGAAGCGACATTCTTTAAAAGCTGCAGAGAGTGAGCAGTGGAATGTTCGCAGCAGCAAGCAGTAAGCAGAGGCTGTTGCCATGACAACAGAGGCCACTCTGGCTTTAGAATGTTCAGTTTGAATCTGACAGTTGGAGAATGTCAGTTGGCCAGCAGCTGTGACCAGAGTTAGTTGGGAATTGACAGTTGCTGGAGCTGCAAGCTGTCTGTAGGAGCTGCAGTGTGCAGTTCAGTTCTGTGTGAGGGTTGAGGGAAACCCAAGTGTGTGGGACAGAGTTTAGTCCCAGGGTTGAGAGTAACCCAGTATTAAGTAGTTACTTGTGTGTAACTGTGTAAGGGGAATTTAAAACCCCCAGTGTTAGATTGTTGAAACCTTGAAGTTTGTACCTCTTCGGAGATCTTTTGAAACCACCTAAGCTTTGAGCCCATTTGTGTAAAATAAACTGTTAAACACTTTCAACAAAAACATCTGTGGAAGTCGTTTATTCACAAAGACCCTCACATCTAGTGGTCAAGCCTTGACAAATGGTGGCAGCAAGTAATAGAGGATCAAAACCGTGATAACTGGTGGCAGTGGTCAGTCGTCCACAGTGAATCCAGTACGAGGATAGAAACCCCTTTACATTCAGTGGCAGTGGTGGCATTAAGGGATAGCCTGCCCTGCCAGGTTTTAATAAAGGTGAACAGTAAACGTCGAATCTCCACAGGTGGCCTGGCCACAGGAAAGTGCAGAGTGCTGTGCTGCTCCCTTAATTTTGGAGGGCAGAGGAGCAGCCTTGGTGGAGGTTGGGCTTATAGCGCAATTCCATCTGCCATAGGACTCAGAGGAGCCCCAGTATGTATCCAGTCATTACAAAAACGTTTTATTGGACTGTACTATGTGAGTTCAGGCAGAATAGAAGAATGCTAAATTTTTATGCATTTCTAAAACCATACAGCAGTAAAGAAAGTCAATATGTGGTTGATTATACAGCAGAAGTAGTACTGACATTGGCTGTTAACAGGTCAGTCTTGTCTTCCAGCTTTTAAAATTGCTTATGCAATAGATCCTTGGCTTCCTGCAGCTACAGTATATATTATTTAGAAAGCACTGATAGTAGATTCTGCCACTGTCTTATTAAATGACTGAGCATGTCCTTTTTAGGAACCATTCTGATCATTTTATTATCTCACTAAGCCACCCTTCTATTATGAACAAGCCAGATCTTACCTTATTTTGAAAGCTAAGCACAACCAGGCTTTGTTAATACTTAATACTTGGATGTAAGACCACAGGATTGTCTAGGTAGAACTCACAAAGAATCTGACTTGAAATACTAGAAGGCCATTGCTAGTGAGAGTTGGAAGTACTAGGTTAGATGGATCAGTGGTCCAAACCAGCAAAATATGAATTCTAGTATATGTTTCTAATGTGTTTAGAGATGGAAAGACCATTCATAAGATGTGCATTCAGGAGCCACACTCAAGGGCCAAAATCCTATTGCTGAATCATTCTGGCAGAAAGAAATTACACAAAGACTGTTTTTGTCCAAACAGTGATCTCCATCAGGAGATGAGGCTGCTCTGATGGCTTCTGAGATCAGGATTTTATGTAACTGGTGAGTGGAGGCAGTGGAGGATGAGATGGACACACGACTAAACAATCTGCTTCATGAAATTCCTGCATGACAGCAGCCTTTCTCTTTTTCCTCCAACTCCTAGGCTCCCCAAAGGTTTAAAATATGATATAACACGTCAAACACATGCCGGAAGGCTGGAATTGCATGGAAACCTACACAGAAGCACTTGCCAAAGAAGACAAACAATCAAAATAAGCCATTCTGTGTAGAGAAAAGGGACAAAGGCCAACAATCATGGAAAAGAGATTACAAATAGGGTACAAGTGAGGCCTAGCCCAGGCATTTTTGGTAAATGGAGACAGACATGCTAGGTTTGGTAAGATTGACTTGAATTAACATTCTCCACATCTGCCAAACACATATCTACGAAAGCAACAGCAGTATTCAGCCCGTTTTCCATATATGTAAAATGACTATATTCGATTTATATGGGACACAAAAAACAAATTACAATGGAAATTGCCAAGAGTTAAAAACAAGTTTTACTGTAGGTAGTAAAGTTGTTGTAAAAGGGCAGCCAACGCAAATAGCCAACAGCCTGAATGCTACTGTTGGTACTAACCAGTGGAACTGTTCTGGCACAGCAGTGCCAGTAGGGCTCTGTTTTCCCTTTGTTGCACTACAAGTTTGCAGGACTGACTGACTGACTGACTGACTTTATTATTTCTGAGTCGCCCTCCACGTTAGTGCTCCGGGCGACTTACACACAACAAATTCCACAATTAAAATAGAGTATTTAAAACTAGATTAAAATATTCAGTGGTTAAATGCAGAGGCCAGGCCCGGTATTTGGGCTCACTCCTTTGCATTTTATTTTGTAGGTGACTTTCTTGGTTTGCATTTACGGGCCCAGAGGGCTGTCAATCAATGAAAAGTTGCAGATCCGCCCCTATTCCCAGGATTTGGGAGGGAAAGGGGATGTTTTTCCTCTCAGTCTTAACAGCTACTCTATTGGAGAGGGCGTCATTTAAGGTAGCCTATTCCTTCCTACTTGGAAAAAGGCATTAAATCTTACAGCTTTGCTGCGGTAACAGACCAGCTTTTGCTGGAGAAATACAGAACAGTTTCACAGTCTTTTGTGAAGGGATCATCTACAGTCCCAACAGCCTGGCAAATCGACAGGAACCTTGCCTGGTACAGGACATCTGGCTAACCATAACGCAGCTTGGAGTTGGAAGAAGGGGCCTCACACCAGCAAGGTAAAGAAAGATTGCCCAGGGAAGGGTCATAGGATTTTCCCCTAAAGGAGAAGACCAGTATTGCCCAGTTTGCCGTCCCTGTTACTGCAGACTGAGAAAGTCACCTGTTTGAAGCCTTCCAGTTTGTTAAGATTTAAGCCCAAATAAAGAACTTTGTTAAACTTATCTCAAGCCTTGAAGGACTTTATCATTGGAGAAAACCAAGGGGCCCTTCCAGCTGAGGCACCCCAGCGTCCCATTGGGCAAATAGAGGTCACGTCCTAGAGACAGCCATTCTACGGGCCCAGCATGGAACAGCACAGGAACCATTGAATCAGATGTCGAGGAGTGAAGCAATGCAATTTTAAATTATTCAAGGGGTCTTCTTTGGATGTCACCACCAATGGGATTAAGGCCAATGTTCTCAATGTAATATTTTTGCTAACATTATATTTTGTTAATTGTGTTAAATCAATGACACCATTAATATATTAAAACACTTCCATATTTGTTTACAGCAGCTATCATAGTATTTGTGGAAAGTTGGAAGATGAGATCAAAGGCAAGCAAGAACAGAATGGCTTGATAATGCCTGGGAACAATTAAGTTAACAGCACTTCAAATGATCATTACAGCAACAGAAGGTCAAAGGATGACAAACAAGGATGCTTCTAGTACGAAACTCCTGTCATTTAAGAAACCCAGCAAGCCCTTACATTATCTCTGTGTCTTTACCAAGAATGCCTAATTGCAAGGTGCCCTCTGGGCTAGGACTTGCATGTAATCTCTTTTCCATGTTTTTTGCCCTTTGCCCCTTCTTGTTTTGATTGTTTTCTCTCCTTTGGCAACTGCTTCTATGGAAGTTTGCATGCAATTCCAGCCTTCCGGTAAAGGTCTGACGTACTCCATCGTGTTTTAAACCTTCGGGGAGCCTGGAGTGGGAGGACAAAAGAAGGGTTATTGTCATAAAGGAATTGTTTAGTTGCATGTCCATCTCATCCTCCACTGCCGCCTCTCACCAGTTACATAACAAATCCTGCTCTCCTCTTGTTGTGAGGAACTTTGTGTCCACAGAGACATATATGGAGGTGAAGAATGTACAACCAAATGGTAAACAACAGCTGCTGGGGCTTTAGGGGTTCTGTTGTTGTCTGTGGCACGCTGCGTGGAGTTGGGACTGAAGTGCTGTAAGACTGGGTCAACATCTAGGAAGAAGGAAGAAGGAGGAAATGGCTCTTCCTTGTGTTTCGTGTCACATGAACACTGGGGGTTAAGGAAAGGGGGGGGACTGATTACATCTCTTGGATTTTAGGATGCAGAAATTTACCATCATTGCATTGTGTTTCTAAGATATGCTCCTAAAAATAAGTTATTCAAGTACACTGTAATTAAAGAAAAACACACCAGAAATGTCTGAATCTAACTTGGTCAGTTCAAGAGCCATCAGGTCAACAGGTCAATGAATTTTCTTCCCCAAAACTGGAAACTGTACATAGAAATCCAAAGGTCTGCTCAAGAAAATAGCAAATTGAACAAATCATTAAAAAAAACATGTCATTGTTAACAAAAGGGTTATTATACGTCAATGACTGCATATCTTGGCAGAGATGGAATAATTTTTGGAAACCTAGGGAAAGCATGACAAGAAAAAGATCTTGGTGAAAAATAGGCTATAATCTCAGTGGTTGGGGTGCAATATTGGGGGAAAGGGACCTTGGATCATGATATAATTTCATCGTTCACATTTTGGGCAAGGTTGTAACTAACAGTTGCTTCAAGAACATGAGTCAAAATTTCTAAAAATGCAAACATTTGAGATTAGAGAACTGCAGAATCCACGAGGAGTCAAAATAAGGACAGCATGAGTGGGCAACACATTCTCCTCCTACTGCGATCACTATGTTTTGTCAAAAATAAGCTCTCTGGAGATGTTTTCATTACCTAAGTTGAAAAGAAGGCCAGGGATGTTTCAGAATGAAACTATGCACAGGAAGGAATTCCCAAAAGTTTTGTTCTCCCCAGAAATTAGGAAGGTATTGCCATGTCTCTTTGTTGCCTTCTTCTTTGTGGTTTGTTAAAAGACCCACGGTAGCACTGATCCTACAGCCAGTTCAGGATTCGGAGTGTTTCCTTCCTAATGGTGGACATGGTAAACAAGTGAAAAGTAAAAGATATGCTTGATCTTGATTAATCTAAAAAAATAGCCATTTTGGGGAGCCCATACAATGGGATGGGCAATTCTTACAGTCTGTAAGCTAAACGTTGACCCTGAGGACTCTTCTATGGTATGTATGAGCTCAGAAATTTGAAAGACAACAGTGCCAGCCCCCATGGAAATGGACATAAGTAAATGTGACATTCACAAAACTGGCATGGTTTTTTTATTTTAAAAAAAACAACCCAACAGCAATGAAATTAACAGTATGTGTTTTTGTTGTGTGGGCAGACAAAACCACATGATTCCTGGCTAATAATGATAGGTTTGACTGGAGTATTTTCATTCTAGGCCTGGCATGCTGTTGGGGACCTATAAACATGTACACTTGCCTATTATGCATATATGTTCTTTTTGGGGCATTGCAGAGTTGGTATTCCTTTCCTCCATTCTTAGCCCCTAGTTTCCCTTATCTCACAGCTGCTATGTGTTTTGTGGGGATTGGGCAGAATCGCAGAAGTGTCATGTTATGTCCCCGCAGTTTGATGCAAAATTATTATTTACAGAGCTGAGATCTTTGATAGACTTTGAAGGATCTCATTGCTGATGTCATAATTTTGCATTTGCCCACACAAACAGAGCCGGATGCTTCTCCAATCCCACCTGCTCCCCATGAAGAACTGGATGCCCGGGGGCAGTTAATGCCTTCGCCTAATGTAGGTCCACATGTAAACCTGATATGGTATGGTGATTTGTAAAGAGTTGTGGCCTTAGTGTCCCTTTAACAAAGTGGGGACAACTGACAATTTTGTCCTCCCAAGTCCCCCAACATACCATCCCAAACATAATGGTATGAGCCATACCATTATGTTTCTGATGCACCAGACATCATTTGAGCCTGCCATTTTGTCCAGTGGTGGTGGGGCTCTGAGGGAGAGAGCTGGCAAACATGCACCTGATTTGTGTTGCTCTGGTTTTCTGAGATGAAAAACTGCCTGAAAATTGATAGGATTTTTTAAAGACCCGGGAAGGGACTTAAGGATCCACAAAAGCAAGGCTTCAAGGAGGCCTTTCTCCTGCTTCAGTGGAATATTTTCCCCAAGAAGGTTTGCCAAGGATACATTGTTCCTTCCTTTCAGCACCATGTCTAATTTTTTTTAAAGTGGTTCATTTATTAATCTGCGGTCAGGCTGTTTTTATTGCTTTTTTATCCTCCCGTTTATTTGTTAAAGTTGTATTTTTAACATCTGTTTTTATATGGTTCTCTTTCACTTAATTTATGAAAGCCACTGTGGAAATGTTTGTACAAAGAAGGACAAACCATCCTTCTTTCATAAAACAAATGAATAAGCTGAGTTTGTGCAAGGGCCTTCTCATCTATCAGGTGAAGAAAGCCCGAAAGACCTGCTGGTGTGTGCTTTTCAAAGCCACGTTTCAGGAGTGATGCAGATGCCTCCGGTTGCAAAGGAATACATTTCCCTGCTCCTGAAGTGACAAAAAGTCTATAAAATGGTTAGCACAAATATTTAAACTGTAGCAACTTCACTTGGCATTTGGAGATTGTAGTCTGACCTTTGGGCTGTGTTGACATTGTTAATATGTCACGTACAGTGGTCAAGGCCATAGCTTTTCAAGATTGCTGCTATAGAAAAAAATACCCTCATTTTGTTTCCTGGTATTTGTCCACATTTTCAGGCTGTGCTACATATCCCTACCACAAAAGGAGAGGAGTCTGCTTCTTGACGGTGTGTCATCAGTGAAGTAGACTTAGGGTCAATTTAGTTTCAACTAAATGTAGCTGGCTTCAGATGCTCAAGGAAGGAACTACTTGCTTCCAAGGAAGAGCAGAAGATAAAGAACCAGGAGACGATTCTCAGATTGGCAGACTCCAGAGCCCTGACCTAACCAGCCATGCAGGGTTTTCTCAGGACACATATGAACTGTGTATAATAAATCGTATAGCATAAGAGTCAGTGTGGGGTGTATTTTTTTTCTAAAGATGATCTACAACTCTGAAGACCGGCGTTCGAAACCCTGCTTGGCCATAGAAATACACTGGATGACTTTGGGAAAGTCACAGACTCTCGGCCTCAGAAGAAAGCTATGGCAAACCCCTTCTGAACAAATCTGCCAAGAAAACCTCATGATCTGTTTGCCTTAGCATTGCCATAAATCGGAAACAACTTGAAGTCAATCAACAACATTACATTTAGAAGCATTTAGGAGAAGAAACAGAACTGCCCTTTCCCATGTACTGAAATAGTCCAACTAGTCTTCAGATTTTCAGAATACATTTCCAGTGTGTAAGTACAAGTGGGCAAACTGACACTTATTTATTTATTATTTATTTATTATTGAGGCTTCTATGCCGCCGACTCCCGGGGGCTCGCGGCGGCTCACAAGAGCCAGGGGGCATAAAAACAAAGATTAAAAACATAAAACAATTGAACAATTAGAGCAATAGCAGAACAGGCAATAAAACAAATGGAGCAGCAACAGGAGCCACAACACAGTACCCAGAGCACGCGGGCCTACTCTCCGAAGGCCTGCCTATACAGATGGGTTTTGCAGGCCCGCCTGAATGGGAGTAAATCCCTCAGGGCTCTGGTTTCAGCCGGGAGGGCGTTCCACAGCGTGGGGGCTATGACGGAGAACGCCCTCCGGCGGGTAGATGTCAGGTGTGCCGACTTTGCTGATGGTATTTCCAGGAAGTTGGCATCCTCAGACCGTAGTGATCTCGATGGGCAATAGGGAGTGAGGCGGTCCCTCGGATACGCTGGCCCCAGGCCGTACAGAGCCTTGAAGGTAAGAACCAACACTTTGAAGGCGATCCGGTGCTCAATAGGCAGCCAGTGCAGATCCTGCAAGACGGGTGTTATACGGCAACCTGCTGGCGTGCCAGACAGGAGCCGGGCGGCAGTGTTCTGCACCAGCTTGAGCTTCCGGATCGACGACAGAGGAAGGCCAACGTGAGCGCGTTACAGTAATCTAGCCTTGAGATGACCGTGGCTTGGATCACCGTGGCCAGGTCGTTCCGGGAGAGGTAGGGGGCCAGCCTCCTTGCCTGGCGGAGGTGGAAAAAAGCAGCCTTGCTGACCGCAGAGCCTCCAACCTAGTGGAGAACCATTCCAATTTCCCACTGACGCCCCACGACTACAAAATCCTGAACAAAGGTATTTCTTTTGTATTTACCCCTAAATGTAACCCTTTTGACATTAGAAAAGATGTTGCCGCCCTTTTTAGGTTAATCCGCCTTAAAGAATATTTTGCTAACCATCCCAGAGAACAACCAGACATAAATCCTTTAACATTAAGACCAAAAAGCAGCTTCGTTCCCCCGTTGGCATCCGACAAGGTTAAACTGTTTGAGAGCACGGTCTTACAACAGGTAGAGAGTCTCTCCCATAAAACGGATTTAAAAAGACCTAATCTTTCCCATGAAGATATTAAATGACTAGAATATTTGGGAAGGCACCCAGAGATAGTGATGAAGCCGGCAGATAAAGGTGGATCTCTGATCATCTTAAATCGGACAGATTATTTGAAAGAATGCAATAGACAATTAAATAATACGAAATTTTACCGAAAGATATCAGATGATCCCACCAGTATTTTTCTGAACACCATCAGGCACACTGTCGCAGCAGCCCTGGAATTAGGATATATCCCCAGAAAAACGGCAGAATTTTTGATTAATGACAGTCCTACGACCCCGTTCTTCTACATACTGCCAAAAACGCACAAAAACGTTTGGCCTATTCCCAGGCGCCCAATTGTCGCGGCCACCAACTCGATTTTGCAACTTCTTGCCATTTTCTTGGACAAATTCCTACAACCTTACGTGAAAAGAGCACCAGCATACATCAAAGATATGAGGGACCTCATCCAAAAAATAGATGGCTTAAAAATTAAACAAACGGAGACCTTAGTCACAGAAGATATCACATCTCTTTATACTAACGTTGATTTATCGTTGGCTAGAACTGTGATCTTTAAACTGTTAGACTCGAGACCCAGACCACATTGTCCCCCTACTGCCTTCCTTATTGAATTATTGGACTTTATTTTTGATTATAACTATTTTCAGTTTGATGGGGAACACTACCTACAACAATTCGGAATTTCTATGGGACTCTGCAGCGCCATCTATTGCCAACATTTATATGGCAGCACTAGAGGAGGAACACCTGACTAGAAACATTTCTACTATACCCATTAGACAGTACTACCGGTATATAGATGATGTTTTCTTCCTCATTGAGGACAGTGGCAAAATGAAAGATATCTCCCAGTACTTCAATTCATGGAATGAACATATTGAATTCACGTTCAAAACCTCAAAAAATGCCATCGATTTCTTGGATGTGACTATATTTGTGGAAAATGACACTATCAAAGTGAAAAACTTCATCAAACCCACAAAAAAGAATGCATTTCTTCATTACAGCTCATTCCACACCCAGGCCCTCAAAAAATAATTTACCTTATTCACAGCTTTTAAGACTTAAAAGGAATTCATCTAATGTGGCAGACTTTGAGGCATCTGCCTCCTTGCTTAAAAAGAGAACTGACCCAAAGAGGATATCCCCAAAATTTTTGGAACAAGCCCACAGAAAGGCCACGGCCACACCGCGACAAGACCTCCTGGTACAAAAAGAACCAAAAATACAAAATCGTCCTGTTTGGCCTCTCACTTACACTCGCCACTCCAAAGAAATTACCAAAATTGTAAAAAACTTTTGGCCTCTAATAGACTCGATCCCAGGATTAGAGAGACCACCTGTTGTTGCTTTCAAAAAAACAAAGAACATAAAACAAATGTTGATTCATGCGGATCACCGTCCTCAACTCACTCCGGAGCTAGCCGTTCCCAACCATACAAACAGATGCGGGAGATGCTCTTTGCAAACACATAGACACACAAGATTCGATTACTAGCCCACACAACGGGGTTACCATAAAGTTACGCACATGGGCAACCTGTGCCAGTAAGAATTTAATATATTGTTTAAAATGTGGCTGCAATAGACTCTATATAGGTGAAACGGGAAGGGAACTCCGGACAAGAATTTCGGAACACCGCTCACGCTTCCGCACAAAAAATGAAAGTTCAATACTATACTGTCATTTCAAAGAGAAACACCACTGTGAGGACTTTAAAGTATTAGTTTTGGAAAGGATCAAACCGACTCCATTCACTGACATTAAGACCAAGCTCTTGCAACGTGAGGCTTTTGGATCGTCAAACTGGGAACAGAAGCAACAATGAAACCCAGCATGAGGCAATCAGGCCTTAATGATCGTTTAACTATTGGTGAAGTCTTGCTGTAAATTACCTGTGTTTAGCATACAGTTTACTATAGCATATAATGAGTGCCTTTTAGTTTCATTCCCTATCCGGCAAGATTGTTGATGGTATTTACCGAAATAATTGTGGATATATATTTGGTATGTATTTACAGCCTATACTTCTGTTAGTTCCCTTTGAGCGTTGGAAATTATATTATGAGACATGAATGTTATGTATAGATATATGATGGATTGTTTTACTTTTATAGACATATTCCGGATCACATTGGAAACTTAATTTGTGGAGCATTGGTCTGAAGGTCCCGCGAAGCCATGAGGCGGAAACGGCTAGACCATCGACCAATCTGGGTTGACCACCATATGAACTATACATTATTGATATATTATTGGAATTTTTTTTGATTTGGACAACCCAGAGACCTTGACTCCTTGTGAAGATTATACTTTTGAGATGCAAGTTTGCAATTACCTTGATTTTGTTTCCACTGCTACCGTGTTGATATTATGACTGAAAATTAATACACCTACAATATAGAATCATTGGTTTTTGAAAAGCATCTTTTGTGTTTGGCGTTCTTGTGACTCTTACTTTTGCTGACCGCAGAGACCTGGGCCTCCATGGTCAGCTGGGAGTCCAGGTGGACCCCCAGGCTCTTCACAGACGGCGCTGGGCACAGCGCCGCACCGTCCAGGGTCGGAAGCCGGGCACCCACCCCGCCCGGGCGACCCAGCCACAAGATCTCCGTCTTCGCCGGATTCACCCTCAACCTACTGGCTCGCAGCCATCCAGTAACGGCTTCGAGGCAGTGCTGGAAATTATCGGGGACGGGCTCCGGCCTGCCCTCCATCCTCAGAATGAGCTGGGTGTCGTCAGTGTACTGGTGACAAACCAGCCCATAACTCCACACCAGCTGTGCAAGCGGCTGCATGTAGATGTTAAATAACAGAGGGGAGAGGATGGCCTCCTGAGGAACTCCGCAAACTAATGGGGAGCCCTCGGAGACCACCTTGCCCCTCCTCACACGCTGAGACCGCTGGCGGAGGAAGGAGGTCAGCCATTTAAGGGCAGTCCCCCTCACTCCAGCCATGTCCAGGCGGTGGATCAATAGATTGTGGTCAACCGTGTCAAACGCTGCCGTGAGGTCCAATAACACGAGCAGCGCAGACCCGCCTTTACGAGCTGGCAGCGGAGTTGGTCTGTGATGGAGACCAGGACCGTCTCCGTCCCGTGCCCGAACGGAAGCTGGACTGGAAGGGGTCTAGCCACGTTGCATCATCTAAGAAGGACTGCAATTGCTCCATTACTTGCACATTTGCATACCATGTCAGCTACTTAATGTGGGAAATGCATGGAAAGCCCAGAGAGAGAAAAATAAGCAGAAAATCCCTTACCTTGTAAGATTCCCCACATCCTTGTATCTGCCAAACAGTGTGGAGAGCCAAGCAACATTTAATGTTTGCCTCCCCATGCCTCTGCCAAACCATTTGCTTTGCATCTTCTCTCTGGCTCCAGAAAGACAGTTAGGTGATGGATTTTGGAGTTTGGAGACAGGAGGATATGCTGTCATGCATATTTGAAACCTTGAGCAACCTCCATTCTTGAAGGGTTTTTTCTAAGCTCTGCAAGCTGATGTATTTCAATGTACTTGAAACAGTAAAGAGGCAATGCCAGCACCTTTTGTGGGGTCTTTCTCCATCTGTTTTGCTGATTTTGGAGAATGGGGCCCTAAACCTTTTGCTTCCTTAGATTATTAGCTTTAGAATTTATTGTCAGTAGAGCATACTTGACAATGGTAAAATAAAACACAGAACAGAATCCAGTTTGAATGTGGTTTTAGTGGAAGAGCTTCTCTCTCCCCTCCTCCTCCCCCCTCCCCCTCCTAATAAGGGTTTTTCATAAGTAAAGATCCTAGACCTCCCATATAGGTGTTTCTTGTTGATGAATCTAACACAGCATGTCAGCATTGTTTGAATTAAGTAGCCATACAAGACAAGCAAATTATATAACTGATGTTACCGGTCACAAAAAAACCCCATGTTGGTTCAGGCCAGGGAGATACAGGCAGTCCCTGAATTAAGGCATCTGACTCATAGGCAAGAATGGGGATGAGACAACAGGAAGTGAGTGAACTATATAGTTAGGAAGGGAAAGTAACTCCTGGAAGAGTTATCATGGAAAAAAGACGTTTCCCCTGAAGCTTTCTCACCAATCCTTATTTCATGACAACCCAAAATTTTCAAAATCCAATTGTCAAAGGCACAGAACATGAAATCTTCTGAACAGGGGCACAGATAGCAAAAGAAACAATAGGGTGTCCACCCTTCCCTATGCTATCCAATTTTTTTTTAAAAGGCCGGAAATAAGACTTTATGAATGGACCTATTCTGACTTGCATACAAATACAACTTAAGGACAAACCTACAGAACCTATCTTGTCTGTAACCCAAGGACTGTCTGCAATTCAGATCCCTTGCTTCTTAAATCCATGGCCACATTAAGAAGAGTCTGTGTTAAGACGAGTACTACAGTAGAGTCTTGCTTATCCAACATAAACAGGCCAGCAGAACGACGGAGAAGCGAAAATGTTGGATGATAAGGAGGGATTAAGGAAAAGCCTATTAAACGTCAAATTATGTTATGATTTTACAAATCAAGCACCAAAACATGCCTTACACCAAATAGAAAAAGCAGTTCAATACACAGTGACATTATGTAGTAATAACCATATTTACGAATTTAGCACCAAAACATCTCAATGTATTGAAACAGCTGTGGATCCAGGAGGGAGGCTTCTGCATTGGATAATACAGAACGTTGGATGAGCGAAGGTTGGATAAGCAAGACTCTACTGTATATAAGTAGAGACTCTACTGTCTTCATGTTTAAGAAAGATGACCTAGCACATAATGTTTTCTGAAGGGGGGGGGGTTCTTGATCACAAACAGGAGTAAATATCACTCACCTAGAATATCTCTATAGAACAGCTGGAGGATTTATCAGGCATTAAAATGAAGTGAGCAGGAAAGGAAAAGGAGGGTAAAGATTTTGTTAAATGTTTCCGTTCCTGCTGAAAACATAATATTGTTGTTACTCTGCCTTGATGTTATCCAGCTGGAACCAAGGTTTTGTGTCTCCTCCACTGGCAAAATGCTGCTTTCTCAGGCACCTGTCACTAAACACAAACAGGACTTCCATTGAGATCCTGCAGACTCAGAGAGATTTGTGTTTCCTCTTCACTCACTCTGGGTTTAGCAGCCGAGACACCTCATTGTTTTTAATAACCCTAACACTTTCAGAGCCCTAATTTTGGCAAGTCTTACCACTGCACAGCCCCTTCCATTTAGTGCTTGTCTTTTTAGTTCACTGCAATCAAAGTGTATTCTAGGGCTGGGATGCCCTCCCTGACCACAGTAAGAGTAAAAATATTTTATGAGTAACTTATCATTGATCAAATGGTGGGAAATGACTTTTTGGTAATGGAAGAGACTTTCAAGATAGTTTAACTGGTGTATGACCACATTTACAGATTGAGTGGAATTGTTTTAATGGCGATGTGGCTTTATGCTGGGTTTTTATGTATTTTAATATGTTGTTGTAGTTGTTTTTAAATTGAATAGCATTGAATTTTTGCTGTTATGCCAGTCTGAGTCCCTCGATAGAGGTGAGAAGGTCAGGGTACAAAGGTTTTAAATAAATAAATAAATAAATAAATATTCTCTTTCATTTTGTTGTTGTTGTTGCTACTACTACTACTACTACTACTATTACTGAAATCCTTTCCCCTGTACATAGGCATTTAAATGATTAATGTAATCATGGCCTCTTGATTTAAAAATCTGCCTTTTAATTTGGAATACTGAGGGTTGTGTACTGGGGTATTTTGGGTTGTTTTTGACCACATGGTTTTATGTTTTGTGTTTGAATTGTTGTGTTTGGCTAGTATAAGCTGCTCCAACAGCTTTGATACGCAGTGATATATTTCTGCCCTTGAACAGATGGATACAAGGATAGAGAGAAAGATGGATAGCCAAATAGATAGACGAATAAATGAATAAATGTATGAATGATGAACTATATGAACACAGATTTTTTGTAACCTTAAAGGCAACCTGATGCAGGAACCCAAACTTTGCTCAGTTAAATAATTTGATATTTCTGTTTATTTTCCCAATTTATTGGGAGGTTAGCTGCAGGGTATTCATTCAATTCTTAAAACGCCTAATAAGGATGTTTTGGTGTTGTTGAGCAGAAGATAACCGTATGCACACAAAACAATACCTTTCCTTCCATTAAGCTGGACAGTGATCATATTTGTATGATTATAAAGTGGTAGTGTTGAAATGGCTCTCAAAAATGTATCTGGATCAAGATTTAATATATTAAACAGCCTCAAAAAATTGATTCAAGAGTCTTTATATGTAGTAAACATACCTGAGCAAGAACCTGAGCTGACAGAGCAAAAATGGTAGCATATTACTTATTACCTTGTCATATTTGGACATGGCAACATTGTCAGGAAGTAGTGCTTCCCTTTAGCACTGAGGCGAAGATCTGCGAGCATTGTTTGATAACATTCCGATGCAGGTGCTGACAAGATGGGGACACAGTTCAAAAAGAGCTTCTTTGTGGAGTTTGTTTCCAAAAGGAACCAAAACCATCTGAACTAATTTTACAGAAGTAAAAAAAAAAACATGCTGAGGATATGCATTCTTTTCCTATAAAATCCAGTTTTCCCGGCCATGTGTCATGATTTGATACATTATAGTTTTGTTTTGTACTTAATATTCTACTCCTAGCCAACAATGTACTCCCCCTATAACGCATTTTCTCTTCTTTTTTGAGGATTTATTGCCTTTTGGAAACAAACTCCATATTTGGCTCAACTGAGGTGTGAAAATATCCAATACATTGTATTAATCTAATATTGTGTACTTTCTTTTCCCTCCTCTCATGGGCTGCAATTGAAAACTGTTGGGGACTGTTAAACCATGAGTTACTGTCCCATCTGAACTGGGAAACTGTGGCTTAATTTTGAATCACAAACTAAGATTAAGCCATTGTGTATTAGATTAAAATCATGTTTGAACTGATCTGTAGTAGACTTAATGACAGTTAATGCGATTTAACTTACTAACATGTAAAATTACTTTTAAGGCTGTCCCCTGCTCATGTCTCAGAGCTTCTAAGATATTAAGAATGGGAGAAATATAATTACAAGACATCTTAAAATCGAAAAAAGATCTGCCAGTCTAATATAGATCTCTGAAAATATAAAGATATATACAGTAGAGTCTCGCTTATCCAACCTAAATGGGCCAGCAGAACATTGGATAAACGAGAATGTTGGATAATAAGGAGGGATTAAGGAAAAGCCTATTAAGCGTCAAGTCACATTATGCTTTTACAAAACAAGCACCAAAACATCATGTTTTACAACAAATCAACAGAAAAAGCAGGTCAATATACAGTAATGTTATGCAGTAATTACTGTATTTAAGAATTTAGCACCAAAACAGACAAGGGTTCTTTCTTTCTCGCATCCTGGACATTATTCCAGGCGGGAGGCAGACTGCCTTGGATAATACAGAACGTTGGATTAGCGAAGGTTGGATAAGCAAGACTCTTCTGTATATCAGGTTGTAATGATGTCGATTATTTGTGTGTAAATGTTGTATAACATATGTTAAATGTATGTTGTTTTGTGTATGTTGAATTGTTGATGTGGGTGAGACAGAAGGGAGGCTTGGCAGAAGCTCTGAAGAGCTGTCGCCATAGCAACCAGGGCCAGAGCCTTTTAGAATGTTCAAGGTATGAATTTTACAGTTGGTGAAGAGCGGTTGGAAGCCAACTGCCATGAGAGGGGGGAGGAGTTTGTTTTGAGTTAGTTGGTCTTAAGGACTGTAAGAGAACAGTTCAGTCTTTAGTTAGTCTTAAGGTCTGCAAGAGAGCAGTCCAGTTTTATGGGTGTAGAGACCCTAGTTAAAGATGGAAGAGTCCAGAGGTCTATAGAGGGTTAGTGGGAACCCTATAGTATAACCCCATTTGTGTTTTGTGTAACAGAATAAGTTTGTGCCTCTGAGGAAGTATAAAACCAATCAAGATTTGTACCCATTTGTGTCATAATAAATTATTTACATCTTAAAAGAAAAACACCTCTGTTAGTTCTTTTATTGGTGGTGGCCTTCAAGGTCAGTGGTCAGACAGACAAATGGTGGCAGTGTGGTCAAGTGGTTACTGAGAAATTTAAAGTCTCTGCAATTCAATGGTTAGTGGGGGGAGATAGTCTACCCTGCCATAAGACAGAAGTTGCTGAGGTAACTTCGCATTTAGCCCCGAGAGATTGTCATTTAGGGTTAGCGGTTTGGATCCCAAGAGTCAAAAGATTGTCCAGTCTGGGGCATCCAAAAGTCAACAAAGGGAGTTGTCACATGTGGTTGGCCATGAAAAGTCCCAAAGGAAATTAGAAATGTCACATCAATAATACATTCTTCATGGGGCGGTCAAGAGGGAAATGGGTCAACAGAAAGGCCTCGCGCCATAATTAGGCTTCTTCAGAACCCAGGTGTGAAAACAAAATAATGTGACCATTCCAAATCCAATATTATAAATGCATATACATGGTCATCATCCCTGTGGAACCAGACTGCAGAAACCAACCAGCCAATAGAAGGGAATGGCCTAAACCTGACCTCCCTGTAGCTCCTACAGCCTCTTGCTACAGACTGTTTAGCAATTCAGTTCAATAGCATTGTGATTCGAAGTGTAAACAATGATTTAAGAAATGTGTCTCAATAGTTACATTTACATTAGTATCTATCTGGTCTCAAAGGCCTATATTTTTGAAATAGAATTTCTAAAATGGGGTTGGAGTGGTGAATTAAAATAATTGCATTTTGATTTAGCTTGCATCCCCGATGCCAAACCATTTTCTATATTTTCTGCAGAATACTATGTCAACAAACAATCCTGGATAAATAGTACTATATATCCAGATCACTGATTAGCCAAAATTCCTTGGCAGCCCAGCTTCTTCGCCAGAGAAACAAAGCTTTAATATATTCCATAATATCATTTAAAAGTCAGGAAAAGAATGCAAAGCATGGAAGGATGATTCAAGTAGGACAAAGGTAAAAACGGTTGGAGTTCACTAAGTGACAGGAGAGATTTATGTTTTCAGAACACTCCAGATAAATATTCAATTGCAGACTCATTGCAGTTCACTCTCACACAGTGGCAGGGTCCAAAATGGAATGTAATATTCTACAATGCTTTTATTTGGACAGTACATTAAGAATCCAACACAACAGTTGGGGCAGGGGAACGTGACAGGATTACGTTGCTGCTTAACAATGTAGTTATGAAGCTAGACGTTGGCTCATGTGGTAGCCAAATTTTCGAAAGGAAATGAACATCATGTGGGCAACAAGCCAGGTAGAAGGTGTGATAGTTATTCTTGGAATGGACAGGGAGATTTAATACTCTGGCTCAGCATTTTAACTCTCTGAAGTGATCATTTGATAATCATAAACAGCCAAATGTAGTTGTGGGACTACAAATATGAGAAATAAGGAATATGGGTGCAGTCACTTGCCATGAGCCCAAGGATTTGGGAAGATAACATATCTGCATATACCACTTATAGAATCAAAAAGTCATAGAATTAGAAAGAACATAAGAACATAAGAACATAAGAAGAGCCATGCTGAATCGGGCCTCAGCCCATCTAGTCCAGCATTCTGTGTCACACAGTGGCCCACTAGTTGTACACAGGGATCTCTAGCAGAAAGGAGGGCAAAACCCTCACCTGCTCCCGACCCCCCACAACCAGTACCCGGGGAAAATCCTGCCTGCCTCCATCAACACAGAGGTGGCACTTGGATGTCCATTTCAGTAGCTAATGATTCCCTTGGTATCCATGAATCTGTCTAATCCTGCCTTGAAGCTGTCCAGGCTGACAGCTGTCACAACCTCCTCTGGAAGTGAATTCCATAACCCAATGACCCTCTGGGTGAAGAAATATTTCCCTTTATTAGTCCTAACTTTCCTACCTTGGAGCTTTAGGGAGTGCCCCCTAGTCCTAGTGTTGTGTGACAGAGAAAATATTTTTCCTTTATTCACCTTTTCTATCCCATGCATGATTTTATACACTTCGATCAAGTCACCTCTTAAACGCCGTCTTTCAAGGCTGAAAAGACCAAGGCGTTGCAACCTGATTTCATAAGGGAGCTGCTCCATCCCTTGGATCATTCTTGTTGCCCTTCTTTGTACCTTTTCCAGTTCCGTTATATCCTTCTTGAGGTGCGGTGACCAGAATTGTACACAGTACTCCAGATGTGGCCTCACCATGGATTTGTAGAGAGGCAATACAACATTTGCCGACCTATTTTTGATTCCCTTCCTGATCATGCCAAGCATAGAATTTGCTTTTTCACTGCTGCAGCGCACTGGGTTGACATCTTCATTGAGCTGTCCACCAAAACCCCAAGATCCCTTTCCTGGTTTGTCTCAGAAAGCTTTGATCCCATCAGTTGATAAGTGTATTTGGGGTTCTTTGCCCCGATGTGCATGACTTTACACTTGTTTAGGTTAAAATGCATTTGCCACTTTGTTGCCCATTCACTCAATTTCGAGAGATCTTTCTGGAGCTCTTTACAATCAGTTTCATTTTTAACTACCCTGAACAGTTTAGTGTCATCTGCAAACTTTGCTACCTCACACTTTACTTCTACATCCAGATCATTTATGAATAAATTAAAAGTAAAGGTCCTAAAACTGAACCTTGGGGTACGCCACTTCTCACCTCTTTCCATCCAGAGAAGTGTCCATTTATTACCACCCTTTGTTTCCTACAGTTTAGCCAGGTTCCAATCCAGGACAAGACCTGTCCCCTGATTCCATGGCTGAAGAGCTTATTTAGGAGCCTTTGGTGAGGGACTTTGTCAAAAGCCTTTTGAAAGTCAAGGTAAACAATATCGACTGGGTCCCCTTTATCTATGTGTTTATTTACACCCTCAAAGAATTCTATCAAGTTAGTAAGACATGATTTGCCTTTGCAGAAACCATGTTGATTTTCCTTCAGCAATGCCTGTTCTTCTATGTGCTTAGTGATTTTTTCTTTAATAATGGTTTCCATCACTTTGCCTGGAACTGAGGTTAGACTAACTGGCCTATAATTTCCTGGGTCCCGGGATCCTTTCTTGAAGATCGGAGTTACATTTGCCTCCCTCCAGTCCTCGGGTACAGTGCCTGATCTTAGAGAAAGGTTATATATTTTGGCTAGAATTTCAGCAATTTCACACTTGAGTTCCTTAAGAACTCTGGGGTGGATGCCATCTGGCCCTGGTGATTTGTTGACATTTAGTTTAGTAAGGCATGTGATTGATTGATTGATTTTATTATTTGTGAGTCGCCCTCCACGTCAGTGCTCTGTCAGTGTGAGAACATCTTCCTTGTTTATCTCTATCTGGTTTAATTCATTTAATTCCCTCCCTGAAAAAACTGACTCAGCTGCAGGCATATATTGTCTGTCCTCCTGTGTGAAAACGGAGGCAAAGAAGTCATTTAGCCGCTCAGCAATCTCCTTGTCTTCACTTATTGTCCCTTTCTGACCATTGTCGTCGAGTGGCCCAACTGCTTTTCTAGTTGGGTTCCTGCAAGGGCCATGCAGTCCATCCCATGCAAGAATGTGCAATCCCAACCGATGGCCATCCAGTCTCTGTTTAAAAACCTCCAGAGAAAGAGACTCCAACACACTTCCAAGGCAGCATATCACACTGTTGAAGAGTTCTTACAATCAGGAGGCTCATCCTTACGTTTAAGCAGAATTTCTTTTCCCATAGTTTGAATCTCTTGCTCTATGTCTGAAGTCTCTAGAGTGGTATTTCCCAACCAGTGTGCCATGAGTGATCATCAGGTGTGCCGTGGGAAATTGGAATCTCCAATACCATTTCTTCCCCTTCCTGCCGAACACTTTTTCTTCTCCACTCGGGCTCCCTTCTTCCCAGCCTCATTCTGCTCGCTTTGCCTCGCTTTGCTCACACTGCCGCAATTTTGATCCGAGAGGGGCAGCGTGAGCGTGATCAGGAGGGGAGGGGGGAGGAAGATGTGGGGCGAGTCTGCGCAGTAGCGCCCGCATGGGTCACGTCTTTCTCCCTCCCTCCCCCCTCCCCTCCTGAAGAAGGGATCCTGAGTAGAGAAGAAAAAGTAAGTGTTCGGCAGGAGGGGGAAGAAAGGGCGGGAAATGGAAGGGGGAGGAAGAGGTCTCTGTCGAAAGCTGGCATGGGCAAACTTGGACCTTCCAGGTGTTTTGGACTCCAACTCCCACCATTCCTAACAGCCTCAGGCCCTTTCCTTCCCCCCTCCCCGCCCTCAGTCACTTAAGCAGGAAAGGGCCTCAGGCTGTTAGGAATGGTGGGAGTTGAAGTCCAAAGCACCCAGAGGGCAGAAGTTTTCCCATGCCTGTTTTAGGGACCTTAAAGTCCTTCCAACATTGTGATTCTGGATAGAAAACAAACAACATAACATAATATTGTTTGAGTCCACAGTGCTCTCTGGGCAGGCATGTAGCCAGGGGGGGCTAAGGGGGCTTCAGCCCCCCCCCCGAAATTCTCAGGGTGGTCCACGAAAAGGCCTTACTGGTACATTATTTAAACTGTTATGTTTATTCATATCGTGATCTGATCACCATGCTCATTATATCCCACATTAATGGGGTTATTGGGATAACAATACAAAAGTTTTGCTAGGGTAGACCCTCTTCCACCCAGTCGACCCCCGAACCAAACTCCGCCCCGAATCAAAATCCTGGCTACGGCCCTGTCTCTGGGTGTAGGTGAACTACAACTTCCAAACTCAAGGTCAATTCTCAAGCAAACCTTTTCAGTACTTTCTGTTGGTAATGAGTTCAATATGCCAAATTTGGTTCAATTCCATTGTTGCAAGAGTTCAGGATGCTCTTTGATTGTGTGTTAACTATACATCCCAGAAACTGTAACTCCCAAATGTCAAGGTCTATTTTCCCAAAACTCCATCTGTGTTCACATTTGGGCATATTGAGTATTCATGCCAAGTTTGGTCCTGATCCAACATTGTTTGAGTCCAGGGTGCTCTCTTGATGTCGGTGAACTACAACTCCAACTTGATTCAAGGTTAATGCCCACCAAACCCTTCCAGTATTTTGTTGGTCTATTTTGACATTGCTCCCATTTTCAACCACATATCTGTATGAGATGAGCTTCTCTAGCTTGACTGCGATAAAAACTAAACACAGAGAGACTGACAGCTGTTGAGCAAGACCTTCGTGTGTGTCTTTCTGCCATTCCTGCCAGGATATTTATGTTGTGTTCATCGAAACAGGCCCAGGTTTCACACTAAGTGTATAAATACATTTAAAAACATATTAACTATATGTATTACTGTGTTAAGAGTATCATTTTGGTTGGTGGTGTGCCCCAGGATTTTGTAAATGTAAAAAATGTGCCGCGGCTCAAAAAAGGTTGAAAAACACTGCTCTAGAGCACAGAAAACAAGCCTACTCCATGTCCTATAAGAAATCTTTTCAAATACCTAAACATGGTTATGTCATACCTTAACTTCTTTTTCTCCAGGCTAAACACACCTAGCTCTATAAGTTGCTCCTCATGTGAGATGGTTTCCAGACTTGGATCATTTTGGTCGCCCTTCTCTGGACACGTTGCAGCTTGGCAATATCCTTCTTGACAATATCCTTTTTAAATTGAAGGGCCCTGAGCTGGACACAGTATTCCAGGTGAGGCTTGACCAAAGCAGAAGAGAAAGGTACTATTATATCCCTCAAAGTAGACACTCCTGTTGATACAGCCTAGAATCACACTGGCTTTTTCAGCTGCTGCGTCACACAGTGTGACGCAGCAGCTGAAAAAGCCAATGTGATTCTAGGCTGCATCAACAGGAGTGTCTATTTTGAGGGATATAATAGTACCTTTCTCTTCTGCTTTGGTCAAGCCTCACCTGGAATACTGTCAAGCCTCACGTTCAGTTTGTGGTCTCATAAGGTCCCATCTACACGGCCCTAAAATGCCGACAGGGAAATGGATTAGACTGAGGCGTCCAGATGATGTTTCAGGCTAATCTGATCAAAACTGGAATAAACTGAATTTACTAGGTTTGAAAAATACTTCTAATGATCCGGACCTTTCTGTTTTCAAGCCAGGTTTCACCTAATATTCTTGTCAGAGTTTGACTACCAAGAAATATCAGGCATTTAATTGAAATCTCCCCTTACTATCACATATCTCTTCTCTGAATGTGAGTCATCATCTGTCCCAGGAAGACATACAATCTAAATCCTCAATTTGGCCTATGGCTTTTAATTTGGCCCCACAATGACATTACCAAGGTGCCACCCCTCCATGCAGTGGCCCTACCATTTCCTTGTTCTTCCTGGCTTCCAGGACTTAAGGCATTAACCTCTTCACAGATGTAAATATCGCATCTATTTATTTATCTAGTTTTATCTATCACAGTTAAGACTATTGTCTCCAGCATCTGATGAACTCCAGCCTTCAAGAGAATTGGATCACTTGTGTTACTTCCACATTGTTGTATTGATAAATTCTACATCAGCTATATTTGCATGGCTTGAATTTGGAACTGAAATACACGTTTTTGGGCTTTGTTATACGAGGGCGGGTCAATAAGTATGTGACTTTTTGAATTTCCCGCCTCTTAACTGAAAGGGCAACACTGCTCCTGTCAACAGGCATCTGTCAGTTGACTCCTGTCAAAATGTGAACAAGTTGCGTCATTTAGTTTGTGATTGACAGCCATTGATAGCTGACCACCATGTGATTTGAGGAGAAAATGAGAAAAAGTGTATTTCATGTGCTCATTAAGCATTATTTTTTGCGGGGAAAAAACCATCACTCAAAACAAGGCTAAGCTTGATAAATACTATGGGGACTCTGCACCATCAATTTCAATGGTAAAAAAGTGGTTTACTGAATTTTGTTGTGGCCGTACAAGCATGGAAGATGCCAAACGTTCTGGATGCC
Source organism: Anolis apletophallus (assembly GCA_030556195.1). NCBI lineage: Eukaryota > Metazoa > Chordata > Lepidosauria > Squamata > Anolidae > Anolis > Anolis apletophallus. The sequence goes on along the minus strand of JARBWK010000002.1, from coordinate 85,413,616 downwards.
CAGTTGAGGTCTCTATACCCGACACAATTGAAAAAATTCACGATATGGTGTTGGCCAATCGGGGATTGAAAGTGCGAGAGATTGTGGAAGCCATAGGCATCTCACATGGCTTAATGGTTTCAATTTTAAATGATCACTTGGGTATGAGAAAGCTTTCTGCAAGATGGGTGCCGCGTTTGCTCACAATCGACCACAAACGCAATCGTGTAACAATTTCGCAGGAGTGTTTGCAGTTGTTCAACCGCAATATGGATGAGTTTTTGCACTGTTTCGTAACTGTGGACGGACGTGGATCCACCACAACACACCAGAGACCAAACAGCAGTCAAAACAGTGGGTTTCTCAGGGTGAATCGGCTCCAAAGAAGGCCAAGGTGGGTTTGTCAGCCAATAAAGTCATGGCAACTGTTTTTTGGGATGCATTTGGTATAATCCTCATTGACTACCTTCAAAAGGGTAAAACAATCAATGGCGAATATTATGCCAACTTACTGGGTCGATTTAATGAGGATTTGGAAAAAAAAGACAGAATTTGGCCAAGAAAAAAGTTCTTTTGCACCAGGACAATGCAAAGGTGCACACATGTGCAGTTGCCATGGCAACAACCCATGAATTGGGATACAAATTGCTCCCTCATCCACCCTATTCTCCGGATTTAGCCCCGAGTGACTATTTCATGTTTCCAAACCTGAAGAAATGGCTTGGCGGAAAGAGATTTGATTCCAACAATGAAATCATCTCGCAAACAAATACCTATTTTGATGACCTCAACAAATCTTATTTTTTGGAAGGGATACAAAAATTGGAGAAACGTTGGACAAAGTGTATAGCGCTCAAAGGAGACTATGTTGAAAAATAAAATGATTTTTTAAATCCAAAAACCTGTGTTTCATTCAAAAAGACACAGACTTATTGACCCGCCCTAAGAAAAACACAAGAGAATGCATGTTGGCAAAAATCATGTAAAACGGTGCATCATGCATCCCCCTTTTCCCACAGTGCCTGTTTAGTGCCAGGTAAGTCTTCTTTGTAAATGCAAACATGCAAAAAAAATGGTACCAAAGCATTCCCTTTGCTGAAAGAGATTACACTGGGCTAGTGTACCTTCAAAGATGTTCATATACTAGAATGCAAAGAAGCTTGGAGCAAATGCATTAATTTAGACAGGAAATGGGATAAAGCTATTATGCAATTTACTTGTGCTTTTTCTTTAATATAAATTAAATTAAAAGCAGATGTTTTAATTATGCTGTTTTTTTACATTTTAGTTTTAGGCATGTTTGAGTAGGTGCTATTTGCTGTAATATAATGAAGTGTATAATTTCTGACGAAGTGTGTGTTACAGGCTGTGGAAAAAATGGGTTGAATTGCCAACCATTTCTTCTAAAAATGAACTTACTGTCCTCTATTTGAGCTATCTTGTGGTGGATCCAATGACAATAGACTTGTATAATCCACTACTGTTGTTGTGTGCCTACAATTCATTTTTGACTTATGGTGACCCTGTTACAGGCTGTTCTGGGCAAGATTCGCTCAGAGAGGGTTTGCCTTTCTCTTCCACTGAGGCTGAGAGTGTGACTTTCTATGGCTATGTGGGAAACTGAACACTGGTCTCCAGAGTCATAGTCCAACGCTCAAAGCACTACAGACACCATGGCGAATATTCAAGGAATGTTGCATTATTTTCATATTGTAACAACATTGATGTTGCATACATTTTTTTCTTTATTCACGCAACACAGAATGCAAAACAACTTTTTGAAGTAGGTAATAACAGTGATATGGCTAGGTTATTCATGGACTTTTTTTGAATTTAACATGAAAAAATAGACTTAAGAACAGTTTTCCACATGCAAGAGGGCACTTGCTGTACAAAAATACAAATTTTATTACAGACAAATTTGGGATATAATTTAATTGTACAATTAGATGATGTAAAATATTTCTGGTACTATTCCACTGGGGTAAAGTAAAGGAGGAATGTTTTCTTATGAAGTATCTGTATTACAAACTGGTTAGCATACACTAGTTATGTAATATACATAAAATAATTCAAAAATGCCTGGTTACAACTATGTAAGTAGTGTAGTATACATTTTAAACAACCGTAGAACAAACAAGATCAATATTTCATAAAGTACAAAGAAAGTACTTCATATAAAAAAACTCACACAAATGTGCAAATACCAGTTTTCACAGGTGATGGTTTATCAGCTGAAAATCCTAGAAAAAAATCCTTCATTCCTTTTTGTTTGTAATTTCAAATGTATTAAAAGCAGAGGCATTTCCTATTAGGCATATGGTTTGAAATCTGTATTCACTATTTGATAGAAAAAATAGTGGTTTTTTTTAAAGGCAAAGAATTTCAGTAACCGAAGTCAGTTTTGGTCAGTTGTCATTGGCTTTGTTTGTAGTAATGCTAAGCCACAGCCGAGAATTACATCGAGGAGGCACAGTGAGCCTTGCGGGTCTGAACCGTCCCTTCCCTCCTCTTATTGGAGGAGGAGACTGGAAAGTTTTGCATTCATTTTAGAGCTACCATTCAGGAAATCAAGCCAGCTTCATAAGTGATGTTTTGACTTTTACTCATTTCCATTAAGCATAGCTAACACTAACTACCATTTGTTTTGGATTTGATAGTTTGACAAGCTGTACTTAGTGTGGAGATGAAGGAACTCCTCGTGGCCGAACCACGGACGGAAGGGAAAGTACTGAAGCCCAGGGTTTGCTGAGACTTCTTCTATAATGCTAAACTGTGGTTGAACATTACATGCAAACTCCGCCATTAAGTTATAAGTAAACTCTTGGAAATACTGAGTAGTATATACAAACTCTGACATAGAAATCTGACATTTAACATATTAGTATTCAAAATGAAGACATTGTATTTTAACTATCTAGAGACTGCACACTTAAAACTCATCACAGGTTGCGCAAGTGAAACTTGTATAATTTTTTTCAATAGTAAAAAACCAAAATAACAAAATTTTCTCAAAGATATTTAAAAGATAAACAAATACAAGGTTAGCAAATGTAAAAAAAGACACCCTAAAAACATTCTTCCAATTCATGTGCAAAAATGTTTTTAAAGTATCAAATTGCATCATATAAAGCCAAATTATGTACATATCATTATCTTTAATTGCTGTTAACTAGCTAGCATTTTTGCTATAAATAATTTACTTCTGTCCTTCAAAATGTTTGTTTTCAAGGATTTCAGTGCAAGTGTTCATTTTATTTAGTGCATTTATCATTGTGTTATTTCATTTTATAATGAACAGAAAAGCACATAAGTTACTATACAACTTTTATATTTCTTCGGCTTCTCACCTTGCCAGATCTGATTTGTTAACAGGCTCCTTCTCTTGTCTGTTTTATTTTAATTTCCACTGATCTGCTGGAACAGGAAGAGACAATGGAGAGGTTCCCCCCCCCCCCCCATGCATTCTCTAATTAGTGGTTACTTAATTTTGGCAGGGGAAAAAAAGAAAAATCTAGCAAAAAAGGAAATAGAATTTTGTCAGTGCTGCATATATATCGGTTTTAAACCTAAAGGTCTTGGAAGTTTTGAATAATGTTCTCCTAGCAAAAGGACTGCGCTTGAAAATAAACTCCTCTTCCTGGAACAGCGTAGTTAAGTGGAAATAGAAGGTTATTTGTGGGGAGATGATTTATAAATACTTAGATTTAAACACTTGTGAGATGAAGCTCTCTCAGTGCAATCCTGCGAGATTGGAGCTTTAGGAAGAGAAAAAGTTACCCAGGCAAAGAGGTGACCAATTTTGAGGGTCCTTGTATTGAAAAAAAGGTCATTATATACAAATGATGAACTTAAGGAAATACTATGTTTAGAGCATTTATGGCTGAATATAAGGCTGTTTGATTCCCAATAACAATTTTCTCACAATCCACAGTTAATCATGCACGTTGAAAGAATTTCCTTTCCACGGTTGGCAGCAAACTGAGATTCTTTGTTATGCATCTGAAATGCAACTCTGTATCCTGTCCATCCATTGCTGGGCACTTTGTGCTTCTTGGGCATAGAAATTGTAGACACGTTTACTTGTCTTCAGCTGCAAAATGGAGATAAAAAGGCAGTACAATTATATAGTATACAATGCACACTTTCCACACTTATATGAAGAGTGCCTTACAGAAAATTTATCTTTTACTCAGCATATGGATATGCCCTTTGTTATTGTCCCAGTAATATAACATTTGAAAGGGAGACACAATCTCTATATTAGTGGTTCCCAACCTTTGGTCCTCCAGGTGTTTTGGACTTCAACTCTCAGAATAAATAATAATAATAACAATTCTTTACTTATATCCCTATTTTCTCTTAAAAATGGTCCCAATGTGGCTTCCAACATATCAAGAACAGTATAAAATCAACAGCAATTAAGCACATATATAACATATAAAACATCTATAAAATATAGCATAAACCTAGATAAACATTTTTTTAAAGCCATCTTACTAGCTGTTAGGAATTGTGAGAGCTGGAGTCCAAAACACCTGGAGGACTAAAGGTTGGGGACCACTGATCTATAGAAGTGTGAGCCCAGACAGAGAAGCTGCAGCTATGTCATGGTTCCTTCTTGGACAACTACAATATGCCTCAAATGTCTTTACATATATGCATTTCTTTATCAGAAATTGTATAGGTCTACAAGAGTCAAACAGAAAGGTCACCTGCTACGATGACCCTGACTAGGGAGATGAGGAACCTCTCCTACCACTTGGTGTCTCCTTGGACTTTCCCACACAGTCCTCATGCCTGTCACTTAAAGAAGTAGTGCAGTGTCTTACTTCCCTTTGATGTTTAGGGCCCTATTACCTCTTCCTCACAGTGCCCTGATAAAAGACATTTAATAGAATACCGAGTCGGCAAACTTTGTGTTTTGTTTGTTTTTAATGCAATACAACTGTTTGGTTCGCTCCTGACACGATAAATAAATAGTGCCATGACAGAGGGTTCCTTGAGAGCAGGCATGGGCAATTGTCAGCTCTTCAGGTGTTTTGGACTTTAACTCCCACAATTCCTAATAGCTGGTAGGCTGTTAGGAATTGTGGGAGTTGAAGTCCAAAACTCCTGGAGGGCTGAAATTTGCACATACCTGCTTTAGAGAGCTTCATTTACCCTCCTACCCTCTTTTGGCTTCCTTTGAGCTGCTTTCTCCAAGTTCCACATTGGAAAGAAAAACTTGGGGGAATGATCAGGGAACTATTTCTTAAAAGGAAACACTGAGGGCTGAACACATAACAATGCTTACTGATTATGGGGGGAGGAGTGTTTTAAGAAAGAATGAATGTGAAAGACTATGTGTATGTGCACGTGAAGTCTCACATTAGCTTGAGGTTGTAGATTTGGGGCATCAAGAGTTTCCCTAACTATGCCCCCTTGCTTAACATCTCCATCAACACTTGATTTCTGTGAGTTCTTTTTCAACAGATATTGCTCCGCGTCCTACTTTCCATAGCAGGCTTGTTTTCTGCTACCCTGGAGACTAGGATCCGGAGCAATGGTTTCAAACTATAGGAAAGGAGATTCTACCTGAACATTTGGAAGAGCTTCCTGACTGTGAGAGATGTTCAGCAGTGGAACTCTCTACCCTGGAGTGTGGTGGAGGCTCCTTCTTTGGAGGCTTTTAAATAGAGACTGGATGGCCACCTGTCAGGGGTGCTTTGAATGTGATTTTCTTGCTTCTTGGTAGGGGGTTGGACTGGATGGCCTACAAGGTCTCTTCCAACTCTATGATTCTATATAATGCTTATAAAGATTTTAAATCTAATAGCAGTGTATTCTCTCATCAGAATAAAAGGCTTTCCAGTATGCTTCAATGGGATCACAATGTTGTCCTGGCAGTGGGCAGTGCGGTGGTTCTAGTCATGAAAAATGTGACACGGTAGCAGCTACAGGATCAATGCTTCAAAAGCACTTTTTGGTGATAATTGCTCCTTAGCAATTATCTCTGTATCTCTTTCAAGATCTGTTGGCCACACACTTACATCAAAGAATGCTTTCTCGTTAGTATGTTTTGGAGCACCAATGGTTGGCGAAGCGGGTATCACACTTTCCACTTCTGCAAGGTCAATATGGCCCCTACAGCATACATCGTCCATTGAATCATAATACCTTAGCTAGAGGGAAAAATGAGAAATATTATTAAAAGTAACAATAAATAGATGCAAATGTGAGAATTTGCTATGGTGTATCTTTCAGGGAGTCTCAACTATCATAAATTGATTAGCATTAAATTTTACAGTAATCTCAGAGGGGATTAGAAAAGCTGCACTCATGTTCTGTAGATAACTATAATAGCATAAATTAATTCTCCAGGCTGTAAAGATTATCCACAAGCAGTTCTCAAAAGTTCATTTAACACATCTTACTACAGAGAGGAAAGTATGCAAATCCCTCCCATAATCTCGAGGATTAAGGGGTTGGTAACATAGGCCACAAATTTCAGTAATTCTAACACCTTTCAACTACTCTCTTCGGAAAAGGGCATTCAAAAAAGCATGAAATCAGATGCAAAGAACCAACCAAAGGGAATCCACTATATTCTAGTCGTTTTGAGTTTTTATAACATTATACAATGAAAGGCATCTTTTTCTAGAACTCTCTGCACCATTGACAGCTTCACCCTTCAAAAACTTCACCCTTCACATCTACTGAAATCCGGTTGTGTCCATCAGCTGACCATCCCCTTTCCTCTGAATACCCCAAATCTGCTCTAAAGGGCTATGAAGCTCCCTGAAACAGTTTTTCATACCATATAGGGAGATTGTGGGTACGGTCAAGAGAAAATGGGAAAAGTCTGTTGATGATCATTAGTGTAATTTACCTGGTGTTTAGTAACATCGAGCACAAACCATCGAGGTTTCCAGCCTTTTAGCAAAGCTCCTCTTTTGTACAGTGTACCTTCAAATGACCTTGGGGGAAAAATTGCATCTTGCTTTAAGCATCTTACACCACCACCAAAAAGATATGTTGAGCATACATAGTGATACACAAAAAGAAACAAATCCTGTGGATTTATCTCTTAACAATCTTGTCTAGTCATTGCTGCATTTGTTTCATTTATCTGTGTGAAAATTAAAAGGCAGTTTAAATAACAATATAAATAACTCTAGAAGAAAATTTATATGAATGAGATGAGCATCTACACAGAAATTCCCCTGAAGGAAAAATGCAAATAAGGCAAAAATATATATTTAGCAAAGATTCTAGATAATTCTGGCATTAAGTTTTAAATAGTTACACATAGTAACTATCCAACTGGTGGGAATGAGAGACAGGCCCCCTCAGTTGTGGAACTCCCTCCCCATTGATATTAGACTGGCCCCCTCCCTCCTAGTTTTTAGGAAACAAGTGAAGATCTGGCTTTGGAATCAGGTGTTTGGGTAGTGCAATACGGAATCAGCACAACATAGTACACAAATGACGGCCTTAGGACTTGTGTTTTAACAGTTTTATGTTTTTATGCTATAAGGTGTATTATAATGTTGATTGTTGAATGTGCGGCATTGAATATTGCCATTTTGTAAGCCGCTCTGAGTCCCCTGCAGTGAGAGCAAGTGGGATAGAACTATAGTAAATAAATAAACAAATTACAGTGGTGATCTGTATGTTAGAATATTACATTAACAAACTGATGTATATTTCTCTCCCAAGTGAAAGGGAGCTTTGTGTGATACTGCTAACTGAGATTACCTAAATTTATTGCTGATATGATATTGCAATGGATTGCTATGAGGCTATTCTTAGCTAATTGAATTATATATAATCAATTTTAGCTATTGTATTTTAGTGGTATTGTATTTTAATAGGTAACATCTGTCTGTCAATTGTTGTTTGTAATACTTTTATAGTATTTTATATTACTGCACTGTATATATTTATCCGTATTCAAATAGCCTAGACATAAATCACTAGTACAGAGATTACCTGTTCTCATCATTCTTTGAGGTGAACTGATTGTACAGAGTAGTCACTCTCCTTTCCACCCCATTGGAGGGTGAGCTGTTGGCATTTTGTTCTTCACCCAATCCACTGTCTGGCAGATGCAACAAAGACCTCTTCTGATAGGAATGTAGATTGGCAGACATTACTGCTGAAGAGCCTGAAGGATGCCTCCGATGCTTTAAAAAGTAAGATAACATTTCAAGAGGTCAAAGAGGGTGAACAAAGCTTCCAAACATAGTAACTCTCGTAAGTGGGACTAGCTGTTTTAAATTATTTATTTATTTATTTATTCAATTTGATATACCGCTCTCTCTGACACCCAGAGCGGTTCACAGGATTAAAACAAGTAAAAATTAGAATTCCAGTCACCACTGCAATCTTTCAGCAAAAGTATAATGCACAAATACATAGACTAAATTAAAGGTTTGGTGTCTGAAATGTTTTAATTTAAAAAGATTTAATGGATAACTAATGCACATTTAACCCTCCCCCCCTCTCGACTGTTCAAAAGAGCATTTAGTTTTGTGCTAAGTGGCTAAAGAGCAAAAGTAGATTCATCTCTGGAAAGTCTGATCAGCTAGCACACCGCAGTACTGTCTCAGATTCTGGAAAATGCTTTCACGTTTAATTATATCTCTCTATGACATTACCATATTACTATATGTTCTTTTAGTGACATTGTGTGAATAGATGTGTTCACAGAGATGCACCAGTTGTTTTCTGTACAGTGTTAGTGGAAGCAGGGGGAAAATTAAGTAGGAAAAAAAAAGTTGGGGAAAAGAGGTAAATGGAAGTACTGTAGATAGGAAGTGACATAAATCCCTAGTAGGCGAGGAAACAGAATTTAGAAGGTGGAAGGAAGCTGCTTTGATGAACACAGAAAGGGTCACAAACTCAGAGTTATGGAAGAGTATCCAGAGCAGTGGTTCTCAACCTGTGGTTCCCCAGATAATAATAATAATAAACTTTATTTGTACCCCGCACCCATCTCCCCAATGGGGACGCGGAGGGACTCACATGAGACCAAGCCCAAACAGCAAATCACAACAAAATAAAATCAAAAACATCAACAATAATCATAATAAAAATACATACATACTAATGTATGAATACTAGTATATAACTAACTATCTATAATCACAAGGACAGGGCGGGCCACAGGTACAAATATAAAGTGTTAAAAACTCAGGGTGAGATAAATGAAATAGTATCCTTTACATGGAGGAGGGGGATAACTCCAAAAAAGGGGCATTGAAGAGAGCAATGGTAAAAAACCAGCCCTACACTGGGACTCGGAACTATAATGAACCTGAAACTGAACTTCAGGAAGGCAAAGAGACAACAAACAATAACTTTGCCCAGAGGATCTACCAATCCCTGGCATTGGCACACCGTCTGTCATGTTGATCACAACAAGCAAGTAAGGTTCATGCCACCTTTGGAACCTGCCTTACAAAACCTGTCCCTAACATTAAAGGAGTCCTTCCTCCATCCAGGCCGGTTAGCAAACAGGAGGGGGGGAGGCCCCCCACCCCCGAGCCCAGGCCGAGGCGATTCTTTCGCTCAAGGACCTTTTGGGACCCAGGCGCCAGGCGTAACCACCGGCTATCCCCGAAGCCGCTGAACACTACTGATCCACCGTGCTTGTCCTCACCGGCCAGGCTACGGGACGAAGGAGGCCGGCCTACACTCTTTCTCCTTGGCCAGCGGGGGTGCCTCTCTTCGTGCCCCCCTCCCTCCCTTTGATGGCCTGATGGGTCTAGTATAGGCCCCAGACCACCCTGTGCCGCCTGAACCCTGACTCTGCTCCATCTCCCCTATTCCCTGTGTTGTGTATTGTCCAGTCTGTCCTTTTATTTTGTATTGTTGTTTCTTGACTCTGTAAGCCGCTGCGAGCCGTATGGAGTTGGCGGCATATAAGTCCAAGGAAATAAATAAAATAAATAAAATAAATAAATCCTCAGGACCTAGAAATCCCAGCCAGTTTACCAGCTGTTAGGATTTCTCGGAATTGAAGGCCAAAACATCTGCCCTAAACGGTTCAGGGCCCAGCTACCTTCGTGACTGGATCTCCCTCCATGAACCAGCTCGAACCCTCCACTCCTCGGGGGAGGCCCTCCTGTCGCCCCAACCAGTCTCACAGACTCGGTTGTTGGGCACAAGGGAAAGGGCCTTTTCCACTGTGGCCCCCCAACTCTGGTATTCCTTGCCTGAAGAGATTAGGAAAGCCCCCACCTTGGAGACCTTTAAAAAACACCTGAAAACCTGGCTTTTCTGCTGTGCCTTTGGAGAGTAATTATGTAATTTTTACCATTGCTCTCTTCAATGCCCCGTTTTTGGAGTTATCCCCCTCCTCCAAGGCAATTATAAAGCTGCTTACGGGCTTTCCTCTCCTTCCCTACTGCAACCTGTTAATAATAATCATCATCATCAACCATTCCAGGGGGACTTGGGGAGGTTTTACTCTCCTATAACAGCTCCCGATGGGACTTCTGAGTATGAGAAGGCAACATCTCAGGCTGTATGCAGAGGGGCCGCAATGCAGAGAGACAGAGAGCAGCTTCTGGTCTATCAGTGATTTGTTTTTTATTTATTTGTTTACCTTATATCCCACCTTTCTCCTAGGTTGGGATCCAAAATGCCTTACAGAAGTTTAAAACAAGATGAAATTAAATGGCATTACAAATATTTAAAAAATAATAAGATAACAATATTATTTTTTAAATGGCTGCAAAAGTTACAAAACCATTTAAAACATAATCATAAATAAAAGATCTAAAAATAACTTTCCAAATTTAGATCCAAGTTGACATCTGTCGTTTTAACTTTGATGGTACTACAACATTAAATGTTAGCTGTCAAAAATACTGTAAATTTATAAAATTAGGCAGGTATAACCAAAATTGTTTTCATGTGTTTTGTTTAGCTTTCTGGGAAGTAAACTGAATATATACAGTAGGCCCACTATATCTATGCATCCACCGAGAACACATCCATGGATTCAACCGGCTTGAAAATACTTCCCCGCAAATCCAAAAATGAAACCTTGATTTTGCCAGTTTTAAGGGACATTATTTTATTCTTCTTTGTATAATGGTACTTGAGCCTTCACGGATTTTAATATTCCTGGGGAAACTGGAGCAAAACCGCAGCAGATACCAAGGGACTCTTCGTATGTCGATTCTCTTGTTCAACAATGAAAATGTGTGTAAGGCTGTAGTAAGGTTGTAGTTCTATAACTAAATCTCAGTGGAACCAATAAGGAAAGTTCTAATAGTAAACATGCACAGGACTGTACAGTAACCTGGTTAAACACACAACCTTTATCAAATGAATACACAGTTTAGTCAGTAACCAAAAATACATCAAGTTTACCAAGGTGAACATTCATTCTAATCAAAATGCTTGTCAGAACACAATGACTTTCACAGAAGAAAAGGAATTACTTATTCTACTACTTACATTGTCCTGCCTTGTATCTTCTTTAACATTTACTTTGACTCTCTCCCACAACTGCTGCCATCTTTCTGGGTTCTGATGTAACCTGTTTTCCAATCTTTCGATTTCCTGGAAATGACAGAAATGTTTCTCCCTCTAAGACGAAGTACTTCTGTTTCTATTTTCAAATGTAACAGCTATAACCTCTTGACATTCTAAGACTATGATATATCTAAAACGTCTTGGGTTAATTATATATTGCCAAAATTGATAACTCTGCTTCCTTAAAAGCATTACTAAAGCATTTCCCTATTACAGTGAAAGCTGTCTGATTCCTAATCCATCTAAAATGCAGACGTCTGCTTTTCATCTTAAGAACAGAAAGTATCTCGAGCTCTGAGGATTACCTGGGAAGGAATCCCACTGAAGCACTGCAGCACACCAAAATACCTGGGAGTTACCCTGGACCGTGATCTGATTTACAAGAAGCACTGCTTGACTATCAAGCAAAAAGTGGACACTAGCAGTAATATCGTATGAAAGTTGGCTGGCACAACCTTGGAATCACAGATACAGTGGAGACATCTGCCCTTGCACTTTGCTGTTGCGAACACATGCCCAGTATGGAATACATCTCACCAAATTAAAACAGTGTATATGGCTCTTGAGACATGAAACATTATCACAGGATGTCTGGTGAAATTATATTGTTTAGCCGGCACTGCACCACCTGATTTCCACTGCACCACCTGATTTCTGGCCCATCCTCTATTCCAGTTATTTTCAACCAGTGTGCCGCGGAACACTAGTGTGCCGTGGGAAATTATTTTCGGACTTCATATATAAACTATAAGGCGCATCTGTCCCTTTAAGAAATGGAACCATAGCACTTTCCCGTCACCTAAGAAGTGACGCGAGAGTGCTATGGTTGCACCATCTTGGATTCGCTCAGACGTGGCGAAGTAAACAATGTGCGAGGTGATTGGCACACATTTGAAAACTCTTGAGGAGAAGTTGTCATTTTATTTCTATTCAGCCTTCACAGAATGCCTTGACTGGGTTAGGGACCCATACAGCTCAGCATCCGTTGCTGGAAAGGACATGACTTTAGAGGAGCAAGAGAAACTCATTGAACTGAAACAAGATCGTAGTTTAAAGCTAAAATTTGCTAATTTTCCTTTGGACAGTTTTTGGTTATCTGTTGCCAGGGAGTTCCCCATTCTGGGCCAACAAAGCTATTTTGACATTGCTCCCGTTTTCAACCACATATCTGTGTGAGATGAGCTTCTCAAGCTTGACTGCGATAAAAACTAAAAACAGAGAGAGACTGACAGATGTTAAGCGAGAGCTTCGTGTGTGTCTTTCTACCATTCGTGCCAGGATATCTATTTTGTGTTCATCGAAACAGGCCCAGGTTTCACACTGAGTATATAAATACATTTAAAAACATATTAACTATATGTATTACTGTATTAGAGTGTCGTTTTGTGTCATTTTGGTTGGTGGTGTGCCCCAGGATTTTGTAAATGTAAAAAATGTGCTGCGGCTCAAAAAAAAGTTGAAAATCACTGCTCTATTCGGATATTAGCCAGCTTGCCAACAATTTAAATCAAGAAACAGCTTTCTAAGATCCACGGAGATATTTGCACCTCAGCAAGTAAGAGTCCAAAAAAGTGGCAGGTAAAAACCCTGAACATCAATCAGTGGCTGATACTGGATGAGACACTCCCTCTTGGGCACACAGAAGGCTGGATGACTTGGAAGACGCTGAGAACACTGCACTCTAGTATCATGAGATGTAAAGCCAATAAATAAAGTGGAGTCCACGACATGTGAGTGTGGAGAAGAGCAAACCACAGACCACTTACTACAATGCAGTGAGTCTTGCCACAGGCACAATGGAGGGCCTTTCTTATAGCAACGCCAGGGGCACTTGAAGTGACCAGCTTCTGGTCAAAAGAAATGTAGCATAATGCCAAGTTTTTAACTAGGTTTGTGTTTTTTTTTATACATTATAATTGTATTCTCAATTTGCCTCTGACAAGATAAATAAAGTTACTATAACTTTAAAAGGGAAAATGAAACAGAAAGACTGTGCCAAACTAGTTATCTATGATGTTGAACTAGATTTGACCTATTAGTCAGCCTCCTGTAGAGATGTTTCTTGTTAAAAATATGATGAAAATAAAGAAATAAACAAAATTTGAGAAATAAAAGAAATGTGATTAAATACAAAACGAAATACTTAGGATAATTGGACGCAATATGGAACAGCGTTTTGGGTAATATATTCTGTATCAGAGTGGGCAAAATATGGCCTGGGAGTTACAGCTGGGTTTCAGGGGCAAATGTTATAGCGCTCAGAGAGCCCCCACTCTTAGGAAGAAAATGTATAAATACTTGTTTCTTGCCTCCAGATGACGCCAAGAGTATTAGTCGTTGTGAAGAGGGGATTAGTACAGGATAACCTGAAGCTCAACCATCCCTTACAACAATATTGGAATTGATTTTCTGACCACTTCTCACTTTAATTTTACTGTGTTTTGCTAATTTCTGGGTCTGGTGTAGCTTGCAGTGAGTAGAAATTTTGCCACTAGCTGCACAGGGAGGGGGAAATCACTATCATGACCCACTTACACTCTTGAGACATCTAGAGGGTTATATCCATCTGCTGAATTCATATTTCAGTCCATCAAAAGGTGATAAACCATTTTTTTTGTTTTACCAAAGTAAACACATATACACATCAAACGTGATGACATAGTGAACTGTGGGGCTCATACAGCTACATTTTCACTAAATGCAATTTATCTTCTGTCATCAGAAGTATCTTTTTTTTCTCACAGAGCCAAAACTTAGAATCCAAACCTGTATGTTCTGAAACTGGAGATGAAAACAGCCCCCCCCCCATGACCCACATGCAGCCCCCAAGACTGTTTCATAGTTCATAAGACAGTCCTGAAAATCATATTATTGAATTCTAGGAGAAAACATCTCAAGAGAGCTTTTTTTCTTGTTTGAAATGGCTTGCAGTGCTTGTTGCTGATTACAGGGGGCAAATATGGAAATTCCCATTTAAATCCAGACCACACTTGTTTTACAAAGTGTCCTTTCTCCTGGTTTCTGCTGAGATTCAGTGGTACTCAGGGGCAGCCCTGGATTGTCTGGAGGGGGAATTGGCTCCTGGGCCTGATGAAGTAATTCACCCTGTTATAAGGGGAAGTGTGAGACATTTTAGAAGTTCTGACACTGTCATGAACAGCAAGTTGGAGCCAGTAGCTATTATGCTTTTAAACCACATATTTTATTTATGGTAAATTACAGTTCTCTCTCTTAATTGCAGAAGAAGAGAAAAAGAATATGAAGCCAAGAACATTGTGTGTTGTTACTAGCTTGTTTAGAATCCATTTTCCACAGCAAGTTGGCATAAATAAACATTATTGTAAGCTGAAGATGCTTAGGTACAGAAGCATCTACAAAATTCTAACAGTTGCTGTATTTCTCCTTGTTTTAAAGCGCCATTCAACGAGGAAAATAGTTTCTTGTACTCCAGCTGAAAAAGTTTAAAACAAATACTCCACATTTTCTGATTCATTGCTCTTGGCAATTATATTTCTTTGGAAGAAAGCATGTATGTTAATCATGGTATACCGCTGCTCGCATTTGCTTAGCAAATATGGGTCTTAAGGATAATTTATTTACAGTTTTTCTACCCCCCCTTCTCACCCCCCCAGATAACAGCTGCATGCCTATGCAGATTGACAGTGCAACCAAAGATTATCAGTCCTTTTCTTAAATTGATTCCAAATAATCCAAAGTAGAAATATCATAGTCAATCAGACCATAGCACAACTAACAGTTCCTGTAAAGCATGCACTGAATTTCAAAAACCCTAGAAACATAGTAACACTTCAAATGTAATGTGTACATCAATCTTGAGAAAAGATGTAGTAGTCTTCAATTTGGAATGAAAGACGACTTCTATTCTAGTTGGGGATTTTTTCCCTTAAAAAACAAAAGCCTTAAACTTTGGCACACCTGACAGGAAGAAAACCCTTATGTAAAGTGTATGTATGTGTGGCGGAATAAATACATATGGCATGTGTGTTGGCTAGTGATAGCTAAACTCTAAGAGAATATCATTTGGAGATGTGTGGCACCAGTTTGCCCACCCATGACGAGACTGAACTCTGCTATTGGTTGTTGGTTAGATCATTGTTTTATATTTTGTTATAATGTTGTTGTTCTTATTTTGTTTTATTTTATACTGGTTTTTTTACATTTTAATGCGTTATGTTTTAACTGTATTGTTAGGCCTGGCCCCATGTAAGCTGTCCTGAGTCCCTTCGGGGAGATGGAGACAGGGTATAAAAAAGTTGTTATTATTATAAGGATTTTTATATTGCTGTCTTCTTAAATCTTCAACTCCATCCCCACTTAAGCCTTAATAAATGATAGCTTCATTTTTTTCACTGCTAAAATGTTTAAAAAAATTAGACAAATGTTGAATAGCAATGTAAAGTATGTATACTTACATTTAATAGGCTGGTGATGGCATCAGGCTGCACTTTGTTAATGTCATCATAGCACGGCCAAACGATTTTCCTCTTACTGTGGGAAGATGACTCATCCCTCTGGTCAGGTTCATCCAAGGTGCTACATTTAGAAATTATCATGGCCCAGTCATAGGAAGGGCCTGTGGCCAAGGTCTCTTCTGTGTAGTAATCCCATTTTTTAAGACTAGATATGTTTACATTTGGTTTTAATACCTGTGAAAAGGATGCCTGCAAATTACAAAAGTCATGCTGTTTTCTGAATTGTTATGGCAAGCTGCCTAAATTGCAAGCCAGTACAACCATTTAATTTCGTTACATTCTAAAAAGTAATCAGTCTGACTTTTTAACTTTTCTATACTTGTATACTCCGAGCCTCCGGGGAGTGGCAGCATAAAAGTTTGAATTATAAACAAATATAAAAGTTTGAATTATAAATAAGTAAGGTCTGTGTGCATTTCAGTTATGGTTTGGGGAAATATTTTCCTTTCCGTTGCACTATAATTGCCCAGCAGATACATGCACCCTCGCAAGAAATAAGAACACTAGTGGCCCTACTCAGAATGGCTTTTGAAATAATGCAACAGACACAGAATGGTAGAAATATGTGAGGTTACCACATTAAAGTCAATGTGGTATTTATGTACTAAGAAATCTCACCAAAACAAATCCTATAAAAATTAAGGACAGTTTTATGGATATATTTGTCTTTGGGCACTCAATAAGATTCTTTGATGTGGTTTGGTCAGTGGCTTTACTCCATTGTGGTCTCAGCCTTCTGCACGTTGCCAAGCATACCTCTTTCTACTGGGAGAACACAGCTTTGTTTTTCCAGTGGTTAGACTAGGATGCACTCCCAACAGTTCTAACTAAGCCTATGGCCTGATTGTATCAAGTGTTCTGTTACCTTTTCAGATATTCCAATTATATTAGTATATTTAAATTAATGAGAGAGAGAAACAATTTCCCTAGCCAAAAAAAACCCAAAAAAGAAAGGTATGATGCAGAACTAAAGGGGGGGGGGGGCAGTGATAGGCATGATGCACGAACAAACCTTTTTTTGTGTGCTATGAACAAGACTGGCATCCTGCCTCTCCAAAGGGTATACACGGGCATTAGTTTAAACATTAGTTTTCCATGGCACATAGTAACACTGCCTTTGGAACTGATCACACTTTCTAGCATAAGGATTTTCTTGGACTGGGATGTGGGATCCCCAGATCTGTCACTACTCAAGACATAGAATTTTCAGGGTGATCTTGGGCCAATCATACTCTTTCAATCTCACTTTTACTTCACAGGGTTATTGCGGGGATGAAGAATAGAAAAAGAGTGCCATGTATTTCACATTAAGCTCAATGGAAAATATAACTAACAAAGAAAAAAACTTGCTGGATGTATTGAAACATGGAGATGATTTTTAGACAGAGAAATAATTATATATGTTTTATATGATTTTATTGTATGATTTTATAATCTTGTTTTAAATGCTTAAGTCAGGGCTGTCCAACTGGCGGCCCCGGGGCCGAATCCGGCCCCGTAGCCTGTTGGACACGGCCCCACCTATGCCCTCAGCCGCCATTTTGAATTTTTTTTAAAAATCGATTTTTTTAAAAAAAAAGGCAGCCGGGGGAGGAGGGGGAGGCGGGGCAGGGAGGAGGAAGAGAGCTGGCTCCTCCTCCTTCCCCCTTCCTCCTTCCCCTCCCTGCACTGCGGCTCACGATTGGAGCCGCGGCGCGTCCGCGGGGGAGGAGGAGGGGCGAAGGAGAAGGAAGTCAGCTGGCTGATTTCTTCCTCCTTCGCCCCCTCCTCCTCCCCCCCCGCGCCGGCGCTTGGGATCGGGCAAGGGCGCGCGAAAGGAAAAGAGGGAGAAAGGAGAAGCCAGTCAGGGAGAAAGGAGAAGCCACGCGGGAGGGGAGAGAGAGAGAGGAGAAGCCAGTCAGCTGACTGGCATCTCTCTCTCTCTCTCTCCCAGCGCGCCCAGGCGTCGGCGCACGTGGGGAAGAGAGAGAGAGAGAGGGAAGCCAGTCAGCTGACTGGCATCTCTCTCTCTCTCTCCCTGCGCGCCAGGCGTCGGGCGCGCGCGGGAGGGAGAGAGAGAGAAAGCCAGTCAGCTGACTGGCATCTCTCTCTCTCTCTCTCCCGCGCGCCCAGGCATCGGCGCGGGGATGGAGAGAGAGAGAGACGCCCGTCCGCTGCCTGGCATCTCTCTCTCTCTCTCTCTCTCTCTCTCTCCCCGCACGCCCAGGCGTCGGCGCGCGGAAGGAAGGAGAGAGAGAGAAGCCAGTCAGCTGACTGGCATCTCTCTCTCTCTCTCTCTCCCTGCGCGCCCAGGCGTCGGCGCGGCGAGGAGGGAGAGAGAGAGAGCCAGTCAGCTGACTGGCATCTCTCTCTCTCTCTCCCCCGCGCGCCTAGGCGTCGGCGCGGCTGGAAGGAGAGAGAGAGAAGCCAGTCAGCTGACTGGCATCTCTCTCTCTCTCTCCCCGCGCGCCCAGGCGGCGGCCCGCGTGCGGGGCGAGAGAGAGAGAGAGATGCCCGTCAGCTGACTGGCGTCTCTCTCTCTCTCTCTCTCTCCCTCTTGCCCAGGCGTCGGCGCCAAGACGAGGAGGGAGAGAGAGAGAGAAGCCAGTCAGCTGACTGGCATCTCTCTCTCTCTCTCTCCCCCGCACGCCCAGGCGTCGGCGCGGAAGGAGAGAGAGAGAGAGAAGCCAGTCAGCTGACTGGCATCTCTCTCTCTCCCTGCCCTGCGCCCAGGCGTCGGCGCGCGAGGAGAGAGAGAGAAGCCAGTCAGCTGACTGGCATCTCTCTCTCTCTCCCCCGCGCCCAGGCGTCGGCGCGCGGCGGAAGGAGAGAGAGAGAGAGGCCAGTCAGCTGACTGGCAGCTCTCTCTCTCTCCCCGCGCCCAGGCGTCGGCTCGCGCTGGGGAAGGAGAGAGAGAGAGAAGCCAGTCAGCTGACTGGCATATCTCTCTCTCTCTCTCTCTCCCCTGCGCGCCCAGGCGTCGGCGCCGCACGCGGAGGAGAGAGAGAGAGAAGCCAGTCAGCTGACTGGCGTCTCTCTCTCCCTCCTTCACTGCGCGCCCAGGGGCGGGCGGGGGCGGGGC
Organism: Anolis apletophallus; assembly: GCA_030556195.1. NCBI lineage: Eukaryota > Metazoa > Chordata > Lepidosauria > Squamata > Anolidae > Anolis > Anolis apletophallus. The sequence goes on along the minus strand of JARBWK010000002.1, from coordinate 85,394,551 downwards.
TGGGGAGGGGCCTGGGGCGGGGCCTGGGGCGGGCCTGGGGGAGGGGCTGGGGGCGGGGCCGAACGGCCCCCCAGGTCATCAGTGACCTCAAGTCCGGCCCTTGGCCGGTTAGAAGTTGGACAGCACTGGCTTAAGTTATACACATTATATTGTTATGGCTGCTGGTTGTAAGCTGCCTTGAGTCACCTCCGGGTTTGAGAAAGGTGGGATAGAAATACCGTAAATAATAATAATAATAATAAACATTTGCCTAATTACTCGTGAGTCTAAAACAAATACAAATTAATTCTATTAATGGTGATCTATATTCAGATATCAGAGTCACAAAAATGCTAAATTTAATCGTAATACCTCAGTTTCAACTGGTGTGTAGAGGTAATTGAAGAAAACAGGACTCCTTTTGTGTATTTTATCAATGCATTCCCACATACAAATTCCTTTTTTACCATGTTTCTCTCCTTTATCTTCAAACAGTGTTCCTAAAGAAAAAAAAAGTTGAATAAAATAGTATTTGCAATATGAAATCCATTTGAGGACACTATGGTTGTAAGGGCTAGAAAACTACACTTAGTAAAGAAGACAGAAAATATAGTGAATTGAAGCCTCATGTGCTAGCATCAAAAACAGCTTATAGTGTGGGAGTTGTATATATTTTTGTCCCAATGAGAATTCCAATGTACTCTGAACCAAAAAAACAGATGATTGAATGAAAGTAAAACCCTTTTAATGTGTGATATTTCTTAATCCCAGAGAATTCCAGTATTTCCACCATGGAAGAAATGTCAACTTCCTTTTGATGAAAGCAACCAGAACACTTCATTTCTACTTTATCATATCATGAATCAGTATAAAACTGCATGGAATATTCTTTGTCTGCACGAATTTAAAAAGAAAATATTCACTCCGAATTCAGCGCGGGCAATCTTCATGGCGCACTGGGTCCTCCAGTAAGAATCCCGATTTTAACCTGTCAGGGGATATTCTGAAGTTTGCAGAAAATTCTGGAGTATTAGTGGATTTTGCAGCAATTTGGACAAATGGATCAGGTTCATTTTGGCCCAATCCAAGGTTCCAAAAAAAAAAAAAAGGACCGTAATAAGCAAGCATAATTTCCGGGACAGTTTTTTTCTATTACAAAAACAAAAAAACTGCCACGGCAAGTGACCATAATTTGAGAGTAGTGGTTGAAATCCTGCACTGAAAGACAAGGTGTATAGTTCTCTCCAGCAGAACTACACTTCACCTCCCCTTTCTCCTCCCTTAAGGCCAACCTTTTCTTTTGCTTGCCTCCCCCCTCTTCTGCCAACAGCCATTTACTGGTTGTTAGAAAGGAGGAGGGATTAGCAGCAGGGAAGTGTCAGTGTGCCTTTAGCTCAGTGACATCCTCAGGGACTTCTAGAGGACTTCTGGGAGAGTTTGTTTATTTATTTATTTATTTATTTATTATTGAGGCTTCTATGCCGCCGACTCCCGGGGGCTCGCGGCGGCTCACAAGAGCCAGGGACATAAAACAAAGATTAAGAACATAAAACAATTGAACAATTAAAACAATAGCAGAATAGCGAAGCAGGCAATAAAACAAGTAGAGCAGCAACAGTTGCCACCACACAAAACCCAGAGCACGCAGGCCTACTCTCCAAAGGCCTGCCTATACAGATGGGTTTTGCAGGCCCGCCTAAATGGAAGTAAATCCCTCAGGGCTCTAGTTTCGGCCGGGAGGGCGTTCCACAACGTGGGGGCTATAACGGAGAACGCCCTCCGGCGGGTAGATGTCAGGTGCGCCGACTTTGCAGATGGTATTTCCAGGAAGTTGGCATCCTCAGACCGTAGTGATCTCGATGGGCAATAGGGGGTGAGGCGGTCCCTCAGATACGCTGGCCCCAGACCGTATAAGGCCTTGAAGGTAAGAACCAACACTTTGAAGGCGATCCGGTGCTCAATTGGCAGCCAGTGCAGATCCTGCAAAACGGGTGTTATATGGCAACCTGCTGGCGTGCCAGACAGGAGCCGGGCGGCAGTGTTCTGCACCAGCTTGAGCTTCCGGATCGACGACAGAGGAAGGCCAACGTAGAGCGCGTTACAGTAGTCTAGCCTTGAGATGACCGTGGCTTGGATCACCGTGGCCAGGTCGTTCCGGGAGAGGTAGGGGGCCAGCCTCCTTGCCTGGTGGAGGTGGAAAAAAGCAGCCCTGCTGACCGCAGAGACCTGGGCCTCCATGGTCAGCTGGGAGTCCAAGTAGACCCCCAGGCTCTTCACAGACGGCGCTGGGCACAGTGCCGCACCGTTCAGGGTCGGAAGCCGGGCACCCACCCCGCCAGGGCGACCCAGCCACAAGATCTCCGTCTTCGCCGGATTCACCCTCAACCTACTGGCTCGCAGCCATCCAGTAACGGCTTCGAGGCAGTGCTGGAAATTATCGGGGACGGACTCCGGCCTGCCCTCCATCCTCAGAATGAGCTGGGTGTCGTCAGCGTACTGGTGACAAACAGCCCATAACTCCGCACCAGCTGTGCAAGTGGCTGCATGTAGATGTTAAATAACAGAGGGGAGAGAATGGCCCCCTGGGGAACTCCGCAGACTAATGGGGAGCTCCCAGAGACCACCTCGCCCCTCCTCACACGCTGAGACCGCTGGCGGAGGAAGGAGGTCAGCCATTTAAGGGCAGTCCCTCTCACTCCAGCCATGGCCAGGCGGTGGATCAATAGATTGTGGTCGACCGTGTCAAACACTGCCGTGAGGTCCAATAACACGAGCAGCACAGACCCGCCTTGGTCAAGCTGGCAGCAGAGTTGGTCTGCGATGGAGACCAGGACCGTCTCCGTCCCGTGCCCCGAATGGAAGCCGGACTGGAAGGGGTCTAGCCACGTTGCATAATCTAAGACGGACTGCAGTTGCTCCATTACTGCCCTCTCAACCACCTTGCCCATGTACGATAAATTCGACACTGGTCGGTAGTTGGAGGGAACCGCAGGGTCCAATGACGGCTTCTTCAGCAATGGAGCCACCACCGCCTCTTTCAAGCACTCTGGAAAGACTCCTTGCTCAAGGGAGCTATTTATGATATTCAACAGAGGCCCACGTAACCCCTCCAGGCAAGATCTAACAAGCCAGGAGGGGCACGGGTCGAGGGAGCAGGTGGTGGGATGGGCTGCAGCCACTATCTTATCAACAGCGTCTGCGTCCAGTGGCCGAAACCGGTCGAGGGTGGGCCCGGCGGAGGGCCACGGAGTCTCGAGCTCTTTTACTGTATTAACTGTGGCCGGAAGGTCCCGGCGGAGGCTCCGTATCTTGTCTGTGAAGGAACTCTGAAAAACACCGGCAGTGAGGGCCTGATCACTATTTTTTGGGACGGTAGGGACCGTCGTCAGAGACCGAATTACCTTAAACAATTGAGCCGGGTGTGAGTTAGCAGACGCTATCAGGGCGGAGAGGTACACATTTTTGGCCGCCTTGACAGCATGCTCATATGACTCTTTAATTAGCTTATAAGCTGATACTGAGGCTCCGTCACGGAGTTTCCTTCCTCAAACTTTTAAACAGAGGGCAAGTCTGCAGTCCCTCTGACTGTCTGGAGGGGGGGTGGTGGACTATAGTTTGAAAAATCATGAATGGATTCCTATGCACAGTGCACATAGTTTATTTGTTGTGCCAAAAACATTAAAGAACAATACACTGTTTAAAATGAAGAACTATTTTAACATAAACTTACCAGTATTTCAATGGGAAGCGTGGGCCTGCTTTTGGCTGGTGAGATAGTCAAGTTTATTAGGATTGTTGCTGTTATGTGCCTTCAAGTTATTTCAGATGTAGGGTGACCCTAAGGCAGAAGTTTAGGGCGGGGGCCGGGCCATATGGACCCCTGGCCTAGAGGATGCAACTTCACTGCTTTCTGTCCTCCACTGGCTAATAAATGGTTGAATTGTGGGAAGCAAGCATGAAAAAGATGGGCTTTCAAGGGGATTGGTCCTAGGGTACTTGATAGAGTACTTCTATTGCTCATAACTGGAATGAACTGTTCAGCTATTCTGCCTTTTTTATTCATTGCAAAGAAAAAATAGGGAAAATGTTGTGTAAAAACATAGGCGACATTGTTTGAAAACAGTCTGGACCTCCTGTAATTTCCATGAATTAACCAGTTAAGTTGCACAATAATAGCTTTGTCTGGGAGCACCTACTCACTAGTAATAGTAACTACTTGTCAGGAACCATTAAGTGAAATAGGGAATAGATAAAGTGCATCAAGATGGAAGTAATTTCAATATATCAAAGAGTGACTGGCACAATTTTTTACCACGGCAATACAAAGTTACAGTGCAGCATTTCCACACAAGAAAGTTAGTTTTAGGCAATGCTTTAAAAGAAAAATAAATTAGAAATGAAATCAACATCTGTGAAATGGGGAGCCTACCATGTTCTAGTCTTTCGTAGTCTGAGTCCAGCAGGAATGTTTTAAATCGATTGGAAACATAGTGAAATGCTAAGAATTTCAAGTAATACTGATTGAATTCAAACTCTGTTGGATACTGGTTGTGAACCTGAAACACAGATAATAGAAATGTTTGCTAGAATACATTTATGGGAAAAATAAAATACTTAAATGTATTATTGTGTCTTTCTTCATTCAAATAGACACTCCTGCAAGATATCACTTCTACACTGCACAAAAGTTGTTTTACTATAGCTATTGTTATAGTAAAATAAGAGTTATCTCCAATGTAGTATTACAGTGTTGCTATAGCAGATGAATCAAATCTGCCCACAGAATTCTATATTGATCAAAATAGGATAATATCAATATTAGACCAATGAGACAAGACCACAGAATTGCATATATATTTGGATTTCAAATTTGGGAGTTAACTATAATTCTACTTTTAAACTGACTGCCAATTTTTTTAAGACTAGTGTTTCATCATTATTTATTGTATTACAGTGAACTTGTTAAGCTCTTGTGTATTCATCACTAACCAAGTACAAATGAAGTACTAATAATCACAAGAATATCTATCATATTTTAAAATATTTCTTCACTGCCCAAACACGTTATTTACAATTCTCACCAAGCTGAATGTAAATGTTTCCACTGAATTTTCTATTTTGTTAAAATATTATTGCAGCATAGTTTATGATACTGAAACACTGACAATTTATAAATAATTGAATTGATTACATAATTGAGTAGAAGAGAAATAATAGTTTTCCCTAAACTTTTATGGCAATAGATGTACAAAGATCTTCCCCCAAACATAAAATTTTCCTTCTGCTACAAGGAAACAGAAGAACAGAGCAAGAGAAGGCTACATCTTGTTTTCATTAATCTCCATCACAACTGTTATCGTTTCTGCTAATTAGGTAAAATCATTAGTGGTTAAATAACATCTGATTCTGTTTATTCAAGATGTACATCCATGTGTTGAGAATGAGATGATTGAAAACAGATCCTAAGCCTAATTGAGAATCAAGAAATATGAAAGGGAGGGGGGTAATGATTCAGACCTGCCATTTTCTGCATGTTTTCCAGCTCTGAAATATTCTTTCTAAACGCATTTACAAGAAAGCTATACAATATTCCAGATGTGATCATATGATAAATTTGTATTGTGGAAAGTCAATAATGACACTTTAATTCTCAACTCATTTTCTAATTATGTCCAACATAAACTTTGCGTTTTGAACTGCAGCTGCTCCCTGGGCCATGATTTTTATTGAACTATCTGTCACAATTGCAATTGAAGTTTGTGGTCACTTGCTGCCAGCTTAGACCCCATCAGTGTAATAGTGAAGTTTTTTTGACCCAATATGTATCTGTTTTCCTTTTTAAATAGTTCTTTATCCATGAAAGAACCTCTTATTGTATCCCCTCACTACTAAGTTTACTCCTAGGTCTTTAGTGTGGGACTTTTCAAATGACCTTTCTGTGGCCAGCAGTTCCCTTTGACTCCCAGATCACCTGATTTCTGGGGAAGGAAAAAGCAGTGGGAGAGGTGAATTGCTTCACCTGGAAGACTTTTAAATAGGTCCTAAACACCATTACTCTATTTAACATTTTTTTAAAACCTAATTTTAAAAACCAAAAGTGGGTAGTGACTTCTGCTTTTGGGGTTTTGGCATTTTGCTCAGCCAGTGTGGCTTATGGAGGTGTCCACCTTTGCCCTTAACAGAGGTATGCTTCTCAAGAAAATGATGGATGCTTCACAACCTTACATCACTGTTACCAACTCTGTCTTCCTAGAAACAACTGGAAGATCCACCAGATGTTGCTATTGGGAAAGAATGATTCATATTAATAAGTCAGCTGACACCTGGAGATATTGGCATAAACAATGGCTTTTTGGAAAATGATGCTGCTCTAATTTAAGAAATACTGCTTCATATGTTCTCTCTAGTTGAAACAAGGACGAGTGTTTTCCTTAGCATCCACTGGTCCCACCCAACCTGATAGATGAGACATATCATTACATTTTTACTTGTTTGTTCCTGATTGTTTGAATATAGTACTCTTGCGAATTTGTACCGCAAATCCAAAATTAGTGAGGAAGAGATTTTCATAATCAGAATATTACATGCCAGGCATACAGATAAATATAGAACATTAGTTCATGGAAACAGTGTTCTATGTAGGTCAGATTGCAGCGCAGCTCTACTTCAGTCCTGCAAGCTGATCAAAGGGTTTAATAATTCTGGGAGACAGTAACTTTATGTTCAGAGGCAGCTCAGCTCTCATTATCCTCATTGTCAAAGTGACCAGTGGAATCTACATGTCCTCCAAGTTGGCAGGAGGTACAGCGGAAACATTTTTCTTTGTGCTGACTCAGACATATAGCTAAATATCCATTATCTCTACATGCGTAGAAAGGTTTTCCATGCACAATTTCACAAATAATTGCAGGTTTTCTAGAACAGGCAGTCTGTGCATGCCACCACTCTGACCCTATTATTCTACGATCTTTGGCATACGGAAGCAGCCTGAGTGAAAGGCAGGAGTGTTTGGGTACAGATATACAGTAATAAGAAAGAGAGGGACAGAATGCTCTTGTGCCTTACTTTCTCCAAAATGCTTCTCTTTTAAAGTGAGAGCCTAGAGGTAAGGAAATGTATTCTACATTGTTTCTACTGAACACATTTGTAGTTGCTTTCTCAATTATCTGAGATGTACTGAAGAAATGCCAAATATTACTTTTTTTGCCTGGAACTAAAATGCCATTTTTTTTGCAGAAAAGGTTTTTGTTACGATCCTTTGTGTTGCACTAGTTTCATGTATTTTTTGGATCATAAAAAATATTTTTCTTTTTGTTATATGCTTTTGTATCCATATACATTACAGTAATATAATAGGCTATGCATACCTGATGAACGCAATCCAAAAACTGCAAGAAGATCGGAGCAAACCCACTCCCCTGACAATTGAGTGTCAAATTGCTGCGCTGGCTGAACTTATGGCCAAAGGATAGCCATTCTTTTTCAACCAACATTCGGAAGCCTTCGAGCGTTCGATAGAATGGATCACTCAGCAACTGCACAAGGGACACCACCTAGACAATGCGATTACATTTGTATGTTAACAGCCAATACAGTGCATTTAGTATTCAGTAGTTCATCAGCACATTTTCTTAGGCATTTAACAGGAGATACAGCTGGGTAGTGATAGTAATTCATAGCCTTCAGCTACAATTTCACTCGAATTTTCAATCCTGATTGCAAAGTTTGTATCAAACCCAGCATGGCATAGTTTGGCATCTATGTCTTTCAGAGGCAGGAAATACTGAACTGTAGTGATCTGTATATGCAGTGACATTATTTCAAGTGGAATATGCTTCGTTCCTCCATGACATGGCCAGATGTTTGTAATTTTGTAATAAGTATTAAAATACATTCTGATCGATAACCTTAATTTTTTTGTGATTTTACTTTCGAGAATCAACATTCTTGGAAGTTTATTTCAATGATAGGAATTTAAATTGGATTAACATAATAATAGGGCAAGAATACCTTGCACATATGAATATAGTAGCTGGTTAAATGTATTCTAAAGAGCAAGGAGGAACATAAGCCTGCAAAAAGTTTTATTTCTCTCAGACACACACATCTCTAGAGATGGCTATGATTTCCTTATGCAGCTTTAACCAAGAGGCCTTCAGTTGCTCAGGCAGGTCACCTTATGAGTTCTAAAACCAATATTTACATTTTTATATACTTTTAAACATTTTCCTCCCTCTGTAACCCCCGCCCTATCTGCTGTGCTGTGCTGGATCAATCTTACTTTCTTAATTATTTTATAATACAACCCACAGCAGCTGACCTGTGCTGTGATGTCCCAGCCATCTTCTAGACAAACAAGAACAGAAGAACCATTCTCAAGCAGCTCAGACATAACCACACTCAACTGCATTATACGATGAAGCTATAAAAAGATCACAAAAAAACAACACCATTGTTAGAATGAAAAAAGCTATCAGGTTAACAAATATTAGAATTAGACCACATTGATACTCATTCTTGTAAAAAAGAAATATTAAAATGTTTTATATATAATTATTTAAGCTGAGTATATTATATAATTATTTAAGCTGAGTATCTAAAAGCTTAAATACTTCAAAGGCACCAGGTCCCATCTTTAATTAAGTGTATCTCTTTAGTTATTTTTAAGAAATTAGAAATTGAAAAATGATTTCAAAATACTTTTGGAAAATGTGGAATTACAATCATTACTTTTACTTTGTAACTACTTTTTAAAATACTGCAACGCCCTATATGTGGGCCTCCCCCAGACAACAACTAAGAGGCTGAAACGCATCCATAACGCCGCAGCCAGACTCATTACTGGGTCATCAGTGAGGGATCACATCTCCCCCATTCTTAAAGAACTCCACTGGCTGCCCCTAGAGTTCAGAGCCCTTTACAAACTCCTGGTGCTCACCTTTAAAGCCCGGCACAACATTGGGCCTTCCTATCTGAGTGACCGGCTGACGACCCAATGCAGCGAGAGGCCAGCACGCTCCATCAACGGTGACCGCCTGACTACTCCTGGAGTGCGGGAGGCTAGACTGGCGGAAACTCGGCGGAGAGCCTTCTCCGTCGCGGCCCCTTCGACTTGGAACTCACTGCCGCCCGCCCTCAGAGCCTCTCCGACTCTATCTGGATTCCGCCCAGCCCTGAAGACCTGGCTCTTCCGCCTAGCGTTCGGGACTGGCTCGGTACCCTGGACTACTTGAGCCACCCCTCCTGTTTATATTCCATGTTTTTAAACTGTTGTACATTGTTCACCCTAGGGTTTTAACTGTTGTAAGTCGCCCGGAGCACCGCCGGTGGAGGGCGACTCACAAATATTAAAGTATTATTATTATTATTATTATTAATATATCATCTGAGGCTCTTCCAATGCCTTTCCCTGAAAGGCTCTCTTGAAGGCTATACTATACTCTTTTGGGCTCCAGGGAATACCTTAACATCTTCCCAGGCATTTTAAGAATGCGTTTAGTTCTTTAAGCTGTTTCTTTTTTCTTTGATCTTGGATTTATTGTGGTTGTGCTGTGTTCTGTGCTGTTATCCCCCAATAGCAATTAAACTCTGTGTTATTTTATAGTACTTGTTAACTATTCAGAGATATCTGGCTATTGGAAAGTTCAAAATGACTACAAATAAATACTAAACTAGAAAATATTTGATGGAATCTGGATCAAGGAAATGAATTAGCATGAAATGTGCTGCTTAGAGTTTTGCTAATAGTAAGAACAAGTTATAATATATATATATAGCCACATTATATTCTCGGCTACATATATGTGCAATAAATATAAACTGTTTTATTTAATATAGGTAACAAATATATGTAACTTGTCTTTAAAATAGAATTTGAATCATTATAGCCAAGTGCCACGTTTTTATGGATGATTACAGTTATGAAGGGGCTATGAAGTGTCCCAATTTTAAAATCTACTGTCTGTCACTAAAAGAAAGATATTTGCTTGTATAATAATATAGGAGGTTTATCTGAAACAATTATGGAACAAGTGGAACATTTCTGCAAGACGAAAACAGTACTTGAATCACTAATCGTAGATATTTATGCCTGCCATATCCCTTTACCTGTGGAAACCACTCTGACTCTCCCAGTGCTTTGAGGAATGTTATTTCAGGATCGGAAGGAATACTGCTAGGAACACAAGCACTCATCAGCTTTTTAAAGCTAGCTTTCACTTGCCGAAGATCACTGAACTCAACTGGAACAAATTCACAGTTTAAAGCAAAATCAAGTTTGAAGCCCTGCAGATGATAAAGGAAACTGTTTTGGTATTTATTCAAAAATAAGCAAAGAAATAAAACAAGAGTACTTTTGGCATATTGCTCTATTACTGAGAAACTCCAATCTCTGTCCTCCACTTTTGAATATGTTTTCTCTTCTTCTTAGCCTTGAAATTAATAAAGATAGCCAGATGTAATTTGCAGGCGTTATGCATTCTCTCGGACGACACAGTACAAGAATCTCATCCATATTTTTTATTTTTATTTCCCCATAGCTAGACTAGTTCTTCTGATACTAGAAGAGTTATAGCTGTCAAAAAAGAAATTTGTATCTTTTCTGTAATGCTGTGGATTGTTATACGAAAAACATCACAATGTGTGACAAATGCTCAAGCACAGTACAAAGTGAAAGCCATCCTTTTTTTAATGTTAGGCTATGAAGAGGTGGTTTACATGTCTAGATTCTTTGAAGTAAGTAATTCTGGGAAGAAGAAGGTTGTAGCACCTTGATTTGTGACATTCATGCACAAAGCACATTCGTTTGTGACAATCCTACAAAGGGGAATCTGGTGACTGGCAATTTAGTGTCACCTCTTCTACTCCCAACTTTCTGCTGTTATTGGGAAAGGGCTGCAAAAGAACTGAAACCCTCATTAAGGAAATGCAGTTACAAACCAATAAGTAATAGAAGCATTTTAAAAGTTAGTGGTATTTTAGGAGCGATTCCCTCAGCGTTTTCTCTGAAAAATCCTGCAAAGATAGGCAGCCAAATGTCAACTTGTTGGAAGAAGCAAAGACCACCAGCACTGACGCACTGATCCTTTGCCATCAACTTCGCTGAACTGACCACGTTGTCCGAATGTCTGATAACCATCTCCCAAAGCAGCTACTATACTCTCAACTGAATAATGGAAAATGTTGGATAGGAAAAGAGATTTAAAGAAGGCCTTAAAGCCAACCTCTCGGTGGCATAGACATGGAGAACTGGGAAGCCCTCGCCCTTGAACATTCTAAATGGAGGTCAGCTGTTGCAAACATTGCTGTGGAATTCAAAGAAGCAAGAATGGAGGGTAAAAGGGAGAAACATGTCAAGAGGAAGGCGCATCAAGCCAACCCTGACAGTACCACCTTCCATCTGAAAGCTGATGTCCTCACTGCAAAAGAACATGCAGGCCAAGAATAGGTCTCTACCAACATCTATGAACCCACTGCCAAGACCCTGCACTTGGAAGACAATCATATTAGGACCGATGAGGTATTTTAATATGATAGCTTGATTAATTGAGTTTTCATAACCATTTTATATCTCTCTTTAGCTTTATTGTAAGTTGCCTTGGGTAAGTTCACATCAGGAGGGGGTGGGATAAACTGTATAACTTAGCAGGAGTTCTCTCTCTGTGTGAGCCATGTCTGGTATTAATACAATGTATACTCTTAAATCTTAATTGCCTCTGAGTGTCTTGTCTTACATGTTTGTATGTCAGAGGGCACTGAATGTTTGCCTGTGATCCGCCCTGAGTCCCCTACGGCAGTGTTTCCCAACCAGTGTGCCGGGGCACACAAGTGTGCCATGAGCGATCATCAGGTGTGCCGTGGGAAATTGGAACCTCCAGGAAAGGGGGAGGGAGTCTAGTGCGTTGAAGTATAAAAACCCTAAGAAACCTACCTCGATAAAGGCACAAAATTACAAACACCCTCCCCCCTCCACCCGTTGTCTATTTGGTCTCTCCCTCTCCATGCATTGGGAAGGCCCACCTCCCTTTCCCCAAGTAGAGACCTCCTCATGCCTCCTGGGGATTCTGTGTGGGAAGTTTGGCCCAGTTCTATCATTGGTGGGGTTCAGAATGCTCTTTGATTGTAGGGGAACTATAAATCCCAGCAACTACAAATTCCAAATGTCAAGGTCTATTTCCCCTGAACTCCATCTGCATTCATATTTGGGCATATTAAGTATTCATGCCAAGTTTGGCCCTGATCCAACATTGTTTGAGTCCACAGTGCTCTCTGGATATAGGTGAACTACAACTCCAAAACTCAAGGTCAATGCCCACCAAACTCTTATAGCATGTTCTCTTGGTTATGGGAGTTCTGTGTGGGAAGTTTGTGTCTTTCTGCCATTCCTGCCAGGATATCTATGTTGAGTTCATCGAAACAGGCCCAGGTTTCACACTGAGTGTATATATACATTTTAAAAAACATATTAACTATATGTATTACTGTGTTAGAGTGTCATTTTGTGTCATTTTGGTTGGTGGTGTGCCCCAGTATTTTGCAAATGTAAAAAGTGTGCCACGGCTCAAAAAAGGTTGGGAAACACTGCCCTACGGGGTGAGGGCAGAATATAAATGATATAAATAAATAAAGTCCATCCACAACAGAGATTAATGGAAAAATATGTAGATAAACAGCTCATGGAATTATAGAGTTGGAAGAGACCACATGGGCCATCTAGTCCAACCTCCTGCCATGCAGGAAAAAAGCTTCCAAGGAAGGAGCTTCCACCACACTCCGAGGCAGAGAGTTCTACTGCTGAACAGCTCTTACATTAGTAAGTTCTTCCGAATGTTTAGATGGAATCTCCTTTCTTGTAATATGAAACCATTGCCCAGAGTCCTAATCCCCAGGGCAGCTGCTCCTTCTTCCTTATGAGAGTATGTTGATACCCGTGGATTCTTAGATCCTGTGACTGGTTCTCAAAGCCAAATTTGGCTGCCAAGAGGTTAAAATCCTGGTTCAATTTTAGCTTGTCATCTGTGCTGGCATTGAAGAGGCCTAGGGCGTTGAACAGGAGGTCCTCGATGACTTGTTTCAAAGATGTCAAGAGATAAATGGCAATAGCGTGGGCAATCATTTTCCCCGGAGTATCACCAGTATGTTTCGCCATCTGAATCTGATGGTGCACCATTTGCCTCCTGAGACAAGGTGATGAGGACAGTTCGGTCTTCCTCCGACAGCTTGGCAAAGAAAGGCTGGACCTTCTCATAGAGGATCTGCTGGTATGCACCCATACAGGCACCATAATTCGCCATCCGCGCGAGGAAGGAGCACCAGAATAAAGGCCAACAGCGTCAAGCTCTTTCCCGCTCGTTCCAAGGGGGTCGAGGACTGCCTGCCTGACGTTTGCGCCGCCTTCACAATGACAGAGTTCAGGTCGGGATGGTGTTTCAACCACTCATGGCCCTTGATGTCTGTAGAATACCAGGCCTCAATCCTCTTCAGGGTCAGTGGTATCGATGATGGCGTCTTCCAGGATGCCTGAATTACGTCAAGAATCTCCTCCTTCAGTGCATTGGCATAAGAATTTGCAACAGTCAGTGTGGCAATATTTTCTGCAGTTTAGCACACAGTTAGGAGCACTAAAACCTACAAGGCTTAAAATGTGCATAATTTCTGTATTATATCCCAGTTAATTACAGTTCTTAATGTTAAAAAACAACCAAGCAAATCAAAACAGAAAATAGACATACCCTCAATTGTGATTTTTCTCCAAAGACATAGAGAGAAGCTTGCCGCTTTGTAAGTCGGTTTTGAAAATATGTATTACTGCTGGAATATGAAGGTGAACCATCTTTTCCTGCTAATCTTGCACCGACATCAAGGAATGGCATCTGTGTGCTGATAAACCGACTGCTAGACCGAAGACTTGCCCATACACCTTTGTAAAGATTTAAAATGGAACATTTCGTATTTTATGGAGTGTGTATATCTTCAATAAAGAATGCATTGCAATATTGTTTCCCAGTTAGAAACTTTAACACAATGCCATATTTAATCAATTAGAGAGGGAGGAAGTACCATGCTCAAAATAATTCATAATCAAGATTCACCAAGGGGTCCATTTCTTGTTTAATGCTTTATACAATAGCCAGCACATCCAGCCTGCTGAGTTAGGTCTATATAGCTATAGTGCTCTCTCACTATAGGCTGGCACCAAAGGCCTAAATGTGTGGTGTTGCTCCATAATTGTGCTGCAAATGCAAGACATATATTTTATTTCTATACACTCAGATAAGACTAAATTTCAATTGTAAGTTAGTTGCCTCATACATCAGATTGTGTGGTTATTTCATATACCTATAAAGAGGCAGTACTGCCATCAATATGACTGTGTTATCCCAACAGTCTGCTTGAAACTGTACAGGTTTGCGCTACACCTATAGTATGGGGTTTGACTGTGATGTCAGCCAGTCTACAGGCCACAAGCTGTATGCCTCTTTTCTTCAACTCTCATGACCTGAGCAAGCTGTCATGTGAAAACCAAAAGGCTTCTGTTCTCTAGTCCCAGTTGCCCTTAGAGAACTTCAAACAAGGTAACAAAATAAGTCTGCACTGTTTTCAATAGAAGACACTGGTTATGACGTGCTCATCATCAAATATAACTGGTAATTTAAGTGTTCCTGGCCAAATAATGTTACTCTGTAAATACTGTATCCATACCATCATAGTCATATTTTAAAAGATATTTACTCCAAAATTTGTGACAGGAACATGTGTGTTTGTGTTTCATAAGCAATCTGCTTGTTTTAGAAGAAAGTGTGTCAAGCAACGAAAACTGTTTTCTTAGCTAAATGAAGTAGACAAGCTACCATTTAAAATCAAATTTGTTTGAATGGAAGGTAATTGCATGCAACACATCAGCCAAGACCATATTTCTAATGTTATTAGTAATTATTTTTTAAACAAATGCAGATCAAGGTCTTTAACACTAATAGATAAAATGTTAGATTAGACTTACCGTGAAAATGCATTCTGGGATGGTCAGAGGAGTGATCCACCATGAATTGATGCTTCCCCATGCCAATCTGTTTTGGCAGGAACATGTTCTTTTCACTTCGATCTGTTAGTCCTTGATCATGTCTCTGACCATTTCTTTCATAGGCCTGCCTATCTCTGCAACTGTGTTGCTTAAAGCACTCTGCCATCTCTAAACCGTACATGAACCAACCAACCTCTCCCCCCCCCTGAACTAATGAATCAATTAGTTTGCAACACTTAGTACTCACAAACTCTAATATTCATTAACGATCATTTACAACGTATCCCATGAGTGGGTGTGGATCACTCCTCCAGCCATTCCAGAATGTACCTTGATGGGAAGTCTAATCTAACATTCTCCGGATGGCACAAAGGAGCGATCTGCCACAAATTAGATGTCCTCAAGGCCATAATACGGGTGGGTCTATTACTATTTAATTATTTGTTTATATTTTCTCATCTAAACCACTGACTGCAGCATTATCTTCCTGAAAGCTGCACTTGCTGACTTAAAAGGATCTATTATGTAGCATGTCACAAATCTTGCCAACCAGCTGCCTCACAAATGTCTTCTACAGAAGATATTACTATGAATGCCACTGTGGTTGCCATAGTGCATCTTTGTTAAAAAGAAGGCATAGCCTGATTCTTTTCTTCTCCACTTTTTCCAGACCCCCCCCAATAATAATGGCTCTTTAAAAGATATGAAAACCACATTATTTTTACATTTAGAATCTGCTTCCTCATCTTGTGACCAGTGATTGTCTTACTACTGTTACCACGTTGATAGTCCTTGCCATTATGTCATGACCCACATCAGCTATGTATTTCAATACTTTTGTTACTCTTTCCATCACTTTATTAAGCCATGTATGTCTAATTCCTTTGCATCCCTTATTTCAAGTACCCACATTGCCACTTGAACAAACATGGATGCCAAAATCGATGTTTTCAAAGCTTTAACTGATACGTCATTACCTTTTTTCATTGTCATATCGGCTGTCCTTTTGTCAGTCACTTTAAGAGTGATATCACCTCCCAAGGAACTATAGCTACAGAGACAAAGTCTGCTATTGGGGCATCAACCTAAGGAATCTTTAACATTTCCATTTCTGGTCCCTGAAATGCATATAGCTTTTGGCAGTAATCCAGAAGTCTCTCAGTGCTGCTTACTGAAGGACTAAGAACATTCACTTTCTATTAATTCCCAAAACATTTCTGGCACTGGCATTTATATTATTGGCCTTTGCTTTCTGATTATTGATACTATCTTTTCTAACTTTTAAATATTTTCCTTCTCAGTAAGACTTTTCTCCCTTATCTAACAGCCCTAAAGTATGCAAAATTCTCGTATGCTTTTATTGGAAACATAACTAATAGCCTCCATGTTACATTTTCATTTGCAGTACATTGTTCTCAGATGCGCATTCCTCTAGCATCTCTTCTCTCCATTCGCCTTCCTCGTTATCACTGTACTTTCCCTTGCATATTTCCTTTGCTTTTTGAAAACAGAAACAGGCTTGCATTTAATATTGTTGTTGGCTTTTTATCTTTACAGATATTATTTCTGTATTCATTGTAGAGTCTTTATCACTTTTATCACTTGTTTTTGATCTTACTTCCTCCATTTCACTTTTGCTTGAGGTAATAAAAATCTTTCATAATCCCTCTTTTTATCTGCCTCCATAACCCACTTACCAGTGGCTTTCTGTTTTGTTTTTGTTTTTAAATCTACATCAGTGACATTCTATTTAGCAGTCTTGTGGGCTTCCACATTTTTATTATTTTCATTTCCCTTAATTATCTAATTAGCTATGTATTCCAATGTTTATATTCTTACTTTATACTTCACTTTTCTCTCCATTTTTTCATTTAAATTTTATTTTAAAATTTTAGTATTCACATTTGGCCCACCCGAAATGGTTTTAAATTGTCTGTTATTGCTTATGTTTGTGTTTTATTGATTGCATTGTTTATAATTGCTGTTGTGTTGTTATTATGTGTTATGTGTTATTGGGCTTGGCCTCGTGTAAGCCGCCCTGAGTCCCCTTGGGGAGATGGTGGCGGGGTATAAATTAAGTTAATAAATAAATAAATTAAATCTCCCAATTTCCACAAATATTACCAGTGAAGGTTATATTATGTCTGGTTAGTAAGCAGAAAACATAAAACTGTTGGAGAAGAGGGGAAGGACTAACAGATCCAACTAAAACAGATGTAGTCCTACCAGAACAGTTTGGCACATTGAAGAAACCATTCACGGTGGCTCAGTTCTGTGCACCATCCTGAAAATAAATGTTATTTTTGAGAAAGATTAGATTCCAGAAGAAGTCCAGAAGAATGCACTTGCCCCCACTTTTTGCCATTAAGAAAACAGATCTTGATAAAAGCTTGCATCACATGGAAAGCAACAATACTGTGAATTTAAAAAGCGCATGCAGACTGCAATCTAGAATAATTACCAGTGATGGGTTACAGGGATTAAAGAGTATATAAATATCTAGTTTTCTCTTCCCAGCCCTTGCCTAGCTAAAGATTTTAAAACAAGGAAGAAAAATGTAAATGCCATGTTCTCTTTGTTAATTTGAGGACTACTAACAGTTTCAACAGAACTACAGTGATTTCTCCATCATTTACAACATTATTGTTTGGCTACTGGGCAGTAAGGTTTGGATGATCTAATTCTCATTACATGTTTTTTTTCTTGCAATGATAGTAAAATATGGTTATAGCCTAGAAACTATTGTACTTTACTATGTAGCAACACAGCATCTAATTGTGTGGCTAAGCAAGCTAACATGGATTATTTAATATGCATAATCATAGAGGTGGCAGATTGTACTATTAGTCCAAAGAATACAGTACCTTGGTAGACTCTTCCTGATTTGGAATTTGAATGTGTGAAACATTTATCTCTGTACCCAAGCACTGGCAGATAGCAGTAAGAACAGGAGGAAAAGGAGGAGGAATGGAATGCACATGGCAATGAGACAGAGCAAATTGAACAGGAAAGAAGAAAAAAGTTACTTCACATTACTATAGATTTGATTAAAAAACTGTTTATAATAAATATGAATGTTAACAGCTAGCATCAAGGAATCACAAGACATTGTAAATTAAATTAAAAGGAACAAATGCAAAAAGCCGTATTAAATTATTTACCAAACAGCCTAATGCTCATGGCTACTGCAATAACTGAAAACATGCAAAACAGCCAAAACAATGTGCCATGGTATTATACCAAATGGAAATTTATCTACCACGAATATTTTTTAAGTATAAGATTTGCCAATTAAAAATTATCAGCACAACTTATATCTATTGTTTATTTTGATGGGCAAAAGTACATCAATAAAGCACAATGGAAATGTGCATAAACTTTTCTAAATAGATCCACAAATCTAATTAACCAAGTAAGACAAGTGTTGCGACTATATGCATGGGTGGTGTGTTTTGGGTGCTTCTGTTGAACAGTTGTGTATTACTGTGTACTGGAGGAGAGGACGTAGCCTCATCTAGTTACTGAATCCATTTGGTATAATAGAAATGTAGTTTGAAATAGAAAATCACAGTAACAATGATTCCTACTGTTTTCTTTTAAGAAAAGCACTTTAGCTTTGAGAGAGGCATCAAGGGACCATTATTACTGTGGAAACAATCTATTCCATGAACATTATCACTGGCTGGAATATAAGCTGGATGCCAAATATTATTTCATGTACCTGATTTAGTACCATATCATAGTTAAGACGAAGAAAAAAGGGAACGGAAAGCAAAAGCCCACTTCAAATTGTATGTCAACACTTCTGCAAATTAAATTGCTTAAATACATTGCCAATAGATAACACTTGACTATGAATCCATTTGGGGATTAGGATTCTAGCTTTCATAAAAATTAAACATGTTCTATCTCTTGTAACAAGAGGCACAAGGTTGAAAAAGTAAAATACAGGGCTAGTTCTAGCAGGATGGGCAATTCATGAATGTCTATGGGCCATTTCCCCCAAAGCTTTACACTTCTCCTAAATCTTTGGTGCTCCCTCCAAGTAAAATCTCCAAAATGGCAAATTGTGTCCAGAATACTCTGAGGAACACATTAGGATGCCTCAATATATTTTCTGTCTTTGGGCTCTTTTTGGCCCCAAAAGCATTTTTTTAAAGAATCAAATAGTGACTGGACAAAGGAATCGTTTCGTTTCCTATTTTATCTCTGATTGTTTCACTCTAGCCATTATCACATCTGATCTGACTACTATATTACGTGACAGAAATGCCTGGGGATACAGGAACTACTTCCACAAAGAGGAGAGAAGGCAACTGCCAGACCAGACCTATTCTGTTGCCTGTCCTGTCTCTGGAGCAGTCTGGGCACCTTGCATATGGTATCTGGATAGTCTCTTGGTGATTCATCCTAAACATTCCATTTCATCAATATATGGAGGAAAAGCATCCAAGTTCAGATTGCAGCTGCTGACTGACTTCTCCATAAATACCAACACAAACCCACACCCCCATCACTTACGATCTCATAAATCAAGCAGTAATAAATATTTCAAGTGGTCAGTATGAATAAACCCATGCAGCTCTATAAATAACTCACCACACCTTCTCAATTAATCATTACACAGTTGTTATGCATCAAGCCATACAATTAGTCCTACTGTAGCCAACAGATGAACCTCTTCTAAATTCAAGAACTCTGATTTAATTGAAGTGACAAGCAAGTATACTTGTTACTATCTTCTTATAATTCAGTAGTTTTACCAACTGTCAAAAGCTGCAACTTTTCATACTGTCATGACTATGTCTTTCTTTTTATTTTTATATGTAGTTTGATGACTTTCAAAATTTCCACAAAATTATTTTCTTAGATTGCCAGAACATTATTTTCCAGGGTGAACTTGGCCCTCTCCTATTACCAAAATACACAGGTATTAAAAAATAATCCAACATACTATTTCAGCTTCTGTGAGCATCATTATATGCACAGGAACACTTTTGACTTAAGTACCTTTGAGTTAAAGAACAATCTGCCAATTGGCTGGCACTGCAGTGTACTAGACCCATACAGTTATCCGCCTTTCTGTACCAAAGGCTTCTCCACATATAACCTTTGTGATACAATAAACTCCCACTAATATTTTTACGATTTCAGCTTCTGGTAAACTGGCTAGGATTTCTGGGAGTTGAAGTCCAAAACACCTGGAGGGCCGGTAATTGCCCACCCCTGCTTTAGAAGGATGAACTGCTACAGCTGCCTGAAATCCTTTTCTCTTAGTGGCTACAGCTATTCCGTGAAGACAAAAAAAACCCACTGACTCTAGTTATACGCAGCAACTGTCTGTGCACATACTTCCATGATCTGACCGATGTGGTAGACGGTTGCTGTTGCTAATTAGCACTGATCATGTACCAGGTTTGTCTGTGTGTGAAAGTGAGTGTGGGTTCTATAAATTCCCACCCACAACACTTTACTGATCACACCCACCATCTATTGAACTCTACATGGTTACGGTCTAGTGAACTGTGTGCCTGGCCCTCAATGCTGAATGCAGAAATTTAGACATAAGAGTCACCTGCATTCTTACAACAGTGTGAAATTTCTCCTTCAACATGGCTTTGACTCTGTCCATGTGTAGATTAGGTGAACTTTTTATAAGATGGTGATAGAATAATTCATATTTCTATGGTATACAGTGATAAATTGAAGTATAACGTGATAACGACCCCTCAAACGCTATCTTCCCTCCCCACCATGTTATATCTATGTGTAGGCTTTGAACTATTCTTACTAACCTCCTCGGGCAAAGCTATTGGATAGATTTACATCCAAATGTCCTGGCACTACCTGCTTAAACACAGTGGACATTCTTGAAGCCCTCCTTTCAGTGCCTAAAGTCAGTCAAAAAGAATTGAGAGATTAAAAGTACAGTATCATTCAAGTTGACATTTGCTAGAAGTTACCCTGATGTGAACCCAAGAATATACATATATTTTTAATTCAAGCAATTTTTAATGCTTCGTGGATCTAATTGCTGCCACTTCTGCACATTTAAGCAACATCAGACATAATTAGAAATAACATTTACACATTTGCAGCATCACAGCAGGTTAGGCATAGCTAACATAATCAAAGTATTTAACAACACATGAAGCAAGGCATGCACAATTTGGTGACGGTGTTATGTCATGAGAAAAGCCAGAATTTAGATACACTTGATTTCACCAACTGATTAAGCCAAATGGACAAACTTGGCAAGTTGCATGCTCCTGTGTCTAAGACAGCAGCTTTACCTTTGTATGAACCCTATCAGGTTTCATCACATGACAACTGAAATAGAACATTAATGTATTCTTAATTACTCCATCCAGACCTACCCTCCAAGTAGTATATTACATTTTTATCTTTTTGATTCAAATATATAGGTTTGAAAGAGCATATTAATCAATTCACATATTTCTTTAAATATCTCAGCACTCTTATGTTTTTAGAGAATTAAATGGATTTCCGTTTTTGTTTGCAATTCTGCTTAAGCTCATGTTATTTCACACTTTTCAAATTTGCTAAACCTATGCTAACACATTCACTTGCAAACAGTATCAAAGACAGCATAGCTGCCTGTAGACTGAACCATTCAGGCATGACATACTAATAGAATATCATAATGAAATTGGAAAAAAATCATATACAGTCAGATGTGGTCTTCATTTTAGAATAACTGTGCAAATGCATGACATTACCTGGAGACAAAGCAATTGCTGGCCTGATGGTTAGAGTATTATTGCCATTCATTTTGCAGTGGACAGAAATTGCATTCAGTAAGGCTTGAAGATATTTTTCTTGTTCTATACTGCTTGATGACTCTAGTGATGTAGGAGCTGTGTAAACAAATGCCACATTAATTATTTATATGCTTTATTTTTCCTCACCTTGATTCCAATACAGGAACTTGAGGCGGATAACAACAAATGTGACATAATATGAATTTAAAATGCAAATACGAATTAAAAATGCAATTTAAAAAATTAATCCCATTAAAGTGAGTATAAAAATAACAAAACCACTTCAAATCTTTGTACTATTAAACACAATATATTAAAATACATTAAAGAAATTACACAGCTCCCCAAAATCCCACTCAACTATTCCCAGAAGCCTACTCGTTATCATTCCATAAATGCCTGATATTGGGGGTATGTTTTCACCTGCCTGCAAAAGGCAAAAAGGGATGGGACCATAATGGACTCTCTCTCCCTTCTTCCCATTAAACAAGGATGGTGGGACAGAGAGAAGGCCCTCTGCAGAGGATTAGTTTTCTAATAGGCTCATAAAGAAAGATGAAGTCCTTCAGTCAACATGGGCCCAAGCCATATGGGTTTTATCACAACTAACAGTCTGAATTGTGCCTGAAAACGAGTTAGCAGCCAATGTCAACTTGTTGCAACAGGGGAGTTATGCACTCCCTATGGTCAGTACAGTTATAAACCCGGCTGCTGATCTTTGCACCAACTGAAGTTCCTGAGCACTTTTCAAAGGTAATTCCATATAGAAGCGAATGAGATAGCCTCCATTTGTACAAAGTTATACTTATGCAGCCAGTGACCTTTGGAATTTTTGGAAAACCCAATCTGTTTTTTGTATTGGTAGGTTGCTAATGAGGTAAGTCAGGCCAAAGTAATGCTTCTGGCCTTAATTTTTATTTGTGTAGATGACTCAAACTTTATATTTAAATAAGGAGTAATGTAAGTTAATGCTTTCAAATACAGGAAGAAGGTATTGGAACATGCCCACAAAACACTGCATAGTGATGCTTTTCAGATGATCTGCCAACCCACCCAGAAAATATTCATTTCGTACTATGTCATTCACAGGATGCACTTAAGTCATGAAAATCTATCCTCATCATGAACTCTTGAATGATTCACTGCTTATGTAACTTGTGCATAACTGTGAATTATTTTATCCACTGCCCTTTTCAGAAATTCCATAGGGCAAGTTGTTCAGGCAGGCCAACACACACTGATTATTTTGCCAGAGAAGCATAGAAGAAACCTGTTGCCCCTCCTTCCCAAGTAAGATGAACTTTGTGGTTTATCTCCATTTTGGCTCTCTGCCTTGCAAATGTTGAAAAGGAATCTTTGCATTCCAAGAAAAGGCCACATAAGGATACTAGTGAATAAGAAATATGTTCAGCAGAGTTAGGTGGATGATGTTTTTATCTTCATATACTGTACAATACTGTAATTATGTGGCACAACTGCATCCTATGAAGGTACAGATGACTACCATGCACCTTAGATAAGTCCAATGCTTCTCTTGTTTGATCTCTGCTACATAGCCCAATTGCTTATAATGAAAAAGGTATTGAAGCTGGTGTGTACTGCAGGCAAACCTGCCATATTAAGGCAGGCCAATGAACTCTGGTGATAGTTTTTGCATGACACTTCTGACGGAAGTATATGTGAAAAAAAGGGACAGAGAAACAGTTCAACCCTCTCCTTTATTCCTTTGATGCTCCTCTCTATTTTTCTTTCTCCTCTTCTTTAAAATGTATGTATATGTGGAGTGTTTATAATGTTTATGTGTTTAATTATTCTATAACCCACCTTGAGCCACAAGGAAAGGTGGGTAAGAAATAAAATTATAATTATTTGAAACACAAAAAGATTTTTGTTGTTGTTCATTCGTTCAGTCGCTTCCGACTCTTTGTGACCTCATGGACCATCCCATGCCAGAGCTCCCTGTCGGCCGTCACCTCCCCCAGCTCCTTCAGAGTCAAGCCAGTCACTTCAAGGTTAATGCACAGCAAACAAGGTCACACGTCGGATCACACGTCGGACACTTCCCAATGTGAGGTATTGGCAAATAATGCATGCAGCTCCCAGTAGGGTGGCCTTTTGCAGCTGACAGATGGTAATTTTGTCAGCACCAATTTAGGCACTGCACCCAGTGTGCTGATCACCACTGGGACCACCTTTACTGGCTTGTGCCAGTCTTTGCCATTCACTCTTTAAATCATTGTATCAGGTCAGCTTTTCCAGTAGTTTCTCTTTGATCCTGATTTCGTCTATATTCTATTCTATATAAGGGGGAAATTGCAACATCGACGATCCATTATCATCATCATCATCATAATTTTATGTACAAATATATGTAACACTTTTCAGAAGCAGAAAAAGATGATCACAAAGAAAGAGAACTGAATTTACTGGATATTAAAGTTCCATGACATTTCATCAGTTTCATCAGCATACATTAGTTTTGGAAGAAAAGAGCTAGAAAGCCCATGAAAAACTGTAAGTAAATTTCTTACAAAGCAGTTACATGCTCTAAAGTATCCTGCACAAGAAACACACTCTCACCTGAGGTTTGTGTATTTTGAGATTTGAAAAGACCAACCACTCCTTTGCCATGGAAGCCTCCAGCTCGAAGTAGAAGTGTGCTACTTTTTGAGTTTTTCCAACATACCACTGGCAG
Source organism: Anolis apletophallus (assembly GCA_030556195.1). Classification (NCBI taxonomy): domain Eukaryota; kingdom Metazoa; phylum Chordata; class Lepidosauria; order Squamata; family Anolidae; genus Anolis; species Anolis apletophallus. The sequence continues at coordinate 85,370,076 of JARBWK010000002.1, read as the reverse complement.
GCGATTGTGTCTGTAGCAGCGAGCAACTCTCTGCAAGTTACTGTCTTGCACACACTGAGGTACTACTAGGAGCCCTGGGTAGCTAGAACAATGAAAAATTAAGAGATTACTTGTGTGCTGAGACAAGCAAATTCCAACAGGGAAAAGAGAAAAACAGATAATATCCCATCTTTATTCCAAATTTAATACCAATTAAGACACTGTATTACTGCAAAACATTTTGAACATCTGAGAATCAGCAAATATCTCCAAATGTCTTTGCATTCACATGCCTATAGTAACTGTTACCACCAGCCCAAACTGTAATGTACATTAGCTAAAGTAGTAGCCAAGAAAGGATGCTCTTCATGATAGACCAATACCTGGCTTCTCTGAGAATCACCTGTAGACTAGAGTCACTTCCGTAAAATCAGGGAGAATCTGTGGTATTCCTTGGTAGTCTCCCACTTAAATACTAACCAACTGTAGTTGACAAAATCAGATTTTTTTGCAGGAGGGATGTAAATCTTTGACTATTTTGTCCTTGCATTCACACGAATAACTATGGAAGCTTACTCCCTGCTAAAGGGAAAATGAACATTCATCCACAGTATTTTCTCTATACTGGAACATTACAAAGTGTTGTGAAGGAGTTATTCTGTGGACAAAAACTGGTGGTTTTTTTGCACATGAAATCAAGTTTTCTGCAGATTTTTTTTTTGCAAAACCTCCACATAATTTTATTTGCAATATAATTCATCTGCAACATTTGGGAACATTCTATATAAGGGGGAAATTATACCTTTGCTTATCATTGCTCCTGATTTCCTGATTAATGGGAAATGTGTTTTCCCCCCAGGAAGGAATAATTATGAATATTCTCTCCTACCAAACTTGGTATGATGCACACTCAACATGGCAATAAAACCAAGAAAAGCCTACTGTCTCAATTATACCAATCACAAACCTTGATGCAATATTTAATATTAAGATTATGTTTTTATTAAATTAGATCAGTGGTGTACTCAGGTAATTTTATGAGCCTTTATGCCAACGTAAGTGAAAATTACATACATCCTGGCAATAGGAAGAAAGAGTCATGGGTACTACAGTCACGAAAGAAGTAACACATTGGAGAAATAGGGTACTTGGAGCCAACAGATTCTGCCTCCCTTCTTTGTTGTGAACCCTGCAAATAGTGGAGCCACTAGCACAGTGCATTGAGAGATTTCCACTAATTTCCCCATTCCTCCTAGATGGGAAGATGTGGCTCAATTGCATTTTTGAGCTTTTCTGCTAGTTCTGCTGAGTGATCGGCCAAAAGCCCCCCTCCCCTTCACAGTGCCTTGTATTAGAGTAGATGTCATATTCAGGATCCTATGAAAAGTAACAGGCTGATCACAACAGCCAGACAGACAAAAACAACATGTACATGTTGTACTGACTCTAAAATGACTGTTTACAGACATACTTTTTATAAGCCTAATGTTTAGACGCTCTGAATTAACACACTAAATACCACCAGTACTTGGCTCTGAACAAGTAACCAATTCTGGATTACATCAAAATCCATTCATAGTACCCAAATTTATAGTTATATAATGCTCCCCCCCCAAGCAAGTTAGCAAAGAAGTGATCTGCTTTATCCCCTAAACTACAAACGTGGAGTATTTAAAGTATTCAAAGAAATTCAATGACTTCAAACGACAAGAAAGGAGATTCCATCTGAACATTAGGAAGAACTTCCTGACTGTGAGAGATATTCAGCAGTGAAACTCTCTGCCCTGGAGGGTGGTGGAGGCTCCTTCTTTGGAGACCTTTAAACAGAGGCTGGATGGCCCTCTGTCGGGGGTGCTTTGAATGCAATTTTCCTGCTTCTTGGCAGGGGGTTGGATGGGATGGCCCATGAAATCTCTTCCGATTCTATGATTCTATGATTCTAAATTTTAATGAGAGAGCGTAATATTTACAGAAAACCTAAAAAAGGTATCGTTTGAATCTTTTTGGAAAAAAAAGCTTTTTGGCAACCGAAAATATCATACTGTGCATGACATCTAGAGCAAAACAAAACCAGGACTTTGTTGAAGCTTCTGATGAACACATTTTTCCAACTGATTGAGTAAAAAGAAAACTCAATCTTTTTCAGCTAGGTATTTACAGCCAATGGTATGGCTTTGCTGGAGCTTACCCTTTCCTTGTCCCATTGTAGAATTATTTTTCTTAGGACACAACTAACACAAAACAATATTGTAAAACTGCATGAACTCTTATTTGATCTGAGTGACGCCATAGGCAGGATTCTGGAGAGAGATGGGATGCTAAAGGAAGTGAACTAGGAAAATATATTGAGGCAAAAACACATGAAAACCTGCATGAGAAGTATTCCCCCTTTCCCTCCAAGGCATAGGCTAAGATGATGTGAGGACATAGAAAGCTCAGGAAGAATATGTTCATGCAGAGCTATGAGGAAGAAACATCTGTGTTTTGGGTGGGGAAAATTAGTTTCATTTTTTGCTATCTCCTCTGCTTTCTTGGGTTTTTTGGTCACATTTCAACAGTTGACATTGTTAGAAGGAAACTAGGCAGGATTAGTCAAGGAAGCATCTAAATCAGTGGTTCTCAACCACTCGTGGTCCACAAGAATGAAAATATAGTCTGCAGCCTTACCATTACTACACTGTTGCTTTGAAACCATGCGGTAGTAAGAGCAACTGGTCTTCCAAAACGCTCTTATAGTATCGAGGCAATGGGGATGTCAGAAGGGGAGAGGTTGACCACCTACATCAACTCTGGATTATTAAATATGATTTTCTGTGGGTGAGCAGATGGCGACTACGGGATGCCATATGTTCTGTATCAGAAACTAGAGTTGATGTGGTCTATCCAATGCAATTTTCTGAATCAGCACCCCAAATAACCAAACTGAATCTAAAGTTGACCAAAAACTGATTTGCAACTCTTTTGTTACTAATGTTGAAGAGTGGTCCCTGGTCAAAAAAAGACTGGGAACCACGGATCTAAATACATGCACATTTGTTATTGACAAATCTGTGTGGGAAGAGCTACATTTCCGTGGGAAATAGTGCATGAGGAGAATGGAAAATGACTAAAGTAACATAGGAATCACCATACTAATGATCATTACAACTGCTTTGGGACACTTCCAGCTAATGAATGGGACAAAATCGTTTTAAATAAATAAATGTTTGAACTGTGGCAGCCAATTCAAGCAGGGCAATGGAATAACTAGGGATAATAAAGGAAACTGCCTGTCAGGCTTTAAAAAAAAGTATTTCCAATTCAATTAGGGAATGAGCCCTGAAATGGATGAACATTCATTGGTTTTAATAATCAGAATTGTGTTGGCTTACCTTCTGCAGAGAGAATACATCCTGTTCAAGGCAGTTATTCGAAAATATTCTGTTTTGGAGCGGGTAGAGCTATTATTGATGGTCCCCAAGCCCAGACGCTGATAGTCTCTGAAACAAGCTCTTTCCACTAGCTGCTCCATTGTTGATTTCTCTGATGCTTTCAAAGTACCACTTGTGTGCATTTCACTGTCATCTGAAACTGAAGGAGGACCATTTTATAAGCTTGAAACATTATTGAACCATTTCAAAACTGAGGCACATACTTCAGCATGTAAGGGGCTATATGCTAATCATATTCAGATAGCAGCAAGAAAAATATCCTGTTCTTCTTACCTGAGATATCGTCATCCTCATTCCACCCAGGGCGATTTGCCCTTTCTTCTACAATTGTCCCTGTTGTTTTCTTCTTCAGTAAGTATTGTCGGCCAATTGTCATTTTTCCTGCACGTTTTGCTCCTTTAACAATTGTTTTTGAAAGGGTGCTAAAATGAAGAAAACATCATCACATGTAGTCTTGCTGTGGTTGGTTGAGAAAAAATGACTATAATATCCTCCCCTCCAATCCAGGACCAGAATTGCTTTTTACTGAAAATCTATTAAAATAAACAGGATGTTGATTAAACAAAGAAGTGGTTCCATGCATTATCATTAAAGTCTAGTAAATTGGTCTTTAATTTTAATTATAATAATCAGGTATACTTTAACAACATCTTGTTAAATTGTGTTATAAAAACATGTTAAATGTCCCTTAAATTTACCCCCAAAATCAAAACATCTATAATTTTGCAAATCTTTCAAATTAAAGAATGCTGATACTTAATATGATACATAAAGAAAAGGAATAACTTTACCGAAATGAAGTGTTCTTTTCCTTTTGCTTTGGTAAAATTATCTGAGGTGCGGTTTGACCAGCTGCAAAAGCAAAAGTGCTAAAGATGGACTGGGGATAGCGAAACTTCATTAGCTGTTTCTTAAATATCTCAACAACTTCAGGGCTCACTTCTTCATCAAAAGCTACCTTAATCAGCTATGTATAAAAAGAGGCAATGCATTAATAGAAAAATCAATCAAGAAATGAAATATAAGAAATGTTACAAAATTTGATTATGGCAAATATCAAATACAAATATCCATTATCTTTATAATAAACAATTGAGCTTCAGTAAAAAAACTGTTTTCAAAATGTCTTGCTCACAGACTGGAGAAGCACAAAAGAAAATATTGCAAATCTCTGGAGTTAAAGTTTTGGAAATTAAAACTCTAAATTTCCAGCACAATGTAAAAAAACAACATGGGGTGACATAAGTAAAGAATGATTTGAATTTCCTTCTGAGGGGCAAATGGAAAGGACTGCAAATGTGGTGAATTATCAGTTAGTTCCCCAAGACTGGTTTTCCCTGGGAAATTACCAATTTGTTTCTCCTGATTATGATACAATGCCCAAAAAAATTATATACAAAAATGTACTTCTTTAAATGTGCAAAAGCAACATTTTTTGATAAACAAGCATTTATCACAGATAAATTATAATTCATCTTTCTTTTTGCAAAATATCTATCTGCTCCCTTAATCCTTAATAGCACTGCCCTTCTAAAATGACCTAAGTACTGATATTATTCTAATATCAAAATTTAAACGTATTAAAATAATACACTTATAGCCAATCCATTGTATACCCATGATTAAGGCAAAAATAGGGATGTGATATTTTATATAGGCTCATTTCTAACAAAAATAAGATAATTTATTTGGCCTAAAATTTGCTATTATAACCTAGTTAAAATGTGTGCGTCAAAAAAGCAGAGACAAATATTTCATCAGAATTCAGTTGAAGAAGAATAATTCTGTACATAAATGTCATACTAAAAGGATATTTTAGAAGAAAAAAAGTATTTCCAATCTATCCTTTTACCAAAGAGGCAGCAAGAACTCAAGAACTGTCTTGAAGAATCCTTTCCATTTTGGAAAACTTCAAACAATACAGGCAATTTTTAAAAGGCCTGATAAGAAAACAAGGAATTCTGCTAAACATAAGAGTTAGTAAGAGATCTTGTCCAATTGTAGTATTTTATTACCACACTGCACATACTTCCTAAAAATGACTTTACCATGAACAACCAAGAGCATTGCCATGGGCTTCTTTTCTTGTTTGTAAAGAAAATAGAAAATACTGAAGAACAAATAAGCAACTCAAATAAAAATAAAAATAATAAAGAATGAAATAAGAATGAAGAAAAAAGGTTGCAGAACAATAATAAACACTCTGAAATAAGCTTAGCCAAAGTTAACTGAATAGGTTCTCTTCTACTGCTAATGCTATGGTTGAAGAAAAACAACTGAGGTGGGCATATTGATGCATACTTGGTCATACGAGGGAGTTTCTAATGTGCTCTGCACAGGTGCAGAATTGACCTATATGTGAGAGTCACAAAATCCATGAAGCATATTTTTAACCTTGGAATGAAATTATATTTAAATGGATAATCAGATTTCCCATATACTTCTTGAGAATATTTCTTGCCATTTGGGGGTGCCATTTTTCCCCAGGGTGGACCCAGAGAGTTTTGTGGTCCCAAGGTTTGGGGGGGATGGAGGCCACTAGTTTATCCTCATGTAAAACCAATAGTTACTTGCAGTATTCCCTACCTTTCTATATGGCATATGAACATATCTAGCAATCAAGACACTTCATATTTAAGAATGACTTATTAAAAAATTAACTATACTCAACAGACTTGGAAACAATCAGTTCAGACTGAAAATGATCAGCCACCTACTTCATGTTTTCAGGATTTCCATACAGACACACTCCATATATGTTTTTATGGATTGGTTGGCACTTAGCTAGATTTTTATTATGAAGTACGACACTCCAGAAACTTTGTTACTGAGAAGAAACCAGTTCTCAAGCTTAAGTAAATCTGTTTTACCTGAAAGGCAGCTGAGGTGATCTGCAGCCCTTCCTGCATATTTTGTTGAAGTTGGTTCTGGATGGTAATTTTCTTCTCCTTAGTTATTGAGGCAACAGGGAAGCTCCGAATAACTGTTTGTTCTCCCACTAAGATTATTAGTCAAAGGAGCACTGGATCATGAATCAAGTAATGAAATTTGTTCATGCTCAACATATTCTACATTACATGTATCATCAGTCTTGAACTCATGCATGGTAGCGAAACAAAATCAAAGCTACAAGGGTTATCGAAGTACTGGGTTCATTTTACAAATAAAATACTGTATAATGCAGTGGTTCTCAACCTGTGGGTCCCCAGAATTCCTAACAGCTGGGAAATTGGCTGGGTTTTCTGGGAACTGTAGGCCAAAACACCTGGGGACCTACAGGTTGAGAACCACTAGTATAATGGAATCTATTGGATTCCTGCCTACCACGCCCGGCAAAAAAAAATTGATGAATTTATGAATAAAGTGAAATTTAATATTACCAGTGATACATTTTATTACATCTATTCATTTAGTTAGAACTCACTACTTCAAAATGTATTATGACAGACATGAACCCTATGAATGTTTATAAACAAGTTAATTTTATCCAGCTGAGTAAGTTTTACATTTAGTAAATGTGAATAGGATCAAAGTTTCAGAAACTGCTATTCAATAACATTTACAGGCCTTTACCCATTACTAATCACACTGTTGCATAACACCAAACTCTTAAAAATTGAAAGAAAACACACTATTTTTCAACAGCTGTGGCAGAAGGAGAATTGCAACTTCAGTGACATCCTAGTCAGATTTGCGGAAAATCCGAACTAAATGATATTTTGTTTTCCTTGACACATTTGTTTTGATTGCTTTTGTAGAACATTAACAATTTCAAGAAGCCAACAAATGATAAATAGAATATACATTTGTACCCGAACTCACTCTCTCTATAGTATGATAAATGCTTTACCTAATAATAATAATAATAATAACAATAAATTTATTTATAGACCACCCTCTCTCCCTGAGGGGACTTAGAGTGGTTTACATATAAAAAGGCAAACATTCAATGCCATAATCAACAAAAATGCACATAACAAGACAATACAGAATAACATCAATACACTTTAATAAAAATACTAATATTTAAAAAATATGGGTTGTTTACCTGTAACCTTAGTTTCCCGAGTGGTTACCTGCGCAGATAGCTCAGAATCTTCTAGAAAACATATTAGACACTTTTAGGCGGTAGCTCTGCCCACTCTTCCCTTGAGAGTATATATAGCCAGTGGGTGGGGCTACTGCTTCAGTTCCTCTGCCGCGAGTAGCAGCTTGAAGGACTGAGGCATGACAACAACGAGGAGGATGGGCCGGGATGTGTGAATTCACAGGTGACCATTCGGGAAACTACAGTTACAGGTAAGCAACCCATATTTTCCTATCGTGGTCCCTATGAATTGCACATACGGTAGACCAGCGAGCTACTAATGTGGCTGGTGGGCATCATGCTACCGAAGAGGACTGCTGTGTCAAAGAATACGCCTTTATGACAGAAGGTATAAACCCTGTTGGGCATGACGAAGGTGAACAGAGTAGACCAAGCATCTGTCCAACAGAGGTCTTCTAGAAGAGATTATTGCAGATCTAGTGGAGTGATCCTTAACCTGCCCAGGTAAAGTGCGACCAGTCAATTGATAAGCCAGACAAGCCTCCAAGATGATCCAAAAAGACAATAGTTGTGGAAACACTGGGAGACCACTGGCACCCTCCTACTACTTTAGAAACAGCCTAGGGGATTTCCCGAGTCCTGCTGTTCTGTGTGTATCAAAAGCCAAAGCTCTCCTGACATCAGCTGCAAGGAAGAGGAAGGGTTATGGAGAAGGTTGGCAAAACTACATTCTGAGACATATGGGAGTATGGGGTTATCTTGGCTAGAAAGGTTACTGTCATTGCGTGTCACAGCCATGCCCAAGAGAATGATAATAGGAAGACGTGTCATGTGAAGATCCCTCACATGACACGTCAAGGTAATGGAGCTAAGAAGCTCTTTTCCTGATAGGACATGTCCGCAGAGGCCGCGGGCCCAAATTGAAGCTTAGTCAAGGAGAGAGAACAAACTCCAAGCTCCGAGATGGGGCAAAGAGGGCAATAGATGCTTCATTTTTCTGAACTCCCAAAGAAATAGACCAAACAGAAGGTCTGAGAAACCTGATTGAAAATCTACTTTCCTCTTAAAGTGAGATATGGCCACAAGATAGCACTTCAAGGAGGGAGGGGAGAGGCCCTTATCCGAAAAGGATGCCAAAGTTTCAGAGTGAGAAAGATCAGTGTCGAAAAACAGGTGAACTTCCCCAGGGAGGAAAGGGCTGAAATTGAGTCCATAGTAGATGCAAGAGCATTTAGTAGAGGCTCTTAGGATAGGCTCTTAGGGCTGCCTCAATGATAGTCCTCACTGGTTGTGCTAAGGATAGGAACATGTCTGACACACGGATTGGACATATCCGCCAGGCTGTTAGCTTCAAACTATGCACATCAGGATGGATGACCCGGCCCCCTTGGGACGTGAGGAAATTTGAGCAATTTGAGAGGTACACCAGCTCATCCCAGAACATCTTGAGGAGGGAAGAGAAGCATGGCTGGTGCAGCGAACACGGGGCAATGAGGATAGTCCATTTGCAGTTTGGACACCACCCAATGCAAAGAGAAACCAGTAGAGAAATGTAAAGAGGAAGCAAAGGGTCCCAGGAGAGGAAAGCACCACTTAAACAGCCCCATGCTTGTTTTAGGGGCTGACTCACACAGAAAAACTGGGGGCACTGTGTGTTGTCCTTCATCATGACCAGATCTATCTCCAAGTTGCCTCATGGTTTGAATACAGACCACACCTCGTCAGGACAGACAGACCACTCATGATGGGTGACCAATATTCTGCCCAGACGAACAGGTAGCATATTTTTGCCACAAGGTGGGTCCATCTGTCAGTGCACTGGTCCCTTAGATGAAGGGTTAACGAGAAAAATGGAAAGGATGTGTCTCACCTTGCTTGATTATAAGAATTTTGTGGTGGTGCTGCCTGTCAGGACCTGAACTATGGCCTGACAAAAATGGTTTGAATATTTTCAAAGTATCTTTGACCGCTAACAATTTGAAGTGATTTATGAATCTGGAGGCCTCCATCAGGAGCAAGGTTCCTATGGCAATGAGGAATGTGTACCCCAATTCCAAAGAGAGGAGACTGTGGTTAGAATTCTGGAGAAGTTTGGCAGTCCAAAGGGTAAACCACACAGACCTTGCTTTGATGGGATGACCATCATAGAGGATGACTCACCTGTTGTGGTCTCGAAGAAGGTATGAGGAACATTCTTGAGGCAAATGGAACTATGCCTTTATGGCTGGAGCTAGAGCCATGCATGAGACGTCATGGTCATAATAAGTTTTCTAGAAGATTCCGAATTGTCTGCACAGGTGCAGGAAATACTATACGTGCAATTCACAGGGACCACGATGGGAAACCATAATTACACATAGAGACACATGTGCCCCCCAAAATTAAAATGACTAAAATACATAAAAAGTGTCTAACATATCATTGATTTAAAATGTACCGTATTGAATCACTGCTATAAATCATTTTGGAAAGCCATCATGATGTCTAGTATTTGTTCTTGATCCCAAAATATAATTTATTATCTTAACATTTGTTAGTGCAGTCAATTTAAGCTCAAGCCACAAATGTGCTGATCAAAATAAATATTTAAGAATGTACGAAATTACTGTTACATTTTTGCAATATACACCACTTTCACTACTGTATCTTTTCCATGATAAAAGAATAAATTGGAATGCCATCTTCTACTTTCATGAAACCAGAGATTTCAAAGTAGAATTTCAATCCTCCAAACCTTACACTAGAATTTCCACTATGCAAACAAAAGCAATGCAACAGCAAGGAACGACTATTCTAAAGGCTAAAGAGAAATGTTTCCTGCTTATTAACATCACTAGTTCTCATGTCATTTTTGCAATACGGTACTTTTATTATTCACTGATGTTTTTCAAAAGCAAAGGACTATATGAGTTCAAATTTTTAGCCCCTTTGGCAGAAGTATTTGTTTTTCCATCAGGCATGCAAAGAGCACTATGTACAGCTTTCTAGTCAAACCATTTAGCCCAATTTCCTCATTCTGTAATAATATGTAACACTTCGTACTCTATAAGCCAGGACATTAAGATATCATATCAGCTTTACACACTGTATCAGGCAAGATTCTTTTCCCTAATCGACATGGAAGAGATCCATGAGTGGTAGCTTAGAAACCACAAATTTGTGAGCATAAAGGATGTGGAGGAATGGCCTCCTTGGCTCTTGGAGCCTGTGGAGAGTGACCAGCAAAGATGTCTGGGGCCTGCAATGAACAGCCAGCATTTTCCTCCTCGGCTTGCAGGGACCGCAAAGCCCCTTTCCTTCTTTCTCTCTCCCTTCCAGTCTTCCTTCTCTCTGTTCTTTCTCCCCCTTCCTTCTTGTACCTTCTTTCTATACTCTTTCCCTCTCTCTGCCTTTTCTTTCTCCTCTGCCTTCTTGTACCTTCTTTCTATTTCTCTTTCCCTCCTCAGGCCTTTTTCTTTAAAGGCTCTCTTTCACCTTCCTTCTTCTACCTTCTTTCCATTCTCTTTCTGATGCATATTACATTTGCAAGCAAATCCTTTTTTGGTTTCAGTGTCTTGAAAACTGAGGTTCGTACTAGATTCGACTAAATACAGGTAGATGACAGGGTCAAATACTAGTCTCAGGTGTATTCTGGTGTAACGGTTATTTAGACATGCTTAACCAAGACCATACCTAGTTGATCATGTGGTGTGCCTTTAAATATAACTCTGTAAGTTGTGAGGAACAAAGCTCCTTCTGCAGGGAGAATGTGAGGCCCTCCAAGTAATCCTCCAGTGGCCTCTTCTCTGCCATCAGGATCCAGAAGCACACGGAGACCTTCACATACAAACTCTTCTCCTGGTAGCAAAGCTGGCCGTAGAATTTTGGGCTGTACCCAAAAACAAGAAATTTTATTTATATTTTTAAAAATACATACATTGTGTAGTACACAGTGCACTACAGGTATCATACTAAAATGTTTTGGCCAGAAATATTGCAACAACTTATTGTGAAAGAATCTAGTAACTGTTTGTAGAGAATGGAGAAAGAAGAATGTGCTGTTTCTAGAGGTGCATTATCATGCAGAGTTTTCTACTATAGGGGCAAGACTTAAAAGCAACAGAAACCAATGTCCGCTTATTAAACTGAAACCAGTGCATCCCTCAACTCTACAACCAAGCAGGGAGCTACCATCTTCTGGGATAGACTATACATATTACTTTTGATTAGGATTTGAGAGCCTCCTAAGGTCAAATAAATTATGTGAGGATTCATTGATTTGGCCTTCCCCATACTTCGCTGGACCCCCTTGGAATCCATAATCCATTTTGTGACTGGAAATGTCTCTGGGAAAAGCTTTCACATTGTGCATGTATGGGAATTCTGGATGATAAATGAGATTAAACCCTTGGCAGAAAAACTCTGCCTTTAGTTGCCTCCCTTTTTGCTAGCCGGCAACAACATTTTTATTCAGGCAGGCCGTTGAATTTGAATTGTAGAGCAGTAGTATGTGTATAAAGTGGTGTGCTGTATAGTTAAATCTTTTATTCAAAATTATGTTTTGAATATGTTTTGCTCTTCATAATGGTTTTAATCACGTTATAAAAATATAACACTGTTTAATCCTTTTAAACTTTTGTAAAATGTTTTGGTTTAATTTTTTCAAAATTACTGTAAGTCACATTGAATTCCATATTGGGAGAAAGATGGGATATAAATTCTATAAATAAAAATAAAGAAAGCAATAAATTTAACCATTTAAATATCCTGCCTCTTCCATCTTGTTGTTGTTATTATTACACCACTTTTTCTCTCTCAAAAGACTCAGAGTGAAGGAAGATCTTGTGTTTTCAGAAATGGATAGCTATATTACATCCCAGAATACATGACAAGGTAAAATCTAATAACTACATTCCTACTAAAAGTTATTCAGTTTGCACTCTGCATCTTGGAAGTGAGTTTCATTGCATACCTCACAGCAGCAACATCTGGCCACATTTCTGGACTTTCCTGTTTCTTTCAGCCGTCTTCCCCTCAACTTTTAAACTACCTACTTAAAAAATGTCTGGTGAAGAGTTCTGAAGAACCCCAAATCTGCATTTTGCTGAATCCCCATTGGGGAGATAGGGCGGGCTACAAATAAAGATGATGATGATGATTTCTGAGTCACTGCCCAACTAAGAATCTTGTTTTCATTTTATTATTTGCTTATTTCTTATTTCACTCTGGAAAGCCTGTGGGTGACCAGTAAATAGCAGAAGACACACTACTTCTGCTGGTGTTTTTGTTTGTTTGTTTTAGAGATTTGATTGGGCTATTTTCATACTTTATTTTTCACTAAACAATATATTAACTGCTTTTTTGTTGAACATTTATGATGTTTCACTATACTTTTAAAAACTCTAATTGACTCAACTATATTATAAATTAACATTGCCTAACCTATAGAACTGCCTTATGCTTAATATGTTCATATCTCTAGAAACACAGCCCTAACTACTTGCCTTCTGTATTGGTGGTAACCTTCTGCTTTCTCGATGGACAGCCTCCAAAGTTTCAATGTGCATTGCTACAATTCCTGGGAATAAATGCCACCACAAATGAGCAGAATACCACAAAAGCAAAACAAACTAAAAACAGGTCTCCCACTCTAAAAACTGCTCCCAGAATATCTAGAATAGGTTTCTCACAACACTGTGTAGTCACTGACAAACTAAAATTAAAATTACCAATGTTCACTGTCAACAATAAAAAGTCTTTCCAAAAATATTTTCTCTTAGGCATTACAAAAATAACTCTCAAAACAATTTCAAGACTGAAATATTTTCTTCATACCTGGTATCATGCAATGAAGACTCCTAATGTGGTCCTGTGTAACTCCACTTTCTGTACAAACCTTGTCTATGAATCTGGTAATGAAACGCACAACAGCATTGGCAATATCATTGTTTTCAGAATCCTCAAACCCACTTTCGGTATCATAACTCTCTGCAACACTACCTGCAATGCTGAGAAAGCAATTCTAATCAGCTAAACCAACTCTTAGAGGTTTGCTCATTTTAAAAAAAACATCATGTAGGAGTCTTGATTACACACCTATTTGTGACAATGCTATTGCTTCCACTTTCCCAGTCTCCTGTAGCTGAAGTTCTTAACAGTTTATTTTTACTGGTATCCAATGGCACTAGTAAGTACACCATGAGATTGGCGAAATGAATTGCTTGGCTGAAAACCATGCTTTCCTCACTTTGTACCAGCTGCTGTTGAATCTCTTTGCTAAGTGTTGGCCAAAGGCGCAACTGCTCAGCAGCCAAGTCCATTGCAGTCTTTTCTTGAGTATTGCCTTCAGAATTGTTCTCCTAAACGGGAAAAGTAGTCAGACAACATATCACTCTCCGCTGTTTTAAGAATCCCTCTTCTTGATTCTAGCCTGAAGCACGGCGTGGAGGAGAAAGTCTACCCACAAATCAGAGGGAAATAACAGTGATGAATAAAAAAACCTATGCTTTAACCTTTATTAAAGAATCAAACACATTTCAAAGTTAAGGTGGAAACCAGCATTCACAAAGTATAATGCAGCATTACCTAAAGCCACTGCAAGAGGAGGGAGCTGGAGTTTTCGTGCTAATGGAGCATCATGAACCCCTTTTCTTCATGCTCTTGGCTATTATCTTAAAATTCAAACAACTGTTTCTGCCAGATACTCATAGAATGCGTAACAGTGTATGATAATTGGTACTAATAAGGAACAATGTATTCAGGTCCAATATACTCATAGGCCTTTCTATGCAGTCCTTTGTTCAGCCCCCTCCTTCCACAGTGCAATTTTACAAACTAATTTATAGGTTGCTGTTCCTTTTCTTTCCCAGATCCTTGGCTCATGTTGAAAACAATACTGAATTGGATGGAAAAAGATTAAACTGCGTGACATTGATGATTCAGTCCAATCATATGTAGCGCTTCAGTAGGTGAGACATGTGTAGCTATAAATAGTTTATACAGCATCAGAAATGTTCATGTTTTCACTTGCCGTATTTATCATTCTTAGTAAACTGGGTGGATGGCACGTAGGCAAAATGTATTGTAGCCAGATTAAACTAGGGCAAAGGTATCTGGCAAGTGTTATCACATTACCTCAAGTATGGTGAAATTTACAAGAATTATTGTATAATCAGTTCTCTAGATTTCTACAGGGTACGGGGCAATACTTGCTACAGCAGCCCAGGAGTTCCACCCACACAATTGTTCTTATCAGTCTTACCCTCATTGGATCACATCTGAATTTAAACATGTGGAGCTGGACTGGATAAAGAAAATTACCAGATCTTCCTGGCCACAGCAGCATTTCTTTAAAAAAAGCCCTTCACAGATCTATGCTTAGGAAAGAGGCTTGATTTAGAGGAATTCTCCTATTTATTTATTTTACTGAATTTATATCCCGCCCTTCTCAACCCCGAAGGGGACTCAGAGCGGCCTTACAAATTAGGCAGCAATTCGATGCCAAAAATAAACAAACAATAAATAAAAAATTACATTAAAACCAGAGCATTAAAACAACAAAATTTAAAACCAATTATTAAAATCACCATCCACACTATCCAAAATCATAATCCAAAGCCATTCCACTTACCAATTCACTATTCCTTATTCTCTTGTTGCATTAAAAACTTGCTATCTGAAAGCGTGGTCACATAACCACATTTTTACTTGAATGTTTATAAGGTTTGTCCATTTCTGATGTAGTACATGAAACATTCTTGAAATAAGTTTTCTAAAGGAGAACTAACAGATTTGAAGCAGAAGGAGCAGAGCTCTGCCAGGGCTAGAAATTCATGTACCAATGGATGTTTGCATTGTTATCATATTTTGATAATATATTCATTCATCCTAGTAGTACAAGTTTTAGAGCAAACATTCAAGTGATTTATGAGAACACTTGGTGCCAGGTGTTTTCATTCAAGACAAAACTGGCTTTCTACGGGAAACAGTTCAATTTGATTACAATCTAGAATAATTACTAGTATGACTCCTGTTCATACAGCATTATTTCATATTTTTGAGATTTTTTTGGAATTAAGCAATAAACTATATTTTAAACATTTAAAATATTACATTTGCTTATTATATAGAACACTTGTCAGAGAGAAAACACTTTAAACATTTACGGTGACTTGGAATCAAAATTAAGATAATAATTTTTTTATTCCATGTAATGGTTGTTGTAAACACACATATACATCTTGGCATGACTTATGTGAAAAGAATAAGCTATTTTTTACAAGATCATAGTGTACTTGTAAAAAGTGTTAAATGCCATAACCCTGGTTTAGCTTAGCTTTTTTGTTTGCATTACTCTTTTACTTACCTTCTGCTTTAGGTGTTGTGGATGATTGTCTTCCTTAGCTGATAGGTAGAGGGAACGAATTTGATTTTCCACATCACTATAAAATGTTGTTTCCCAGAACTGCTGGTTAGCCCATATAGGGTGATCTTGTACGCAGGTATAAGCAAATTGGCTGACTCCAGGAGCTAGCTTCTGAAAACGCAATAAATAATCAGAATGACTTTTTAGAGTGAGCACTAATCATAGCCTCCTGATTATAAAAAACATGAAAAGGATTGAGTTTTACACCACTTTATATTCTATACTTAATTTCCAAGTACCAATATTACCCATAAATTCCATTGAGTTAGCTCATGCATTATTCTTTTTTTAAAAAAAATATCACAGAAGCCTCACTTTTAAGTCAGGAAATTGGTCTGTGTTAAACAGTAAGGAGCTGTAAAGTTCTCCAGTGATGAAATATTAATTCTGAGATTATGGTCGCTTGCAATAGCTGATCTATAGAATACCAAAAATCAGCTAAATTGTGATATATTATCTTCATACAGGTTAGTGCTATAAGTATGTTCCCAGTAAGTTTTTTCTATCAAGTAATTTGGAATGAACCTTTGCAATGCTGCATAATGCAATAGTTCCAGAAACAATCATTGCAAGACTATTTGCAAAGTTCCTTTGAAGAAGGCAAAAATGGATCCTGTGACCAGTATGATTTAAATGTTCTTCTTGACACTTTAGATGTTCCACCTACATTGTAATACTTCCGCTCATATCTCTGCTGCAGATTAACATTGTTGAATCTTATATTAAATCAAATCTGTATTTTAAAAATGGCCTGCTATTAAAATGAATACAGAGTTCACAATACATTAACGACTTTTATTCCAAAAATCATTTCTAAACTCCAAAATATTCTAGAGGTTTCTTTCTATGCCTTCTATGTATACCCAGTCTTTCTAAGGATAGCCTGCAGGTGTCAAATTTTGAGAACAAGGATGGGTGTTACTCAAGACAACCAAATTGCAGCCAGCAGATGGCAATATATTTCTGTGAAAATTGCATACCATTCTCCTTTATGACAGCCTTATGAAATAATTATGTTGAGTACTCCATCAACTAAATTACCACACACTACTGACTTCTTCTCAACATATCTACCTGTAAAAGAAAATATTACCTTATTCCAGCCTACACAAACCATAATGAGTCCTAAATTCACTTAGCCTCCTGAGGTGGTTCCATGTATACAAATCGCATTGTAACAATGACTGCAACACACATCCCAGATATCTATAGCTTTTAATGAATTACACAAGAAAACAGGAAGCTGCTTTATGTGAAGTCAGATTATTGCTCCAATCATCTTAGCATTATCGACTCTACAGACGAGAAACTATGGTTCAATTCCAATGGTGAACAAAAGTGGGACATTTCTAAAGAAACCAGGATGGATGTACGACGACTTTTCAAATGATCCAGATTTTAAAAAGAGACATATAACAAGTGGAAGAAGGGGAAAGTCTGCAGAAGTACAAATTAATAGCCAGTGCACATAAGAAGAAAAGTCAGAATAGCTAAAGCTCGGAATTAACTCAGAGTTGCTCAAGAGGTTAAAAACAATATATATTTATGCCAAGTTATAAAGCCTCAATGGGAAACATTCTAGAAATTCTGATGGAACATAACTATCATAGTGTCAATGGTGCCACTATTATATGTATATTCAAGAAGGTTCTTTTGTATGCCAATTTAAATATGATTAAAATGGGTAAAGTAATGAAATTAAAGACTATCTGTGACTCTACACATATATTCAAGGCATTTGGACCAAAGAAATAGTTCCTATCTTACACTGTGGTTAATCTCAATCTTAGAACAAACACAGATATCTACAAGATTATTTTAGCCTCGTGAACTTCCCCACAATCTCTGAAATTAGTGATTAGTTGCCCAAAAGGGAACACTGAAGTCTATAGAGACATATATAGATAGTCTGATAATTTTCCTTTATTAAAACATTAACAAACCCTGCAATCTGACTCACAGGAGGATGGGGGTATTTTTGTTGTTATCTGCCTTCGGATTGGCTCTGATTTATGGCCCTATCACAAGGTTGCCTTGGCACAATTTATTCAGAGGAGATCTGCTATCGCCTTATTCATAACTGCAACAAAAATGATTTTCTATGGGGCAAATCCGAAATTAGTTATACCAAGCACATACCCATGAAAACCAACGTTAATTGTGATTAATTAGTATTTATGTCAATGGGTCTACTGACTAACACTGTAATTCCCTCAACATACACGTCAGGATTGTAGGCTCTGAAAGTCACAAGCATGGCTAATCCTAGATTCTGGAACTCCTATCCTAAGATCAGAATGGCGCTTCCTTTCTCCCCTTTCAGTGGCAAGCTAAAACCATTTTATGCTTCTCAAAGTAAGTCTATTGAGATCTCTGAATTTCAACAGCTCAGTAAAAAAAGGGCTTCCATTTGATTTTTTAAAAAAAGTAAATGGATTCCTGATTTGATTACAAATTACATCATGAAATTAAATAAAAATGCTAGAGTAAAACGAACATCTCAAAGTCAATGGCAAAATCTACTAAAGCAAATGTATTTTAAGCATGTCATTATGCCACTGCTGTACTCTTTTACATAACAGGAATAAAGCTGGATCTCATTCATGTTGGCCCTAATGCTGGCCAAAGTGATTTCTTCAGAAATTAATGGATACAAAATGCTTTGCTTGGGGAATATGTAAAGAATCAGGGTGGAGGAGAATGCAGAATTATAAACACTACTACAAATGATGAATTATCCTGCTAATCCCAAGAGCTACATGTATAAAATATTTCCCCAATGTTGAATTTTTTGTGTCAAACAGAGTACTAATTAGGATATTTTTTACAAAGGAAATCACACATCACTGAGAAATCAAACAAATGTCATCCAAGTCCTTACCATTGAAAATAATCATAAAAAATAAATTTTCGGCAATTCATGTACCATTATCTGTAAGTATTCAATTACATACTGTAATTGCACACTGCTATTTCTAATTATCTATTCTTTCTCTTTAGATGTCATGTTAGCAATACAGCTAAACTTAGTCACAACTGAGGCCCCTTACACACAGCTGAATGAAATCCCACATTTTCCGCTTTGAACTGGAATATATGGCAGTATGGACTCTGATAACCCAGGTCAAAGAAGATGTTGTGGGATTTTCTGCCTTGATAGTCTGGATTATGGCTGTGTGGAAGGGCCCTAAGGCTGCAGTTCTCAACTCATTTACAGAGATACTACACAGGCCTAGCTCAACATTTTGCTGCAATAATGCAAGGTTTCTTTCCCCATTTGCCATTTATGAAAGTTAAGTAGACTGGCAGTGATCTGTCACCTCTAAAGCAGCAAGTGTCTTAGATTTACCAGGCCATACATAACTTTTCCTAATTAGAGAAAAACAGGGCACAGTTGCCGCCCCCCACCCCATCATCTGCCCCTGTCTTTCAAACATTTTGATATCAAGGTGATTGGATATGGTACATAAAATGCCATAGTCATTTTCGGGAAACATATTCAAGGATAACCGAGTCAGCCGTGCAGCAAAATAAAACAAAATACAAAAATCAACAAAAGTGTGATACTTTTATTAACCAACCAAACTATCAAACTGACTAACAAATACCCCTAAAGCCCACGTCATCCACATTTTTAATCTCCATTAGTTTCATCACCAGGTACAAGAGCTTAAAAATCAAACAGACAAAAAGTACCAGTGTTGGAGCCACAGGTCTACATTTTGAATCAGATGTTACTTTTGTTGTTCACTTGGCTTTAAAGCGTGGACACTTAGAATCACAGAGTTGGAAGAGACTTTGTGGGCCATCCAGTCCAACCCCCTGCTAAGAAGCAGGAAAACTGCATTCAAAGCACCCCTGACAGATGGCCATCCAGCCTGTTTAAAAACCTCCAAAGGAACCTCTTCTTTTTGGCTAAGTGGGAATCAAGATAAAGGACAGTACAATTTAAGCTTCATTAGATAGATGATACAGGGGCTTACTATTATTTATTTATTTATTTATTTACTGTATTTGTATACCGCCCCTCTCAGCCCTCAGGTAACTCGAGACGGTTTACAAGGCAAAATTCAATACACAAGTACAATTTAAAAGCATTAACATACATAAAATCATAACAATAGCAATAAAACATATGTCATTAAGAAATCCGTATTAAAACACTATCCAGTCCCATCATAAGGTTGTTCCATTGTCTTATATTTGCTACTCTGTATTTGCAAAAGCTTGCTCGAAAAACCATGTTTTGAGCTTTTTCCAAAATGTTAACAGGGAAGAAGCCGGTCTAATATCTCTAGGGGATTAGATTAGGACTTAACATTTGGAGGTTTCTGCTCCAATAAAAATAAAACTCCTATATGGTTTTAAAACATTTTTTGCGACATGAAGAAACCAAGGGAGCTTAAAAAGCTTGCCTTTTGTTTAGCCAGTACAAGTATTGCTCTTTTGTGCATGTTGTATTTTGTTTCATATTTATCTTGTTCCTTTTGCCTCTCCCATTCGATCTCTCTTGTGATGGCATTTTATATTATTTTTCTGTTTCATTTTTGTGATATTGGCGAACAGCAAGGAAAACTAGCAGACAACAATAAAACCTTTCACTTGCTTTTAGTTCATTAAAACTGTCTAGTTCTTATCCTTATTCCTGTGAAAATCTGCAAGTTTCTTGTCTATAAACATGATGATGCAACCCCCCTTGTTTTTTATACAAATTTATACAAAAGTCCACCACCACCCCTTAATTGGAATTGAGAATACTAGTTTCTCTGAACTAGAAAGAAGCACTGAATCAGTGAAATTCATGAAAGTAATGATTTGCTAATTTAATGGATCCATTCCATTTGAAACTCAAGATTGGATTTGGTCCATCTTGGGAGGCCAACCTTTTCCCAAGAACTCCCTTGCCACAAAAAGTGAACATTTTCCTGAAATTTTGTAATTGTCTTAATGAACCCTACATTTCTGCTCTATGCCACTTTCACAAAAATCATCCACAAACAACACATTTGTAGGAGTTATAAATACTATTTATGTTATTTTATTTTATTTACTTTATTTATATTCCGCTCTTCTCAACCTGAAGGGGACTCAGAGCAGATTACAGAACACATACTTGCAGACAATCCCTGCAGTTCGACCTTTCATCCCAGCTTGCTGGGATGAGAGGGATTTGCCCCTCCCTGCCTCGAGGAGAGCAAAGGTTCCTGGGGGAACCTTTTGGCGTGGGGGGCGGGGCTTTCAGCGAGGCCCCGCCCCAACAAGCCATTGCTAGCTTGTTCAGCGTGCAGAGAGGTTGTGTTTTTACCCTCTCTGCCTGTAGTCTTTAGGGGAAGAGGAAAAGAAAGAAGAAAGGAGGAAGGACAAAGGTAGCAGGGAGAAGAAGAGAAGAAGAGAAGAGAGAAGAGAAGAGGAGCCTAAAGGAAGATAGGAAGAGGGAAGTAGGAAAGGAAGAGGAGAGCTGAAGCGAGGAGAAGAGGAGCGGAGAGGAAGATAGGAAGGCAGAAGACGGGATCGCAAGAGGGGAAGACCGTGAGGAGAAGATGAGAGGAAGACGCGTGGAAGTTGGGTAGAAGGTGAAGCAGACGACTGGCGAGGCGGAGCAGCGGTGCAGCGGTCATCCAGTGCAGGCTTGTACTGAAGTGAAGGTCGGTGCCGGGTTTTGGGATGGGGGAGGGGGGGTATGTTCTGCCTCTCTCCTCCTCAGGGGATCTTCCTTTCCTCCCCTCCCCTGCGGGGCTGCTCCGGGGTTTTCGGGGGTGGGTGCGGCTAGGGGGAGGTTGGTCTCTTACCACCCGCCGAGTGGTGGCTGGGGTGGGGGGGGAGTGATCGGGGACTGCCTGGAGGCCGGGACGTGTTCCCCTCTTCCCCCCCCCTCTCCTTCCCGGGTGGTGGTGGGGGGTTTCTCCTTGCACCAGCCGGCTGGGGTGGGCCGCGGCGGCGAAGGAAACCGCAGACGGCTGGGCTCTTTCTGGCTCTCCCTCCCCCCCTCTTCTCCCTCCCCCCTCCCCCTCTCTTTGGGGCCCGGGAGGGGGGCTCGGCCTGGGAGCTTGGTCGCCACGCTCGACTCGGGGCGGGGCCGCGGGGGGTGACAGGCCCGTTCGGCCGCCATTTGGCCGGCTCCCGCCTGGGTGGTGCGGTGGCCTCGTGGTCGGCGTGGGGGGGCTCGGAGTTGGCGCGGCCGCCATTTTCGGCCCGGCCGCCATTTTGGGCGCCGGCGAGGAGTCCGGGCGGGCTGCCAGGTTAAGGTGCGGCCGCTCCGTGGTGGTTGGGCGGCCGCCATGTTTGATGCGCGGCCCCAGTTTCAACGGGCGGCCGCCATTTTGAAGGCGGCCGCCATTTTGTGGGCCGGGCGGCCGCCGGGTTGGCGCGGCCGCCATTTTGTGGCTGCCCGATTAGCGGGCGGTTGCCGGGGGGTGCGGCCGCCATTCTGTGGTGCGGCTGCCATGCGAGGCCGCCATTTTAGGGCGCTGCCGCCGGTTTTGCGGGGCGGTCGGGCGGGCGGCCGCCATTTGGTTGCGCGGCCACCTTTCCGGTGCGGCCAGCAATTTGGTGGGCGGGCGGCCGCCATTTTGGCGGGTGGTCACCTTTTGCGACCGTCAACCGGTTGCGCGGCCGCTTTGGCTAGCGCGCGGCCGGTATTTGTGGGACGCGGCTGCCGTGTTGGGGCCGCCAGGTTGGGGGCCCGGGGGGCGGGCTGCCCATTCGGTTGGGGGGGGCCGACGTTTGGTGGCGCGATCGCTATTTGTGTGCAGCCACCGAATTTCGGCTGAGTGTGAATTGTGGCCCGGCCGAACCTGAATTTGGCGGCCGGGTGCAGGCTTCCGGCGGACCAAGGGCAGGGGCTGCTCGTGCTCTGCGGGCAGGCTGCAATACCAGTCCTCATGAGTCTGCGGGGATCGTTCGTCATGAAGACCGCGGATACGGTGGGACCTCATTCACGAGCAGCTCTGGTTGGCCGTGATGAATGCCGCTAAGTCGGTCCCGGGGGAGCCGGCTGACAGTGGGCACCTGGTCCAGAACACCAAGGGTGCGCAGCCCTTTCGGCCGGTCGCCCAGGGAGGGCAGTCCCAAAAGCAGCGACCGGTGTGCTGGGAGTTCTCCTCCCAGGGGGCCTGCAGCAGGAAGGTGTGCAGGTACCTGCACGCCTGTTCAACCTGCGGGGGTCAGCACGGGGCAAAGCAATGTAATAGGGGGAAGCCTTGGAGGGGGAATCCCAGAGAGGGATACGCCAAAAAGGCTTCGGTTCAGCCACCCCTTCCCAAAGGGTCCCAGCCCAGTTAAACTGGGTCCGCTAGGACAGTGGCTGAAGATCTACCCGAACCAAACCGCAGCACAATATCTGTTGTCCGGGTTCACCTTCGGCTTTCGCATTCCAGCCCTGGGTCCTAGGGCGCCACGTCTTTCCCCCAATTTAAAGTCTGTAATTGGGATGGAGGACGTGGTGCGGCAAAAAATTGCCAAAGAGTTAAAGGAGGGACGGGTGTTGGGTCCGTTTGAGTCTCTCCCAGTTGCCAGTTTGCGAGTTTCCCCGTTGGGAATTGTGCCTAAGAAGGCACCGGGTGAGTATTGCCTCATTCATCATCTGTCCTATCCGAGGGGCAGCTCTGTGAATGACGCGATACCGGACGAGTTGTGCACAGTGTACTACACGTCTTTCGATGCGGCTGTGCGCGTAGTAAAACGACACGGGCCGGGAGCGGAATTGGCTAAGTGTGATATCAAATCTGCTTTTAGATTGCTCCCGGTCCACCCAGCGGATTTTGATTTGTTGGGTTTTCGGTTCGATGGCTTGTTTTACATCGATCGGGCATTACCCATGGGTTGCTCTGTGTCGTGCGCCGCTTTCGAGACGTTTAGTACCTTTTTGGAATGGGCGGTGAGAACCGAGGCGGGCCTTAGCGGGGTGGTCCATTATTTGGACGACTTCCTTTTTGTGGGCCGTTTTGGGTCAGGTGACTGCGAGTCGCTGTTGGGCGCGTTCCAGCGCCTTACCCAAAGCTTGGGGGTGCCCTTAGCGGAGGAAAAGACGGAGGGGCCGGCCTCGGTTCTAACATTCCTGGGGGTGGAGTTGGATACGGTGAACCAATATTCCAGGTTGCCACTGGGGAAGGTGGCGGACCTGAAGGTCAGGATTGAGCAGTTTATGCTCAAGAAAAAGGCCACGTTGAAGGAATTCCAGGTGTTGATAGGTCACCTGAACTTTGCTTGCAAAGTGGTGGCTCCTGGCAGGGCTTTCCTGCGCAGGTTGTGTGATGCAATTTCTGGCACTGTGTTGCCGCATCACCATATCCGGGTTACTAAGGACATCAAATCAGCTTTGGAAATGTGGCTGAGTTTCATTTCAAATTTCAATGGCATTTCCTTTTGGCGACAGGATTTGCTGGTCAAGGATGCCCTGAAGGTGGCTTCGGATGCCTCCGGATCTTTGGGTTTCGGAGTGTTTTTTGAGGGTCAGTGGTGTGCACAACTGTGGCCGGAGGATTGGCACACTTTGGGTGTTACATCTGATCTGACTTTTCTGGAATTCTTTCCTATTTTTGTGGCAGTGCACATTTGGACTGAGAGGTTTGCCAACTCCACTGTGCATTTTTGGTGTGATAACATGGCCACGGTGCATGTTATCAACACGCTTACTTCGCGGTCCCGTAGGGTTATGGGCCTGTTGCATGCGTTTACGCTTCAGTGTTTAGAGGCGAACATATTGTTTCGGGCATTCCACATTGCAGGGCTCGATAACTCATTGGCTGACGCTCTGTCTCGTATGCAGATGGAGCGCTTCAGGCAATTGGCGCCCGACGCAGAGGTCCTCCCGAAAAACATGCCAGACCATCTCTGGCTGGTTGAGTGACGGTAGCGGTCGGCATGGCGCTGGCGTTAGCCCCCAGCTCCCGACGCGGATACTTCAGGGCCGTCAGGGAGTTTTCGGAATTCAGGGAGTATTATGGTTTACCCGAGACCTTCCCTGTGCCGTATGACCACATCGCCCAGTTTTGTGTTTATCATCACAGGCGGGGGCTTGCGGCCCGTACCATTCGGGTTAAACTGTCAGCGCTGGCCTATTGGTTCAAGGCGCAGGGCCTGCAAGACCCGACTAACGATTTTCGCCTTCACAAATTGATGGCTGGATGGTCCAGACAAATTGGCAGGTCTGTTGACTCCAGGGAACCCTTCACCCCTGATATTTTGAAGGGTTTGGGTCGGGTGTGGTCATCGGTGTGTGATGTTACGAGCAGGCTTTGTTCCATTCGGCTGCCCTTACCGCATTTTTTGGGGCCTTTAGAGTCAGTGAGTTGGTGGCTTCATCAAAGGAAGACATCTCTCACAGGGCCTTTTTACTATCTGACATTTCTTTAGATCAGGATGTTTTGGCCTTAAATGTCAGATTTTCAAAAACTGATCAGGCCGGTAAGGGCTCTTTGGTCCGATTGGGGAGAGCTAGTGACGTCGAGTTGTGTCCGGTGTGAGCCATGTCACAATATTTGGCTGTTCGTGGCATGGGTACCGGCTATCTTTTTTGCCATCTGGACGGGACGCCACTGTCTAAATTTCAGTTTTGGGCAGTAACTAAAAAGGCCCTGAAATTATTGGGCTTGGAAGGGGTGAAGTTCGGAACCCACTCCTTCAGAATTGGCGCGGCGTCCTCTGCAGCTGCAATGGGGTATGGCACCGAAGCAATTAGGTCCCTCGGGAGGTGGCGGTCAGACGCTTACAAAGTTTATGTTCGTAATGTTCAGTTGTAAGCGGTTTGATGTTGCCCAGTTTCTTTTCATTGCAGGTCCGATGGGATGCGCCGGGAGGCTGAAGGTCCTGATCTGCGGGCACAGCTATGTGTACTGGGCGGAGAAGGCAGCGCTCCAGTCACCCCTCGGACGACAGTTGGGCCTGGCATCCAGGTTGGATGTGCAGTGGTTGGGCAGACGGGGTCTGCGGTGGGACGGGCTTCGGCCATTGTTGTTCCATGGAAGGGGAGTCCCACCCCCGGATGTTCTGGTCATTCATTTAGGGGGGAATGACCTGGGATTGCTGACCGGCCGAGCGCTGTACCTGAGGTCGGTGGTACATGGTGCCAACGGCTCTTATGTGCCGCATAGATTTTTGCATCCGGAAAATCATGGTATTTTCCGGAGGGATGGGGTTCACTTGTCTGACGAGGGCAACTACCTGTTTCTATTAGACATCCAGCAAGGTTTAGTGGGGGTGTTAGAAGATTGGTGGGGGTTGGGGACAAGGTAGACACCTGCCCCCAAGTTGTGGCGGTTGGTTGTTAGGGAAATTCCCTAATTGGTGTTCACCTGAAGGCATCCCCTTTAGGAGTGAGGGCCAGTTAGTTAAAGCCTCACAGTGAAGTTCTGTTGTTGAGTGAGGTGGATTGGATGGCCCTGGAAGGGTGGGGGGCCATTCTCAAGCTCGGGTGAGTTGGCCCCTTACCCTTTCCCTGTTGTGGCTAGATCTGGTGTTCTGGCAGATCAGCCTCGGTGTTCGCCCCCAAATTTGGTTGAAGTTGATTGATTCCTAACACCCCTTGAGTTAGTGGTTAGGAATTCAATAGGTAACAATAAATGTTGCCCAAAGATTTGAACCCAAAGTTACTTGTCAGTGTCGTTATTGTTGTCGGCTCGTTATTCGGGGTATGGGTGGGCAACGACCTTTCATCCCAGCTTGCTGGGATGAGAGGGATTTGCCCCTCCCTGCCTCGAGGAGAGCAAAGGTTCCTGAGGGAACCTTTTGGCATGGGGGGCGGGGCTTTCAGTGAGGCCCCGCCCCAACAAGCCATTGCTAGCTTGTTCGGCGTCCCACCACTCCCGCCCTTGGTTTCTAATTCAGGCCACCTTAGGGGCCAGGTGTGGTATTTTGACTCCTACTGCTGCTTTTAAGCCGGGGAGGGTTTTTGCCCACCTCCTAAATTCATTAGGGGCTACGTGGTTGTGGTTTCTGTAATTAGGTTAGTTTAAATAGAGAGGCGGTTGGTTGTTAGGGAAATTCCCTAATTGGTGTTCACCTGAAGGCATCCCCTTTAGGGGTGAGGGCCAGTTAGTTAAAGCCTCACAGTGAAGTTCTGTTGTTGAGTGAGGTGGATTGGATGGCCCTGGAAGGGTGGGGGGCCATTCTCAAGCTCGGGTGAGTTGGCCCCTTACCCTTTCCCTGTTGTGGCTAGATCTGGTGTTCTGGCAGATCAGCCTCGGTGTTCGCCCCCAAATTTGGTTGAAGTTGATTGATTCCTAACACCCCTTGAGTTAGTGGTTAGGAATTCAATAGGTAACAATAAATGTTGCCCAAAGATTTGAACCCAAAGTTACTTGTCAGTGTCGTTATTGTTGTCGGCTCGTTATTCGGGGTATGGGTGGGCAACAACATATGACATGTAAACATGTGACATTTATCACAGTACAGTACAGTACATACATTTTTACATTTATACATATATGGACAAACAGAGGCAAACTTTCTGGCCACCAGGGGGAGCTGACACACTCCTCATCTCTCTCAGCATTTCCTTCCAGTGTCCCTTTGTTGTTTCTTCCGCATTCCTCAGCGATTCTTTATGGCCTCATAAATCAGTCAAAGTTTTGCCTCCCCACTTTAATGTGGTACCTTTATCTCCTACTTGACAAATGTAACTGTCTTTCGGGCTGCAAAGGTCAGCAGCAGGCTACACTTAAGGTCGAGAACCCACCTCGAACCGGGCAGGCCTCAAACTCATGAGCTACTGATCAGAGAAATCTTATGCAGCTGACATTTAGCCAGCTGCGCCACATTCTCGGTGCTAAAGAAGATATGGGAAAATACAGTGCACTCAATGACCATTTCTGCCCGTTGAGGGCAGTCATTTCTCTTGTTAAAATTGTATATTTAAAAAAATGAATGGCTTTTTCAGGTGAATTAGTTCCCTGCTTCTCTGGCCATGAAAAGGCAACCCAAAGGGTCTGTAGGGACTAAAGTAAAGGTGAAGGTTTTCCCTTGATATTAAGTCGAGTCGTGCCTGACTCTGGGAGGTGCTGCTCATTTCCATTTCTAAACTGAAGAGCCTGAGTTGTCTGTAGATGCCTCCAAGGTCATGTGGGCAGCATGACTGCATGGAGCACCGTTACATTCCCACTGAAGCGGTACCTATTGATCTACTCACATCTGCATGTTTTCAAACTGCTAGGTTGGCAGAACCTGGGGCTAATAGCGTGAGGTCACTCTGCTCCCTGGATTTGAAACACCGAACCTTTGGTCAGCAATTTCAGCAGCTCAACGCTTTAACCCACTGCGCCACCGGGAGCTAAGGACTATAAAAAGAGCTAGGAGAAAGAACTGCATGCTTTGCCCACCCCTACTCACATGTTTTTTTCTTACACAAGTGACATGTAAGAAAAACTTGTAATCTGCAGGACTTCATTCATCTCAGAATGTGCTGCCAGCTCTCTAAATGTCAACAAATTCTTCAATAACTGTTATACCTTGCGCCTCCCTCTAATTTATAAAACATTTAGCATATCAACTATTTCATCCATTTCTTTGAATAATGGCAAGAATAGGTGGATACAATGCATAAATATTCACCAACTTCTGGCAGAACTGCTGTTGTTAATTTGTAGTGATACTGTGAGCATGAGGATCTGGACTTTCAAAATGGGAATGGCTTTAGACACAAGTCTGTGGAAAAGTCTTAAGTGAATGAGGCTGTCTTCTGTATTACGAAATTGCTGGCATTGAATCTTGTGGGTCATTTCCATTCTGGACAGAAATAAGCATTTTAAACTGTTTATGAAGCCTGTATATGGCTCCATCCACTCTACACAAGCACAGGTTGAAGATGTGCATTGAACTGTATATTCTAAACCAACACAAAATCGAGTCATGCAAGCAGAGCATGCAATCTCTCCCTAACTAACATGACCAAGCTATCCTTGCAGATGATGTGTATACATAGGGAAATGTTAAAAAGGGAACCCAGCCAGAATGCTGGTAGCTCCCTTTTGCACCAGTTCAATTTTAACGGCCTTTTAAAAAGGCCTCTGCATGCAGCCATTGCAGAAGCATTGCCTGGATTATGAAGTATGTACAAGCCATGTCTTCTAAGAGAATTACCTGTGTTGTAGCAGCAACATCATCTGTGTGTGCATGGGGTTACAGAAAGATGTATTGTGTTGTTGGGTATTCACAACACACTATTGTACACCCTTTCCATATCTCCAGACAAACTTTCTCATAAACATCATGTAGATGGCAATAGGATTGGGGGCAAAAATGGATCTTTGTCTGGCCTTGTATGTTCGAGTGCATGAAGATGAACAGTGGTGCCACAATTACTAACTTCTGATATCTGTTTTCTGTAAAGAAATTTCAATCAGTGCAAAGTGTTGGAATTCAACCACACACTGCTCAAGTCTGCAGTAGATATCATTAGGCTAGGCTGAGTGAATCCTCCCCCCCCCCACACCCACTCCTGAATGTCTATTGATGTATCTGTTTTCACTCTCACTCACTGTTTCTCCTCCCATCCTAACTGATGACATAGAATGGCATTTCTTTAGGATGCATGCCCTTTCATTTTAAGAGCTCATGGTCACACTTCTTTTTCCACCTTTTCATTCAGACCTCTCTCTACTCTGTGTGATTGAGAAAATGTAGCATTTAGAGGTCTTTTGATTTGTTTGGACCTTAGAAGTAATGGAGTTAGAGAGAAGCTTAGACCCAGTCTTTTCTATCAAAAATGTAGTTTTTATATTTTTAATAAACGTTTTGAAATTTAAGGATGGAACTCTTTGCCTCCTTAGCTCAATAATTCTTTTACAACCACAACCACAACCACTGCTCAGTTAAGTATCCTGTTTTGTATTTTAAAATATTCCGCTCTTTATGAGATTTCCCTAACACAAAGTGCTTCCTAGCGACATCCTGCTCAACCAATCAAGAAGGATAATATGGCTGATTGTGACTATGATTTATATACAGGTTTAGCATTCTTTATCCAAAACACTTGAACCAGAAGTATTTCGGATTTCAGATTCTGGAATACCTTTATTTGCATACACATACCAAAGTCTAAACACAAAATTAATTTACCTTTCATATTCAGCTTATATGCATAGCGTGATAATTTTATAAACTATATTGCTTTATAATTTTGTGCATGAAAAAATTGTTGCATATATTGAACCAGAAAGCATCTCTATCTCAGCCACCCATGTTGATAATTTCAGAGTATTTTGGATTTCAGAATTCTAGATGAGGGATTCTCAACCTGTATTATGAGTATGTTTGTGTCAAGAATAACTGGGAGGGCAAAATGAATCAAAAGGGAAGCACCATCCCTAGATTTTTCACACCCGAGGTATTGAGGCACAACACACACAATCCCAAAAATAGATGTTAGAAAGGGGAATACATATGATTTATGCACAGAAGTCTTCTTAGAATTATATGTTGGAAAATTAACACAACAGGCCATATTTAACCAAAAAAATAGAGAGCACAGTATGGCAAATGTAATTACATGTTATTTATTTTTGAAACAAATTCCAGCTGTATTAGTAATGGTAAATAGAAACAGTGTTGTCTGCCCTAGAGGTTAAATTTGTTTGCTTGCACAGACCATTAGTACACACAATGAAGAATGATCCTATTGATGTAGATGAATCATACCTTTTTTATTATTCAGGTCTAGTAATACAAAATGAAATAAAGGGAAGATACAGTGATGTTCTTTGCTTGAAATCTGTATGACACTTTTCCAGGCCACAAGTATGTATCGTATACTGACTTGTTGTCCATGAATGTAATGCTGATGGCTATGAGCTTGTGGATTTCTTCAGTCACATCCGGCTCTATCGGGTTTTGCAAGTGCCTAGTCACTCGGTATTATTACTGGAATTTTACTGGACTTCACAAGAGTCACAGTATGTTGTAAACAGAAATTTTCTCTTGTTAATTTAATTACATATGTGCGTTGCCCTAAAGTATACTTCCACTAAACACAGACGTTACGAGGTTTTAAAAACTTCAGATTTTCTGGTTAACCCTTTATCAAATGAGTTTACCAACTAGTATGCAATATGTTATCTTAATTTCACAGCATTTCTAGAAGAATCTGAAATTCTTTAAAAGGTGATGACTGATTGGGGGGGGGGGATATCTCTTGATGCATTTTGGAAGAACTCTAAACGGTCTCTAAAAGATTCTAAAAGTTGTTGTTTATTCATGCAAGGCTTACCTGACCTGGCTGCTACATTTTATCTGTGCATAGTTTAAATTCTGAATAAAACATCTGCTGAAACTTGTTGAAGCAGCTCTTCCCTTTTGTGGCATAGGAACCTACCCCTATTCTTTGTATGTAACTTGTCTCTGCCACCATTGTAATGCTTAGGAAATCACCAACTTCATTAACTGAGGTAAAGCTATATTTTTAATGTTAAAACAGTAAGGATTTTCTGTGACTCATATAAAAGATGAATCCTTTTTTGACAGAAAAATAGCAGTTGCGGTGAATATGGGAGCCTATGGTGCAAAAAAAAAAGGATTGGGTACATGTGGCTCAGTGTCATACCAGACCTACCCCCAATTAAATAACTACAGTTAAGGATAGTTAAACAGATATGATTCCGTTTACAGGAAACCATAACTTACCCGATAAAAGGCAGTTGTTAGTGGCAGTAGTGCTGCAGCAATGTTGTATTCTTCTGATGTAGAGCAATCCTTAAAGTTAAAACAAGAGGGGGAAAAAGAGAGAGAGGACATGTTACAATGTTTCTGAATGCATCTTCACCTTGAATACCAGCACTGGGAAAATACAGGATATACAGTAAATGAGTAAATTGACAACAATATCATAAGTAGCATTTTGCATTTTTCAATATAAATTCTTAGGAATACCTGTATTGTGAGTTTTATAATCTACTCAGATCTCACAGAAGTGAATGCAGACCTAATTGTATTAAAAACAAACTGAAAACATGAGATAATGATGTTATCTCATGTATAGGGTTGCCACTTTTTGATATAAGAAATAAGGGACATTTACGGGATTTTTCACAAAAATAAGGGACACTTCATTAAAAACTTGAAACTCAAACATTAGGTAGAAATAGTTTTATTAACAGAATAATATAATGATTGAAACTCACAAAAGAAACTGAATTACACCCTCTTAACAGTACATAGTATGTTTCTGCATGTTTTGTCATGCAGAAAAAACATTATTAGAACTACCTTATTTTCTCCATCTGTATTTAGTACTTGACTTTGCTAACTTTAAAAGTGCACTGTCTAAACATTAAAATAAGATAAATTTTATAAGACAGTACACCTTCATGATTATTATGTCAATAGTTAATGGTATAGTATAGTATGGGATACACAGCATTGTATAGTATTAGGATGCACAGCTAGGCCGATTTTAAGAGTAACTCTCAAGCAACCAGAAACTATCTTTATCCAACATGATCCTTGGGTAACGGTTAATTAGTTTACTGTACTTTGAAAAAGTCCTGTATCGCCTCTTCCTTCCAACGGGGACGCAGGCTGCCCTGCGAGTTGGAATCCCCGGGCAGGCGTTGCCATGGAAACCACAGCGCGCAGCTTCCTCTGGACAACCCCACCCAGTCCTGTCCTGCTAGTCAAAAATAAGGGACAGGGCCTGAAAATAAGGGACACGAATTTTAGGGCCAAAATAAGGGACGTCCCTTAGAATAAGGGACATATGTGAACCCTACTCATGTAAGTAATCCCAGTAATCACTTCCAGTTCTCTGTTTTCAATAGATAGCCAATTATTGATTACCGTATATTCCAGAATATAAGGTCACTGGGGGTATAAGATGACCCTCCAACTTTTCAAGATAAAATACAGTTAGGGATATACTCAGAGTTTAAGAGCTGCTCTTCCAAGACTATGCCCCCGAGGCCCCTGCCGCTTTCCGTTCAAAGTCCTCTTTGCCCTTGCCGCTTACCTTCTTCGAAGGCCACTTGGCTTACCTAGGCCCAAGGAACTGCCTCCAGATGCCAACTCCTAGAAGCACTGGGCGATGGCGTGCCTTGGATGTGCTCCCAGAGGCATGCTGAGAGCAGTAGTTCCGTGACTCCTATTGCTCCCAGCATGCCTCTGCGAAAGCACATCCAAGGCACGCCGTTGCCCAGCGCTGCTAGGAGTGAACGTTCAGAGGCACTTCCTTGGATCTAGGCAGGCCTTCGCACTAACATTTATTCACAAGTATATCGTTACTATTTATTCAACTATCTTATTTCGAATAAGAAAAGCCATCTTTAACCAAGTGCTAACCAGGACCAGCAGCACCAACAGGACATTGTACCTCAGCATGTATATAAGATAACTGTATAAGAAATATAGGATTTCCTTTTGACAGATTTATTCATTCATAATAGTTTTGTCAGCAAAATTATTTCCATATGTATAATACAGTTCTGGTTTATAAATTAACAGAACGCCTCAGTTAATAAAGACTTTGACAAAGAAGCCCAATTTTTCACTCTTTTTATACCTGCCCACCCTCCACTTTCCTACAGTGAGAAGATTTTTTTTTAGCAGCACAGGCATTCGGAAGAAGGTTAAATAAAAAAAATAATCTGAGGTGTGATCCACAGTCAGTGTGGACTTTCTTTCATCTTCCAGCTGGTTCATGGGATGCCTGTATAGGCACTCCAAAGTGGTCCAGATTTCTTAAATTCACATCCTGACCCATATTAATTGGCTGTGTGGAAGTAGTTTACAGGCAAGTAAACAGCAGATGCTTCCAGAATTCCTTACTGAGCATGCATGAACAGAAAAACAGAGAGGTAAAAGGAAAGTAGATAATCATCCACTATCAGCTATTCCCAACAAATTACAATATTTAGCCACCAAGTAGAAATCATAATACAAGTGGAGACTAATGAAAAGAAGAGTCATCCTTAGGTGTATTTTGGAATAAATTTCCAAGTAGTATTTAGACATTGTTCAAAATGTTTTGTCTTGGTTGTTTCAGTTTAAAGAATGAAGTTTTGAATACAAATGTTGCTGAAACTTGAACCGATCTGTGCGTGGTGTAGGAACCAATTCTTTCTGTTACTTCTGCCATTGATACCAAATATTATATTTTAAAAAAATAATGCTCAGGAGCATATCTACTTCATTACCTGAGATAGAGCTGTATATCTGAAGCCCGCATGCCTTTTTTCACTTAGAAAATCTAATCTAAATATTGCCATGATGGATTTAACCTTTAGTCCTTCTGTGGGAAGAGTTTGGAATTTCATTGCTTTAAACTGCATGCTTGGAACTGTCCTCTTTTTTCTTACTTACCCCCAAACCCAGAACAGTAGACATTTAGCCATCTAGGTAATAGGAGTGCAATAGGAGAGATTACTCCACCCCAGGGCCGTAGCCAGGATTTTGTTTCGGGGCTGAGTTTGGTTCGGGGCTGAGACTGGGTGGAAGAGGATCTACCCTAGCAAACCTTTTGTATTGTTATCCCAATAACCCCATGAATGTGGTAGGTTACATGCCTGTGACTATCTTTCTTTGATTAGTGTTCTGTGAATTCACACTGGGGAATGACTGTGCCTGCGCTGGCACCAACAGAAACTTCCCAGTTTAAACTTTTCAAGTTTTGGCGGTAACCCCGCCCAGTCCCCAGCAGGGTATATCAGGTGCCCTGCGCGCACACTCCCCAATTCCTTTGTTTCCGCCGCAAGGCTCGCATCAGAACTTCTCGCTATGTCCACAACTCAATTCAAACACTGTACGTAGTGTTCTGGAAAGATTCCCGACTCAGACAAACATTCGAAGTGTCTTCTTTGCCTCAGCGAGGCACATATCGCTGCTTCGTGCCGTCATTGCCAGGTGCTGACGGCTCAATCTCGGAAGAACCAAGCCCATCAACTCAGGTACCTTCTCTACCAGCAGTCCCTGGCCCCTCTGGCTTCTATGGCATCGGCTGTCCCCTCAACATCGACTGCGGCGGGTCCATCCTCTGCGGATCCCCCCGTGGCATCTACATCGGTGGCCTCAGCCCCTCGTTCCACCTCGGCAGAAAAAAAGCCACCCCGAAACCTTGGTTGACGGTGTCGGCAGCTTGGCGGGGTTATCATCAAAACTTGAAAAGTATAAACTGGGAAGTTTCTATTGGTGCCCGCGCAAGCGCAGTCATTCCACATATATGTATTCACAGACACCATAAAGAAAAAAAAATATCACTGAACATTGAAGTCTGCAAGACTGGAAGAAAGCAGCAGAGGATATGATGACTTGGAGAGTTTCTTATTCATAGAATCACCATAAGTCAAACTTGACTAAACATCAAACAAAAGAATTTACCACCCACTGACCATACTAACACTATAGTTTCACAAACCGATTCTTTAATATAATCTTCCATTAATTTTTAACTCCACAATTAAATACAAGTTGAGTATCTTTTATTTGGGATAAATTGTCCATGTGTGTTGCTCAGAAAGTGACACCTTTGGTTTCTGATGACTTAATGTGCACAAAATTATTTAAAATATTGTATAAAATTATATTCAGGCTACGTGTAGAAACAAAATGAACTGTGGGATCTATATCCAACATATCTTTGTGTACAAATATGAAAATACAGACACTCCAAAATCCAAAATAATCCAAAACATTTTCATCCCAAGCATTTTGGATAAGGAATACTCAACCTGTAATTACATAATTTACATTTACAAATTTTACTAACTGTGGTGAAGTTTTTATATTTTATTGTTTTTAACCAATTAGTGTTCAAATGCATAGAATGCATTGTTCCACAAAATATATTATTCCCTAAACTAAGAATTTAGGATTTAATGAGCGAAAAGCCCAACAAAATAAACAGAATATCGTAAATGTAATTGCTAGTAGCAGCTAGAATAAATCAGATTGAATTAATGGAATTAATACAAGTGGTCTAAATATTCCAAAAACAGAAGATCCCAACTCATCTTGGAAGATAAGCTGGATCAGCTCTAGTAATAATTTGATGAGAGATTTCCAAAGCTGTAGGCTGTATTTCAGAGGAAGAACATGGGAAAACTACCTCTTGAATATTCCTTGACTACAAAAAAAACATATGAAGTTGACTAGGGTCAACAGAAGGCTTGAAGGTACCTACACATATACCAATGCTGACTTATCAGTCAACATCTGATGGACCAACAATTAGATTTATGGTGATCAAACAGAATTGTTTATATTCTGTAATACTATAACTCCAAATATATAATTCCTGAAATTTTAATTTCTCTTCCAGTATACTTGGAATTCAAATAGAGGCTACTCAGCTCTTAATAGAAGCCTCCCTCCCTCTCTCTCTCCCTCCCTCTCTCTCACATACACACAGACACACACACACACACAATGGGTTTTATGTCATTGTGGTCACACTAACCCACATGTGTAACTCAAATTTTATCTTCCCATAAAGGCATTTAATTATGTATTTCCTGCAAACTTGTCAATTGCGCAGTTATTTCCAGCAACCACCAAAAAGGGATATGAAGGGATATAGTGCACTATAACTGACTGGGAATCAGCTCAACAGCTATCACACTTCACTAACTCATCAAAAGTTGTTTCCTCATTGAATGATGCAAAATGCCCATGGGACAGATCATAACACATTTACCCTACATTCTCACATATAAGTCTAGAAATTTTAGCAAAATCAATCCCAAAATCCTGTGGCAAATTTTCCACTGGTCAATGTTATTACTTATAAAAAAGGAACCATCCTCCCCTCCGAGCAGAGTGGCAAAAGGCAATAGTTTTGTCCATCCTGTGAGAACTGAAAGAAGTCCTGACTCCTTCACTGTCTCTGCTGCGGTAAAGAAATGGCAGTACAGCCAAAGGTGTCTGCCCCCCTGAGGGAACACTGGTGCTTTTCCCTCTACAAAGAATGACCCTCAACATAACCATAGGTCATATGAAAATTCTCAGTTTGGCCCCAAAACCTGTTCTTGACTTATACTTGAGTCTATGCAGTAAACAGTATCTATTTTTAGCCATTATGAAGTTCAACCAAAGGATAGCAACATAAATCTGTACATTGTGTATGGCTAGTCCATAGCTAATTTTATCCCTCAAGAAATGGTTCACTTTGAAGCACATGTTCATACATATGAATGCTTCAGGATGAGACAGAGAAAAATGAGTCCTGAATGCATTTTTCATTAGTCAGACTTGGAAACAGTTACTACTATTAAAATTAAAAACAAAATTTACCTAGATTTACCCTCGATAGTGTTACAGATTTTAACAATTAAAACCATCTGTCTTGGGCAACTCTGTATACTGTATTTTCAGACTCACCAGAAGTACAATTCCATGATGACATTTCAACACACATTCATTACCCACTTTCATGGGTCAATTTTTGTTGTTCTTCCCCACCTCTCTTACAGTAGGAAACATGCTGCACTGAAGTACCATAGCCTTTTCATCATTACACATAAAAGTATTGTTATGATACCATAATACAGCAGAACACAAATGAGCTGAAAGAGCATTGTTTTTAATTTTTCCATCCCCAGACACTGATAAAAACAAGAATGGCATTCCCTATGTTCCAGCACATCTGAGTTTCTTTAGCAAGAATGCCATGCATGTTTCTCGAAAGTGTCATGAGGCCCATAGCAATAAAGTTCAGCATACTCAGGCTGTAATCTTTTCTCAAGGAAATGGTTGGGATGCCAAGATGTCTTTTGACTTTTATTTCACAGCAGGATTTAATTCGCTTCAACTCTCTCCAAACCTTAAACTACACCATCTGCAATATACTAACCCACACTAGAATCTGTACAAGTATTGTATAAATATTTTTTAAATTAAACAATGTGATACTTTACAACACATGACAAATTAGGAAGATCAATTGATATCAAACACAGGAAATTTAAGGGGAAACTCATTTTCAACTGATCTGTACTAGACAGCGAAGTCCCGTGGCTCAGAAAACACTCCTGCAATTACTGCAAATATTGTGTAGCTCTTTTAGAAACAGGCTATGGAATGCAAGTTAATGAAATTAAGCACTGATGGAAATATCTGTAAAATATCTGCAGCATACCAATAAAGTTGAGTTGTCAGCAAACCAGACTGCAATACAACAGGCATGCACTTTCCATTCACCGGCAGATCTTAGTAACATTTTAGGAAGTTGAATTATTTTCAGAAGCACATATTGCTATTCTAGAATTTTCTACCTGATGTATTTGTTGATAACCTCACAGGCTTCCTACAGAAGCACATGAAAACAGAAGTGGAAGCAAACTTTTGTTTTGCTTTTTTGTTTATCTTGTCCATTGTCTAAAGGAAATCAGATTGTCACCAATTCTCCTTTGCTGCAAACAAACCAACAACATTTTTTGGTGTTTACTTGTTTATATATCTTTGTCTATTTGGCTGCACAAAGAAGAGATGGAAGGTAATTTAACGATACACAATAGCTAGTCAAGCAGCACCAGACACAACCTTCTCAAAGAAAGGGAATAGGGTGGCTGTTTTATTTAATAATCATAGCTGTCGAGATTGCAAACTGGAAATAAACACATGTCTCTTTGGATCAAAAACATGCTACATGTGTCTAAAGTGTGGCAAATGTGCCTTCATTACTAAAACCATGTTAGGGTTTTTAATGTGTGTGTCAGGCATCCTCAAACTGCCCCCACCCCAACTCTTTGGGCCTCCAACTTCCAGAAGCCCTAACGAGCTTGTTCAATTGCTAGGAATTCTGGGAGTTGAAGGCCCAAACAGCTGGAGGGTCACAGTTTGAGGATACCTGGTGTGTGTGTTTTGAAATCATTTTCAAATTATGGTGATCTAAAGGGTGCTATCAAATTATGAACAATGCTATCATAAGTTTGTCTTGGCAAGATTTGTTCAGAAGGGGCTTACCACTGCCTTCCTCTGAAACTGAGTGTATGTGACTTGCCCAAGGTCACCCTCTATAAATCAATACAATTAATGGCCAACAGTAGAGGGGGAGAAGAGCTAACAACAATATAAACCTACAATTGTTCAACTGTCATAGTGCCTTTCTATGTATTGCACTTTTAAAAGAAATGTAACACTGTGTACACTCTTTCAGAGTTACTGATTAGTGATTAGCATTTGCCAAGATATCAGGTAAAAGCCACGATATTGTGGGTAGCAAGTGCCATTTTGTGAAGATAATAATACTAAAGTGGTACATAGTAAAATATTATATCTGGACAGATAAGTTGAGACATATTGGGATCTCGCTCCTCCCCCAAAACCTTGACCATTTTTACTAATTTGAAGCACTCTATTCTAAAGGGTATTATTGCCCCAGATTGCATTAAAACTGATCAAAACCTTATTTTAGATTAATGATTCTGAATCTTCCTACAATGTGCAGGTAGTAGAAAGACAAGGCATGTCTGTTCTGCCTATCTTCATGTAGTCCAGATAACTCTGAGATATTACATGAGTAGAAGTAAGTCACTGCAAAAAAATAATATCCATGCACTGAAAAGGGGGAAAAGATTAGAGGGAGAAAAAAAGATGTGAACAGTGCTATCCAAACTTTAAAAACCCCATGTGTTGCAATTATTTCAGAACACTGTAAACATCAATTAGGGCAATGGTTAAACTTATTTTAATTCAAACTACTAGTTTATGAACTGGAACTGGAAATCACAATACCAGGAAGCTTTGCTTTGCCTACTGTAATGGTTTCCAACCTTTTCAGTTTACTTAAGATTTTCTACACAGATTGAACACTTTTGGTGCTTCGGAGTTACTGTATCTGTATAACATCTGGAAGAATACTTCAACTGGTCTCCAAACGATTAAAGAAGTTTTTTCCTTTAATTGTGAAAGGCTTACTTGACCTATTTGTTAGTTTTGGACCAAATGTTTGCTAAAACGTATGGAATGTCTCCACATTTTTGTTGTGTGAAATCTAACCCTACTCTTTCCACATTGTTTTTCCTCTAGTACCACATTTTATGTTAAAGTAACACCCAGACACATCTACTTTGCTAATTCTGGCATAGCTCTATTCCCCACAGCAATAACATAGTAATAATGTATGAGTGTATATGCTTTCAAGTCGCCAGTAAGCTTATGGCAACCCCATATCTTTCATAGTATTTTCTTAAGCAAGGAATACGCAGAGAGAACTTTGCCAATTCCTTCCTCTGAAATATAGCCTACAGTACTGGTATTTATTGACAGCTTTCTATCTAAGTACCAACCAGAGCTGACCTTGCTAAGCTTCGAAGATCACAACAAACCTCAAAACAAAAATTGAGCACAGGCATTAAGGAAAACTTAAGGGAGATGAGGACTTGCCGGCATTTGAACTTTTTGCTTAGTGACTGCTCTAAATCATCTAAGCAATTTGTAATGTGCCCTTTGGATAAATTAGTTTACTCTCCAGATTACTTTACAGTTTTACAGGCCCAAGAAAAAAACCTCAAATTAAAACAAATGGCAGGAATGCAAGACCCACAACCCATGGAACAAACAGAATCAGATTAGCACACATTGGCACTTCTCGGATTAACTTACCTCTTTTAAAATTGTCAACTCACAACTGAGTCATTAAAGAATATTTTTTCTGGTTATTCTGTATACTGGATATTGTCTGGAAATTACTTCACCATCCATTCTACCAAAATGATTAACAAGACCACAATTTCTCTCATTGTATACCTCTCTGTAATTTATTTTGGCAAACATTATTCCTTCTCTATCACAGTAAACAAAAGGAGAAGTGTGTTTTGCAGAACTTAGTGCATGACTAGGCTCATATTGGGATACTAAGTTTTTCAAATGGTTTGGACTCAAGCAGGGTAGGGTTTAAAATGTCATAACCAGCACTTTAAATTCTGCCTGAAAATGGATCAGAAGCCAGCACAGCTTTTTCAGTAGGGGGATTACACTCTTCTTTCCAAGTCAGCACCTAAAGTTTTCAAACAGCTTCCAAATACGGCCCCATGGAGGCATGTCTAACCATGGTCGAATCAGACATCTCAAGGGACAGACACAGTTGACACATCAGTTTTGACTGCACAAATGCCCTCATCCACTCCAGAGAGGCAGCTCAGAAGGATACCATAACTGTCACCACACACTCCAAGATCTTGCCCAAAAAGAAAATATTAGAGATTGTCCAGTAGTTATCCAACGTAGTCTGGCTTCAGGGAGGGTTTATATTTTTAAAAAGCCCAACTGATTCTGACTACATTGGATAGCTACAGTCTCTAATACACTTCAGGCATCCTCTACTGCAGAGTTTATCAAACTGTGCTCCTCCAGGTGTTTTGGACTTCAGCTCCCAGAAATCCCAGATTACCAGTTGTTAGGAATTGTGGGAGCTGAAGTCCAAAACATCTGGAAGAGCACAATCCAACAAACTCTGCTCTACCGGATTGCTATTTTGGCAAACACCCCCCCCTCCCCCAAAATATACATTATGGTAGAAACACTATCAACAGATAATGAATATAATATTTGGGGGCTAATCAGAGGCCCTGATTTTAAGTTTAACATATCTTTTACTCTTGGATTCAAGACCTGAAAAATGCATGTCATATTCTTTTAACACAATAATATTAGCTTTATAGCTTTCCTCTCTTATGTCACAGTTGACTGATATTTCAAGTTAAATTCACAGAAATAATTTCTTATGTTTTAAAACTCTATACAAAGAATACATTCTTCATTGGCATTTTAGGAATATCTGGAAGGAAAAGACAAGCTTGGCCTCCAAAAATAATCTCTGTAAAGAAAGCATATCTTTCTTGATTAACATTCTATGTCTTTGGTTGCTGCTTCAAGGGCAAGTGAAATGAATAAAACACACATTTTGATATATATGCTGAACAGGAAATAATTGCTATTTAACACTGATCTAGTCATAACTACTTTTCATGTATTTAATATATCTTGTAGATGCCCAGTTTAGGATTTGTTTTAAAGACTCAGAAAAGGTTATGTCTTCATAATAATATATTCACATCCCCTTCAGTCATGGCTATTCAAATTTATGTGGTACTGACACAGGAAGAAGACTTGGATATTATTGTTAATATTATTATTATTTAAAACTTTTATATTCTGATCTTCTCCACCTCCGTAGAGGGACTCAGACCAGCTAAGAGCAAAATTCAATGCTAACAATAGGAAACGTTAAAACATCATACATAAACAATCAGTTAAAAGTACATATAAGATAAAATGCATATAAAACCATTCACAAAGATAAAATCATATCAGCACATTGTGGTCAATAATGGTAGGTTACATACCTGTGACCATCTTTCTTTGAGTGGTGCTCTGTGAATTCACACATGTGGAGTGACTGCGCCTGCGCAGGCCCCAATAGAAACTTCCCAAGTTTAAACTTTCAAGTTTTGGCGGTAATCCTGCCCATTCCCCAGCAGGGCATAAAAGGTGCCCCGCGTGCACACTCCGCAGTTCCTACGCCACAAGGCAGAAAGGAGGTTTGTAAAAGGGGAGGCTGGGCGGGTTTGTGTGAATTCACAGAGCACCACTTGAAGAAAGATGGTCACAGGTAGGTAACCTATTTATTTATTTATTATTTACTGCATTTTATCCCATCTTTCTCAACCCCCAAAGGGGGACTCAGGGCAGCTTACAATTGAGCCCCATCAAGAGGTTACTTCAACAGATACAATAAAATCACACCAAATAGACAACCCAATAACAAATAGACAACCCAATAAAACATCATAATTAAAATCAATACAATCATCAGTTAAAAACAATGGAAGAACAATGTCCTCATTAACAAGAAAGGGAGAGACCACCTCCAGCAGAAAAGAAATGTCCATGTGGAGAACGACTGTTCGAATGGAAAAGCAAATATAACTCATCAACTCGCAATGCTGTGGGCTCAGAAGGTGGGCGGGAGAGGTGATTGCCACCAAAAAGACCACCTTCCATGAGAGAAGGCGAAGGTCGATCGTTGCCAATGGCTCGAAGGGCAGTGCCACCAGCCGGGAGAGGACCAGGTCGAGGCTCCAGCCAGGGGTCGGAAGGTGGAGGATGCAGATCAGTGTACCCCTTCGGGAACGTCTCCACCATGGTACTGCGGAATAAGGACGTCCCTCCGTGCTGCTGGACGTGCCATGAGATGACCGCCAGGTAGGACTTTAGCGATGACAGGGACAGGTTGCGCTCAGACAGGGAAAGCAGGAAATTGAGGACTGTCGGTATCGAAGGTGGAAATGTTTTCTTGCTTCAGTCCTGAAGAAATTTCTGGAACTGTGCGAAGCATGAGTCATAGGCCTTGACTGTTGCTGGTTTGTGGACAACTGACATGATGGAGCGCACAGCCGGCTGCAGCAACGTCAGAATAGGATTCTCCAAGCTATCAGATGAAGGGAGGGGAGGTTGGGGTGGAGAAGGAGACCTTGCTCCCTCGTGAGAAGATTGTGGCGCAGAGGAAACTCATGGTACCAACCACTGCAAATCTGCAGAAGGACAGGATACCATGCTTGCCTCGGCCACCAGGATGCAATTGGCCTGAAACAACTGAATCCTCCCGACCACCCTGAGGATGAGAGGAAATGGAAGGAAGAGGTAGAGGAATCCCTCGGACCAGTCCAAGAGTAGGGCATCTCCGAGGCAGCCCGATGCTGCATTCGGGGGGAA
Organism: Anolis apletophallus; assembly: GCA_030556195.1. Classification (NCBI taxonomy): domain Eukaryota; kingdom Metazoa; phylum Chordata; class Lepidosauria; order Squamata; family Anolidae; genus Anolis; species Anolis apletophallus. Next base: position 85,326,584 of record JARBWK010000002.1, on the reverse strand, counting down.
GACGAGCTCCTTACCGAGGGAGCTGGGCATTCATTGGTGAGGCAAAGAGGTCGACATCTGGTCGACCCCAGTCGTCAAACAGCTTTGAGAATTCGTCTGGATGGATAATCCACTAGTGGGAGGATGATCGGGTTCGGCTGAGGAAGTCGGCCTCGACATTCAGGGAGCCCAGGAGGTGCAGTGCCGAGATCAACATCGCAAGAGCCACACACCGATTTTATAGAACCAGGGAGAGCGCCAGCAACTTTCTGAAACCTGTGCCGCCCTGCTTGTTCACATATTACGTGGCCACCATATTGTCCGTGAGGATCTGCACAGTCTTGTTGGTGACCAAAGGAGTGAACGAGCTCAGAGATTTGAAGATGGCCAGCAACTGCAGGTAGCTGATATGATGAGACTTTTCATGTGGTGACCACTGGTCCTGGACAAAGAGTTCTCCTGTATGGCATCCCCAGGCAAACATTGATGCATCTGTTGTCAGGGTGATCGATGGGTGTGTGGGGTGAAAAAGGATCCCCACGCAAACATGGTGTGGAGTCATCCACCAATGAAGAGACTCCCGTACCGACCTTGGTACCGACAGGACTTTGGAGTTGTTGTCTTGAACCGGATTGAAGTGGTCGAGAAACCATCATTGAAGGGGACAAAATCGGAGCCTGGTTAGCGGGGTCACCATGACTATTGATACCATGTGGCCGAAGAGCACCTGAATGCGCTTGGCTGTAGATGTCTGGGCCACTCTGTACCATCGAACTTCATGCTCGGGAAGGGAGGCAGTCTGAGCCCGTGAATCGAACATGGCGCCGATAAACTTTGTGGTGGTCGTTTGAGTCAATTTTGGCATTTAATTGCAGGCCGAGGCCTTCGAGGAGGGCCAATGTGGTTTGTATCTGCGACCTCAGGACTGTGGGAGACTGTGATGCCAGCAACCAGTCGTCCAGGTATGGAAAAACCCGGATTTTTTGCTTTTGGAGATAGGCCGCAACCACTGCCATGCATTTCGTAAAAGCCCTTGGCGAAGTTATCAGACTTCGGAGTTGAGGTATCTCAGATCGAGAATCGGGCGGAGAGAGCCATCGCGCTTCGGAACGGTGAAGTACCGTGAAAAGAATGCCTGCCCGTCGAAGCATGCTGGAGTGGGAGAAATCGCCCCTTTTTGAAGCAAGGTGTCGATCTCTTTCAGGATTAGCAAAGAAGCCTCGGTATCAACGATAAGACCCATCCGGGGGGGGGGGGGCTTTTCGAACTCTAATGCATAGCCGTCTTCGACAATCTTGAGCACCCACGCATCTGAGGTGATTAATCACCAAGCATTGATGAAGTGCGCCAGATGGTCCCCGAACAGTAGGTGGGGAGGTCGGGGATGGAAGGTAGGATGGGGAGAGGCTGTATGGCGGTGTCATCTGTACCTGAGAAGGAGACCTTATCGTCCTGTGAGGAGTCAAATGTAATGTCGGGATTGGTTGTTGCCTGACGCGTGCTGAGAGCGGGAATGCTGCGGTTGTTGGCACCAGCGTTGCTGCTGCTAATGTTGTTGTTGATGCGGCTGTGGGCCTGGGAGAGGACGAAGGGTTTGACAGTATGGATATTGACAGTACGGCTGGCCGTATCTACACCAGGTATGTGTCCTCTGTGCCTGAGTTTGATTCTCGATACCACACTTTGCCACTAACAGTTTGAAGTCTTGGTTAGCCTTTAATTTGTCGTCACTGCAGGAACTGAAGAGGCCCAGGGCATCAAATGGGAGATCCTCGATAACCTGAGGTCGAGAGTCCCGACGATCACAACCAAGTGTGTCGCCTGATGGCAATGCGTGATCATTTTGCCAGCGGTGTCACCAGTGTGTTTCGCCATTTGGATCTGGTGATGTGTTAGGGAATTAACCTCCTGAGCCAGAGTAGTCAGAACAGTACGGTCTTCCTCTGACATATGCTGAAAGAAGGAAAGGGCTTTCTCCCACAAAATTTGTTGGTATGCACCCATGCATGCGCCATAATTGGCCATCCTAGTGAGCAAGAGGGCCCCGGAGTACAACTTCCGTCCCACCGTGTCAAATCTCTTTCCCTCACAATGGGACGGCATAGAAGACTGTTGACGGGAGGACTGTGCTGCCTTCACGACCACCGGGTTTGGGTCGGGGTGGTGTTTTAGCCTTTCCAAGCCTTCGTCATTGGTACAATACCAGGCCTCGATCCTTTTTGAAGTGGGTCGTATCAACAAAATCATCTTGAAGTTCAGCTGAACTGAGAAACTCAGTTGTAGAGTGTTTGCAGTTTACCTAGGTTATAACACTATCCTTGAATTCCCATCTCATCTCTTCAGTTGTGCTGATAATATTTTTAAAAATACTGTTCCAAATTATATTCATTCAAACTCTTTTGAATAATATAATGATAATGAAGGGAATAGATGGAAGAATAACAAAGACCCTTCCTGGATACCCGAACATGGGGATTTGAAGTGACAGATTTCTGTCCAATACATTAGATGTATATTAGCACGTCTGCTTCTCTTTAGTCAAAAAGATGAGCGTTTTTTCACCAGTCTATTTTGACTTTTCAAATAACAGAATTATGGTTCACAAAAATATGTATGCACTTGTGGATTGAAAACAATCAATGGTAAATATTTTAAAGACTTTTAAGAGACATCGCATACGTAATTGTCCTAATTTCATGGAATTCTATATATTTCTATGTTTTAAAAAAAACTGTCAGATGTCTACTTTCACTCATTTATATAAAAACATGGCTCCCCAACAATCTACAAAAAATTGTTCTTAAGGCGTTTATTTTTGTTTTGTTTACTATACTTTCTGTAACTAGCATTGACTTTTACCTCCAGTTAATGCCAAAGAATGGGACTATGCTAACACATGACAAGGCATGGTAATATGATATATGAGCACACCTCAGTTGAAATGGGGCATGCAGTATGTCAAATTTTTCATTCAACAAGTTCTCCTGCCACACATATCCCCAAAAACAGTTTTATTGCTTGAAATATTCTGCTGAATGCATGCCTATTTAAGACATTTGATTTATAAGCAGTATAAACGGAAACTTCATTTATTGACTCCCAAAGCAATCAAAATCACTGTTAACATTCAGATTAAATCCATGAAGGCCAATCCATCTATTGTGTTTTTATTTGAAATCTTGTATTCTACTTTGCTTGCTTAAGACACCCAGGATGGTAACAAAACTAATTTTAAAAAATGCAATATATTGTGTAAATTTACTGAAATAAAAATAATGAAAAGAATAGTAAAGCTTTACAAATGACAGGACAATAAATTGCAGATTACACAAATTGCAGCAGAATGCAGATATTTTTATTAACATATGCCTTCTGAGAGAAAAAGGTCTTTAACATTTGCTGAAAGGTCAGAAGAAAGTAAAACTATCAAGCTTTCGGGGAAAAAGTTTTCCCAAGTGCACACCCATTTGGGGCACAGGAGTAAGGCTCCAATGCTGATGAGTGGAGTGACTGGGCAATCTGTTACCGAAAGCAATATTCTGAAGCCAGATCAATTTAGTCTTAAACACCAAGGTTCTTTTATTGAATCAAATTTCCTAATATTCTTCAAATTCTACATATACAGTGTTACAATATTTCATGAAACTTACTTGTGACCATGGGTCCAGAACCATCACCACCTCATAAGTGTGTTGCGAGAATAACATGGGAGCAATTCTATATATATTCATGAGCTTTGAGAGAGGTAAGATAGAGGTGCAGGCTAACATATAATTCTGGGCAGACAGAATGGATAAAGCTGACAAAGATCATGGCACCCTGGTATCTTCCTTGTCAGTTGATGAGTTCTATTGAATGTTATGAAGATTGAAATCAGTCCCAAATTCCACAGAAATAATGAATTTCAGCACTTCTTTCCGATATTAATTCATCCACAGCAGAATTATCTCAATCCCATTACCTGGCAAGTCATCACACAAAGGTTAGCCTCAATAAGGCAGTATATAAGACCTCTGCTCCTGAAGGAATACACAACCTAAATGCCAAGGAATTAATACCATCAGTTCTTGAAACGACCTTACATAGACGTTAGGGAAGCCATGATCTGAGGAACTCTAAATGGTAAGTCCTCTATTGAAAGAGTTGTTTAGCTTAAATCCACTTAAAAATAATGGATGTGAGGAAGGACCTTTGAAAAGGGTCATTAACATAAATTGGGAAGGTAGTTTTTGGATTACAACTCACGGGCCATAATGACTAGAAGTTCATCTATACTGGGCAGTTTAGCCAGGTGTAAATTTGCTTCGGAGCACCCCCTTTGAATCCTGTGATGGTGAACCCCTTGAACTCCAGATGTTTTGTATTTCAATTCTAAGAAGCCTTGGCCAGCAGTAAAAATGATACAGAATTGCAGGAACAAGAGGTAAAAGCTTATAGCCAACCCCCACTTTTACTATAACCATTGTAGAAATTACTACTCCACTGCTGACACCGTATAACTAAAAATGCTAAATTTTAGGTTTGTTTGTGTATCTGCATGTATAGATGGTAAAAAAAAAATCACAATAGTTCATCATAAGGGAATTGGTCTAATTGTGACCAAATAAGGGTAAGTCCAAGATGCAATATCCTTCATCTGCCAAATGGGTTTTCTTTTAACTGGTTACTTCTGACCTCTCTGTGTGACTCCTATATATTTCTAGGATAGGTATGAATTCTTACAGTTAACATTTCATGTGAGAACTTGCATCAATGGGTAACACTGAATCTGTAGCTAAAATCAATTTGCAGTTCATAGGATGTAGTCCAGAATACAAAGGATTCCAGTAAAATCCAAACCAGTTCAAGAGATTGTCAAAGGCTTTCATGACCGGAATCACTGGGTTGTTGTAAGTTTTTCGGGCTGGAAACATGTCCATACAGCCCGAAAAACTTACAACCCATTTCAAGAGAGTCCGAAATCTACTCAGACTTTACCTGGAGATTTGAGGCAAATTCTAGCAACATAGATCTGGAGGTTTGGTATTTAAATGTTGTATTCATGATTTACAGGAAGTTATGAACACTTATGAGAAATCTTGGCTTTTTAACTGAAGGGACACTTTGTAAGAATCTTTAAAATCTCACATCGGAGGTACAATTTTTAGGTTTTACAAGTCGAGTGTTGCTACTATAACTTAAATCCTTTTAAATTAATCTTTTTCTTTTCTTTAATAAACCTTACGAAGGGTTGCCAGGTATGTTCAAAATTTTTCGGTGAGTTTCCGCGGATCTGAGACGAGAAGCAACTGTGTGCTTTTATGCTTTTATGGTTTGTTATTGTCTATAAAATTTGTACCCTTTCCCTACCTCCTGCCCTACTGCCCCTTCCCCCCCTCCTTATTCCCATTTGTTTATGTGTACATGGGCGATGTTCTGCTCATGCTGTCTTGTCTATCTTTTTTATCCTGTTTGTGAAATTTCCAATAAAGACTTTAAAAAAAAGAATCTTTAAAATCAAAATAAACAAAATGACATGTTATTTATATGTCAGCTATAGTACTATTTGAGAAAGGTATTATAAAGGTATTTACTATAACGCTCAGATGAGCCAAATATCAAAATGAATGAATTAGAATAAATGTCAGTTACAAATTATACACTGGAGGAAATGTAATTTGGCATTGCAATTTTTTTTTTAAAAAAAGAACTTTAGATTAGATTTCATTTTGTGTAGCTTGCACTGAAGGGTCCTTTTATTTTGCAAATGCTCCAAAGCTACAGTACCTTTACACATTTTTAAAAATATGTACTTCATGATTATAATCTTTCCTCCCCACACAGATACAGTACATTAATTTTTATACCCAAACACATTTCCATAATTCAAAGATTGATTTTAAGGGGCTGTGAACATAGTTTAGTAGACAAGAAACATGTGCAATTCCCATTTTTACTACACTATTTTATTACTATCATTAAACCCAAATTATACCCATTAAATATTTACTGCCACCTTCACTAAATATTTTGATATCAGAAGTACCCAATACCTTAAATCATCACAGTTAGTGTGAATTACAGGCTTAATGGAGATGCAGTTTTGCTGGTCATTTAGAAAAATCTCATAACTACAACAACTTTATTTTTATACCCTTATGCCTCCATCTTCTCGAGGAGACTCGGGTAGCTTACAAAGGGACAAGTCCGAAAATTACAGATTAAAACAAATACATTAAAATAAAATAAAAACAGCAATCAAATAAAAACATATATTAAAATAGTAACATTAAAATAGTAACAAAATCAATTGAGACTCTCTATGCTTGTGCAACCATTTACCACGATGCACCTGTCCTAAAGTAACCAGTGCCTGGGATCCAAAGACATGGCCACACTGAACACTAGTTTTTCAGCTGTGCTAAAATAATAATCAATGTCCAGTAGCTCATTCTACACACCTTTTAGGATACTGGATCATGTCTCGACATGCATAGCTAGATATGCACGCTAGTAGGGGTTGGCAACCACCTGAGATCTGGTTCCAACACACACAACTACTCATTGCACACATCTCAAAATTTTAACACACAACTCAATGATAATTCTCACCTGTAGAAGGGTAATTTGAGAAGCGTGGGCCTTAGAACAGAAGGCAACAAAGCTGAGCCCTTAGATCAGGCAAAATCAAATCACATAGACTTCTAGGTAGTTGAGCTCTCTCAGGAACTATCAGAAAGGTGCTAAATTGTAATGGACAGCGGGGAAAATCAAGTAGCTCTTATAGCAGAGCCTTCTACAATAAACAAAGTTCACATGCAGTCCTCAAAATTGCTTCTGCAGAACTTTCAGATTACCATTTTTTTCTGAACAACAAGTATGTGAAATCTGCACTTTCCAGAATCCTCAAAGATGAGCGGTTCACATTTTAATTATACTGCAGAGCTTCTTTTCACGCTTTTAATATTTTTAAAATCAATTTTCAAAAAATAAGTAATGTATTGTTTTTTGGAAGTATGTGTTTTCACCAGGCCTGGAGTCAGAGAACTGGTCCCTGGACCTGTTGAAGTTGTTGCTGTTTTGCTTTGAGAGAGAGAGAGAGAGAGAGAGAGAGAGAGAGAGAGAGAGAGAGAGAACATGTTCCCTTCAGAGTGCTGGAGGCAAGAGTGTTGAGCAATTATATGATCATATATGCACTCAATTAATAAGGTTTAAAGTATGGATTTTGATATGATCAATGTTGACTTAGGAGAACAGCTGCCCATGGCTGCTGCCATGGCCATTTTCCTATCCAGGTATTTAAAAAGCCTTGATCCATTTTACTGAGAAGGGAATAGTTCTTTTTTGGATAAATGTTAAGGTGTAGTACTACTTCTCATTGTTGTTTTTTAAAAAAAGATCTATCCCCTTCCCTGAATACAGTGGTGAAACACGAGAGTTTAGTTTGGAAGAATCTAAAAGACACACTGACTTCCTTTACTCTTTCTGTCATGGTACAATTTCTGACTTTTCTGAATGCTTAGGTGAGAAAATGGTGGTGATAGTTCTTTGGTGCTCGTCCCAACAGCAAGCAAGTAGATGGGCCAGTGCTTCTTTTAGGTTCCCACCTTTCACCATTCTCCTCAGACTGAAGGTACAGTACTTTCACTGTTCCATGGATAATGTCCACCTATGTTTTATATCTAGTCTTATAAGTGAGTATATATAGTTTATGCTTTAATCAATGTTATATTGCTTCAATTATAACCTTGTGCTCATAGTACTCATATTGCTGGTTACTTTTTGCTTGGAAAAACAAAGAAACCAGTTCCAGAATCCTAGTCCAGGAGAGAGTCTTTTGAAATTAGGAGGAAAGATATTTTTTTAAATGACTAGGAATTGGAGACTTTGAGAGCAGCTTTAGGAGCTGCATACTATCCATGGACCACATTTATCCACCCCAAATCCAAGATAACATTGCTTTTGAATAGCAGATAATTACACAGGAGATGTCCGATAACTTTGGGGTGCACAGTATGAAAATGAAAATCCTGAAGATAAGATCATACATACACAGAAATGTCTTTCTGTACTGGAAAAATACCCCCAGGTCAAAAAGTACAACTAAGAAGTAATTTGATTTATGTCAGCTAAATATTTTTGTTTAATGTTATAGCACATAGTTGTTATGTAAGTGCAGCAGATGTGCTCAGACTGAAAAATAAAACAAAAACAAAGCAAAGCAAAGCAAAACACAAAGCCAGAACATTTGAAAAGCAAGCGGCAAGCGGTGCCATTCATCACAACAAATTCCATAGCCACTACCCAGCATGAGCCAGAAAGCAAATTGGTGAAAATAAACAAATGAAAATATGTACAACCTAAGAGAAAATTATACCTGAGCACAGACCTAACAATAAGACGAATGGTAGCTGGAAGAGAAATAATCTGCAGATGGGAGCAACAACTTTATGATTTTTATATGTGTTTATGTGGGGGAGGGGGAAATAAAACAAAAATCTTAAAACTCTCAAAGGATAATTAATGCAATCTATGACCATTATCTCGGCTGGTATGCAGAAGGGTCTTTATCGTGATGGAACCACTTCTTTCTGCTGCTGGGAGGCAATCCCTTTTCGCTTTGCAGCCCTGTACTCTCTCTAAGCATGCTCCAAAGAGTGGGAAAACATATAGAAACATGTTTCACATAGCATGAAAGAGTTAGGCGCTGACATATGGGTTTTGACCATATGTTAATCAATAGTTACTGAACTTCAAATAAAGCAAAAATATAAAAAGCAATCAAATTACTTATTTCCCAGCATTATCTTATCCAATTGACTTAGGTGCCCCCCTCATCATGAGAGACGACTTTCAGTCCACATGGATTAAAACAGTCTCAGCAAAGATCGTAATGCTAGGTTTCTCCCAAGGACAATTGCTAAGCATGAGATGGGACCAAGCCAAGGATCTCATTAAGCAACGGATCCTGGACATAGAGCGCCAATCCGACCTAGCCTGTTCCCCAGCCTTCACTGTTAGTGAAGCCACTAGATACCTCACTGCCCCCATGGTATACCTAACAGATCTGGAGGTGCCCAAACACCGAAGGGCTTTTACCCTGGCAAGATGCCATGCCCTCCCATCGGCTGTATTGGAGGGGAGGTATCAGAAGACCCCCTTCAAGCAGAGACTATGCCCCTGTGGGTCTGGTCATGTGGAAACAACTGAGCACGTGCTTCTTCAATGCATGTTCTACAGAGATCTTAGATCCAATCTCATTGGACCATGGCTTTTAAAGTACCCGGGGCGCAGTGAAAGATGTTATTCCACCCTGCTGCTTTCGGACTCTAACACTACAATGACTTACAGTGTTGCTAAGTTCTGTGCTGCTGCCCTTAATATCAGACGGAGGATGATTGACACCGTAAGGCAACAATATCCTGTCTCTTAAAATATATTTTTATACTGATTTCTAGTCTGATTTTAAATAACTGTTTACTGGGGAGTTGTCCTTCTCCTCTTAGGGCGCTTGTGCCCGCTTTGTGCTGGTCTGTGACCGTAATAAAGTTTTGATTGATTGACTTAGAAGAAAGATAAGCTGAAAACAGTTTTAAATACCTGCAAAGTACAGTTCATCATTCGCACTATATAATCAAACTGCTGATGATCCAATATTGCACGATTTTGCTGAACATGAAGGCTTAGTTCCTGTGTCAAACACTGTCGAGCTACTTTTCCCTTGAGGGCCCTCAGTGCAGCAGGCAGAGTCTGTAGAGAAAAAGCCTTAATATTAGGAAGACATCAACAAAATATCCAATTGGACTACAGCATTCATGTTAAGTCACTTTCTCTAGCTAGTAGTTGTAAGCAAAATACCATATTTACTCAAGTCTAATGAGTCATCAATCTAATGGACACCCACATTTTCAAAACTCCAAAACCCCAAAAAACACTTGCTGCTAAATGTAATGCACAGCAGAAAAAAGTGTACTCTTTGTAATTTGGACCAAAAAGATGTGCATTACAGTTGCTGCCTGCTTAGCATTCTTTCTTTAAAAATAAAAGTGTTTGAGCACCAAAGCTTCTAGCAACGGAAAGGAAACCCTTGGGTACATCTGTAGAATGGATCCAGTTTAACTGCCTTGGTTCCATGCTATGGAATCATGGAGCCCACGGTTCTACAAGGTCTTGAGCTTTCCCTGCCAAGGAATGCTGGTGCTTCACCAAACTACAAATCCCAGAATCCCTTAGCACTGAGTCATGGCTATTACATTAGAGGTGAGGTCTCTCAAATAGGAGCTCCAGATGCTCCTTTAGCAGTTTCTCATTTTGCTTGGGCTCAGCTCTAAGATTACCATATTACACAAATCCTCGCACCCTAATTTTGGTGAGGGAATTTAGTCAAAAAAGGTTAGCATAAAAACAAACTTGCTGTAAATGATCTATATTAAAGCTAGTAATTGAGATTTAATAACTATGTTTTTCATGAATTCATATTTTATAATTAAAAAGTATTTTGTTGCTAAATCCCAAAATGTAGGCTTCTCCCACGTTTGGACTCTTCGATTTCTGATTAGTTGTTTTTCCAAAGCTTCCATTTACAAACATTCCATTAATTTGAAGAGGGGCTGCTCAGCTTGGATGACCCCTGAGACTCACTTGAGACCACTCACATACATGCTACTTTATAAAGCAGTGGAGTTATTTTTTGCTTTTCAGCAGCCAACTGTAGCACCTATGGGCCCGTTCGTGCCACTGGGAGGGGGCAATGCACCGGGGGTCCCGTTGGCATTGGGACCCGCACAGGCTGGAAGGGATTCGGAGGATGAATTAGAGGGCCCAGAGCAAGATTGGTCAGCAGTGCCTTTGCCCGTCTCACCTGTAGAGAGCTTAGCATGGGATCTCGAGTGGGAGCATTCTCCCGGGGAAGGAGCGGACCAGGTGGAGATGGGAGGCAGCGAAATAGATAGCGAAGATAGTTATGAATTCCCAAACGGCCGAGGTTCCCAAGAGCTGGCCGAGCAGCAGATGGAGGCTAGCGGCTGGGAACCTTCGGGGGAGGCTGCTTCTCAGAGAGATAGCGATACTGAAATGCAAGAGCGAGGCCGTTCTCATAACAGGCGCAGGGACATAGAGGAGGGCAGGAGGAGCTGGCATCTGTCCCTAGACCGTCGCCGTTCGGAAAGTCGAGACTGGAGACGCCGGGCCCTAGATCGTCGGGGTTCCCGGCCGAGGGATTAGAACGCGGCCCGTGGGAACTGATCCTCAGTTCTCCGGCCACGTCGTACCTGTACTGGCGAAACGGAGTAGGACCACAGGCGGTGGTCACCACGCATTGCCGTGTTTTTACCTTGTCTTGTTCTGATTCGCATGGGATTGCGAAGCCTTGCCCTGTTCCTTGATTCGCATTGGAGTGCGAAGCCTTGCCAAGCCTTGGACTCTTTGTTACCCTTTGGACATTGTTACTTTTAGCTTTGCCAAGCCTCGGACTCTTTGTTACCCTTTGGACATTGTTACTTTTAGCCTTTTGGATACTTTTGGACACTCTTCTTATATTGGACTATATTCTTACGCTGTTTTTATACTCAATAAAGTAGTTAGCCTCTAGTACGTCTCCGTGTGTGTGTTTAAGGGGCCGGTAAGTCCGTGATTGTGACACCAACATGCATTTGCAAGCTAAAAAAAAAATGCTTGGGTTCCACTTTTCAACCAATTCTACTTTTCAACAGCTGTATTTGTGCAACCATTTACCATGATGATGCACAACCTGGAGCACCAGATAAGTAGGAGCTTCTTGTAAATATATCAGAATATAAATTACAGGGACTTATAGCTCTCTTATCTTGATTGCACCCCCAATGTTCTGGAACATGCTGTACAGTGAGACTAATCAATGACAATTTTCACATTTTAAGGAAAAAACGACAGGTCTCTTAATAGGCTTTTGGTGGTTTAATATATACAGACATAAGTCAAAAGTATTCGTAGTTTCAGTACTTTGCTTAAAGATTAATAAGCAATCATTTCCACATTCAAAATACAAGTTAGATAAATATTTTTAAAATAGGTGACACTACCTGACAAAATAATTAAAATGCTTTCAATATGAGACTGGAATAGATATTATCTATCATGGTTAATCGTTGCACAATCGTAGTTCAAAGGTCAGCATTTAACTAGCTGTCCTAAAAATGATGTTGAAATGGCTGTCAGGGTGAATACTTCATTTCCTTTTTCTTTCGTAAAAGGTACCATCCTCTTAATATTTGTGTGTCATGGAACTAGTTAAACACTGCTCACAATCAAACAGCTACTATTAACATTGAAAATGTATTGGGACTTCTGTCAGTACAATGAAAACCCCTTGAAAAGCACTAATAATAATAATACTTTCTATTTACTAGGATACGAGAATAGACAGAAAGGGGCAGGCAAAGGGAGAGACATTCCAGTTTTCATAATTATAAAGAGGAACCTGCATACATACCTCGCCTCCACCCCAACTGGCATTTCATTCACTTTTAGCCGGGTAATTAATAGTTGGAAAGGACGAGGGATATATGAAAACAGCAACTAACATCTGACCGGACTGGCAGAGAAGTCAACCACTTGGCATGCATGAGTTTAACTTGGAAATACTCCTCAAATAGTTTAGCAAAAACTTTATTACCTTTTCTGTCTCCAAAATTTTATTTTCAAATATAAAAGAGATGCAGTTTCTAACAACTTCCAGCCTTTGTGCACTGTTGAAAACTGAGCTTGACTTTTCTACTATGGAAACTAGCAAAAAAAGAAACAGAAACACATGTGAAACAATTTATTCTTTAAAAAAAGCATACCATTACTGAAGAATCATTACATTAGAAACATTCCTAGGATGACTCCTAGACTATCTTTGATTTTGCTACATTTGTCCTCATTACATGCTAGAAATCATTACAGCAAAGCGCGCGCTCTCTCTCTCTGTATATGTGTGTGTGTGTGTGTGTGTGTGTGTGGGGGGGGTGATATTTAATATCCTGATATGTAGGCTTACTCAAATGGAACTTCTGTTACTTGAGTCTAATATTTTCCCTACGGAAAACTGTAATTCCACAATATCTCAATGTAAAATCCACATTAATTTGGCAGGAAATGTATATTAGCAGGACCATAAAGGAACCTGGAACTTTGTTGATTAATTTTTCTCTGAAAAATTACAACCCTTTTTTTGGTATTACAACCATTTGTTTGTGGGAGAGAGATAACTGGGATATAACTGGAGGCAATTAGAATACTTCCAATTTCAATGGTATGGCATTAAAGAAAAATTGATGCTAAGACAGACATATATTATAAGGAGTTATAACTAGCAGAATAGATATATAGGAAGAGCATCCAGAAACCCTTATTATATGAGTTAAGAGACATCGGAAGTGGAGAAAACTATAAATATTTATAGGGTATTAATTTGTTTTTGTAAAGGCATCTACACAGGATGAAACCACCTGTCCACCAGAACTATTACTTATACAGTGTGGAAAGGTGAGGCGGGAGGTCCAATATAAGCCACACTTGGATGAAAGTGAGGTACAATAGATTAAAAACAGAACATGAACTTTAAAATATTCATTTTGATACAGAGACCAGATTTCTTTTCTCCATTTAAATTACGGTTTTCTATCACAATATACAGGGCACAAAGACACCTAAACACCTATAATATTTACAGACAGTGCCAGCTCTAATCTTTAAATTAATTTCAGCACTCTTATTTCAGTTGGTAAAAAACATGGCTCCTTCTTTTAAAAATACATTTTGTAGCACTCTAAAAATATTTTTTCTAGTAAGGAAAAATCAGTCCAAGAAGTGAAATAGTTATAACTATATGAAACGTAAAGATGATTCTCATACCAACAGGAGGGCCAGCAGGGACAACACATTTCTTTTCTATGCGAGAAGCAGGTGGCACACTTTGGTTCTTAGCTAAACCTTCCTGGATTAAATCTTGAACCTGATTTTCATTAATCTTGGGAAAAGGAAGGACATGAACTCGCAGATGAGATCCTTCTGTAGGTCGTGGAACTTTCTGGAATGACATGTGAGGATTTGGATTCTCCTGCAATCAATAAACAATTATTTTTATAAAGGCATTTAATTGATTAAATTTAATAATGAGTCATTCTAAGTCCCATTTGTTGCAATGGTTGTACTCTTAATATTGGGTTGAATTCCTTATTTTAATAAGACACACATTTCATTCAAAGAATAATTAAGATAAAGTATAAACAACATTGTGCACATTGGTGACAATATTGGTGATGAAGCTTTCCCAGAATAGGCTGTGATTGATTATAGTATGAGTGACCATGTTTTCAGATTGAGTTGAATTAGTTTTAAATGGTAATGTATTTGTATGTATGTAATTTGGTGTTTAAGTTTTTAATAATGTTGTTGCAACAGATTTTAATTTGTATAGCATTGAATTTTTGCTGTAAGCTGGTCTGAGTCCCTCTATAGAGGTGAGAAGGTCGAGGTACAAACATTTTAAATAAATAAATAAATATATGCAGTACAAAAAGTAACAAGGCCAAAAAAGAAAGAAAGAAAAGAAAAAGTAATATGACAGCATTACTATATTATGATCTCGGATTGCATGGTTTTAACAATGTGTTTTAATTCCTATATGATTTTTATTTTTTAAAATGTATGTTTTAATGTATATGTTTATTTTATATTAGTTGTTGACATGGCATTGAATTGTTGTTTTTTGTCTCCTGGGGAATCTGTATAACAAGCAAGTAGCAACAGTAAGAACAGACCATGGAACAGCAGACTGGTTCAAGACTGGGAAAGAAGTACAGCCGGGCTGTATACTTCCATCCTTCCTATGCAACTTGTATGCAGAACAAATCATGTAAATCAGTGGTTCCCAAACCTTTTTGGCCTACCGCCCCCTTTCCTGATAAAGAAATTACTCAGCACCCCCCCTAGAAATTATTTTTTTAATTTTTTAAATAGCAATTAAACAGGAAGATATATGTATTAATGCAGTGGTTCTCAACCTTTCTAATGCCGTGAGCCCTAAATAAGGTTCCTCAAGTTGTGGTGACCCCCAACCATATTTTCGTTGCTACTTCATAAATAATTTTGCTACTCATATGAATTCTAATGCAAATACCTAATATGCAGGATTTATTTTCATTGTTACAAATTGAACATAATTAAAGCATAGTGATTAATCACAAAAACAATATGTTTGGGGGAGTATGGATAACGGATGATGGGATCTGCAGTACCTTCAACCAATTCAGCTCTGACTTCCACTGAGATCCCCCACAAATTACAGAACTGGACCAAACTTGGCACAGAGAACCCACATGACCAACAGAAAATACTGGAGGGGTTTGGGAGGAATTGGCAGTGATTTGGGGGAGATGTAGTTCACCTACATCTGGAGAGAACTGAGACCCCAAACAACTATGGATCTGGACCAAACTTGGCATGAATACTCATTATACCTAAATTTGAACACTGGTGGAGTTTAGGGAAAATAGACCCAGATATTTGGGAGTTGCAGTTACTTGGAGTTATAGTTCAACTGCCATCAAAGAGTATTCTGAACACCAACAACAATGGAATTTAACCAAATTTGGAATATAGAACTCCCATGATGAAAAGAAAATACTGGAGAGGTTTGGGAGAAAGTAATAGTGATTTAGAAAAGATGTAGTTCACAAACAATCTGGGGAGCGCTGTGAAATACCTGATATGTAGGCTGTGGTGGATTCTTCGAAGGCCTGCCCTCCTCCTTCACCTCAAGGGTCTTCCATTTGGAGGTCCCCAAACGTAGAGGAGGAGGAGGAAGAGCCGAGAGGAGAAGGGCAAAGGCAAGGCTCGCTGCTGCCCCACGCTCCTCTCGCCCCCTTCAAGGCTTCCACCAGCAGCGGAGGCCTCGAAGAGGGCGAGAAGAGAGTGGCACAGGGCAGCAGCAAGCCCTTCCTTCTCCTCCAGGGTCTTCCTCCTCCTCTCTGTTTGGGAGGAAGAGCCCAAAGGAGGCCTAGCTGTTTGGCTGGCACGGGGGTTGACAGCCATTTTGGAGGGAGCAGGGCCAACCAAGGTGGCCATCACCACCCCTCTAGATCGCTCCAGCGCTCCCCAGGGGGCGGTAGTGCCCACTATGGGAATGACTGATGTAAATCGTCACTACTGTTCATATAGTTTGGAGTGTTTTTGTGGCATATGGCCTGAGAACTGAGTCCATATAATAGACAATAGGTCTTCAAGGATTGTCCTGTTTGTGCATTTTGTGTAGTAAATGGAAAAGCTAGATGTTTTTGGTAGGAATATCCAAGGAACAATCATATGGTGTGGAGTTCTGAGCAACTGGGATTAACTGCAATGTTGTTGTATGCTCAAAATGGAAATCTACTGATCTCCCCGCAAAAGAAGACTGGATTTTTAAGATCTTTGAAATGGACAAATTACCTAATTAGAGAGAAGCCACTTCCATATATAAAATTTTTAAAGGACTGGAAACTATTTTTGATTTACACAGAAAAAAAAGAAGTTGTTTGTGGGACTGTAGAAAAGAGAATGATTCTTTTTTGTTAGAAAAGAAGTAGTTCAGTATGATGTTAAAGAGAATTTAAAGGTTTTAATCTTTGGATTGTAGAGTAGGAAGACAATTTTTGTAGACCTTTTTGTGGCGTCAGGCTAGTAAAATTATTTAGTTTTAAATGTTATATATCTTTATTTTTAATATTCTTTTTCTTTATATAACAGTAGTGGTGTGTGGAGTAATTGTCTGGTATGTATTGATATGTACTTGTAGTCGTCCCCCCCCCCCAAATTGCACAAAAATCCTAGCTGAATTATTCCCTAAATTTAATTTTCATACTGAAATAAATTTAAAAAGTGGATATCTCAGCAAAAGAGACCATATAAATTAGTTGTTCAATTTAAAAGAAGAGTTGCTGAAAACTGCAGACAATTATGAAGTGAAAGAAAAGAATGGACAATATTCTGCTAAGCTGGCTAACAAGCTTGATCAATTTTTCATATGTTTATCTGCTACCTTTATTGGTTTGTTTTTGAAAGAGAGAAATTGATTGAGATGAATAACACATTTTTATTACTATGCATTAAATTTCATGTAATATTGATTAGTTAGCCCATAACAAAGTTTAACATAACCCTTCAAACAATGTTGGTAGATAAAACAGTGGGTGAATGGGTTCACAGTCTTTCCATGACTCAGTTGCACATGGTAGTGTCATTATGCTCACACAAAGCTTCTACTATTTAAGGAAATTCCATCACAATCAGTCAAGCATTTGATCCAGCATTTCAATTACACTTGAACAACTATTTGCACAAGCTACTGTACAAACATGTTCATGATGCATTATGACTTCATTATACCAGTATTTGTTTGCATGAATCATTCTATTAATTCCTGGGCAACTCAACTATTCTCTGAATAATGCTTTTGTACTTTTTCTTTTAGCATTGGAATGTTTACAACCTTCACCTTCATGACCAGGGAGGAAATATTCAACCGGGTCAATTACGAGGTTCACTTGAAAGCAAATGACTAAAGTTAAGGGTATCTATGTCAAGGCCAAAAGGATGGGCCTTAATTTTTTTTGAAGGGAGCCCCTTTCTATAAGAGCCTACTTGAGAAGTGAGATATGCTAGGGGGCCCCTTCTCTGCCACCCACCAGTAAAAGTAATATGGTGTAAAATGACATGAGATAAGGCATTAGAAGGTATGGCCCCATGGTTACAGAATATACTCTCCTTGAGGCCTGACCGGCATCAACAATGACTTCATGTTGGAAACAAAAATTTGCCAAATGTTGGTGCTTTACTATCTTGTAAGCCTTTGGGCCTATTCCATTTTATCAAAGCTGATGTGCATAGTTGAAACTACGTAGTTTAAAACTGTGATAACCTCCAGAATTATTTAATATGCATTTAGGCTCTAGATCATTTAACTAATTTAAATTATTACATTGATTTTACTGCTTAAATAAGAACATAAGAACATAAGAAGAGCCATGCTGAATCGGACCTCAGCCCATCTAGTCCAGCATTCTGTATCACACTGTAGCACCCATGGGCCCGCTCGTGCCACTGAGGGGGGGTGACGCGCCGGGGGTCCCGTTGGCATTGGGACCCGCACAGGCTGGAAGGGACTCGGAGGATGAGTTGGAAGGCCCAGAGCAAGATTGGTCAGCCGTACCTTTGCCCAGTTCACCTGTAGAGAGTTTAGCCTGGGATCTTGAGTGGGAGCATTCACCCGGGAAGGAGCGGACCAGGTGGAGATGGGAGGCAGCGAAGCAGATAGCGGAGATAGTTATGAATTCCCAAACGGCCGAGGTTCCCAGAGAGCTGGCCGGGCAGCAGATGGAGGCTAGCGGCTGGGAAACTCCGGGAGGCTGCTTCTCAGGAAGATAGCGATACTGGACTGGAAGAGCGGGGCCGTTCTCACAACAGGCGCAGGGACATAGAGGAGGGCAGGAGGAGCTGGCATCTGTCCCTAGACCGTCACCGTTCGGAAAGTAGAGACTGGAGACGCCGGGCCCTAGATCGTCGGGGTTCCAGGCCGAGGATTAAGAACGGCCCGTGGGAACTGATCGTCAGTTCTCCGGCCTCGTCTTCCCTGAATAGACGTGAAGCGGAGTGGGACCACAAGCCAGCAGTGGTCATCAAGCCTTGCCTTGCCTTTGCCTTGTTTCTTGAGCCGCAGCGGTTTGCGGCACCTTGCCCTGTTTCCTGATTCGCATGGGATTGCGAAACCTTGCCCTGTTTCCTGATTCGCATTGAATTGCGAAGCCTTGCCACGTTTCCAGCTTATTTGCTACGTTACTTTGGACTACTTGCTTAACACCCTGGACAATTGCATATTATTGGACTATTTACTCTTTGGAACTGTTTTTATATACTCAATAAAGTAGTTAGCCTTCAGTACGTCTCTGTGTGTGTGATTAAGGGGCCCGCCAGGTCCGTGATCGTGACACACACAGTGGCCCACCAGTTGTACACGGGGATCTCGAGCAGAAGGGAGGGCAAAATCCTGACCTGCTCCCGACCCCCCACAACCAGTACCCAGGGAAATCCTGCCTACCTCAACCAACTCCGAGGTGGCACTTGAATGTCCTTTTCAGTAACTACCGATACACTTGGTATCCATGAATCTGTCTAATCCTGCCTTGAAGTTGTTCAGGCTGACAGCTGTCACAACCTCTTCTGGAAGTGAGTTCCATAACCCAATGACCCTCTGGGTGAAGAAATATTTCCTTTATTAGTCCTAATTTTCCTACCTTGGAGCTTCAGGGAGTGCCCTCTAGTCCTAGTGTTTTGTGACAAAGAAAATAATTTTCTTTATTCACCTTTTCTATCCCATGCATGATTTTATACACTTCGATCAAGTCACCTCTTAAACGCCGTCTTTCAAGGCTGAAAAGACCAAGGCGTTGCAACCTGGTTTCATAAGGGAGCCGCTCCATCCCTTGGATCATTCTTGTTGCCCTTTTCTGTACCTTTTCCAGTTCCGTTATATCCTTCTTAAGGTGCGGAGACCAGAATTGTACACAGTACTCCAAATGTGGCCTTACCATAGATTTGTAGAGAGGTAATACAACATTTGCTGACCTATTTTCGATTCCCTTTCTGATCATGCCTAGCATAGAATTTGCTTTTTTCACTGCTGCAGCGCACTGGGTTGACATCTTCATTGAGCTGTCCACCAAGACCCCAAGATCCCTTTCCTGGTTTGTCTCGGAAAGCTTTGACCCCATCAGTTGATAAGTGTAGTTGGGGTTCTTTGCCCCAATGTGCATGACTTTACACTTGTTTAGGTTAAAATGCATTTGCCACTTTGTTGCTTATTCACTCAATTTCGAGAGATCTTTCTGGAGCTCTTTACAATCCGTTTCATTTTTAACTACCCTGAACAATTTAGTGTCGTCTGCAAACTTTGCTACCTCAGAATTCACTCCTACATCCAGATCATTAATGAATAAATTAAAAAGTAACGGACCCAAAACTGAACCTTGGGGTACGCCACTTCTCACCTCTTTCCACCCAGAGAAGTGTCCATTTATTACCACCCTTTGTTTCCTACAGTTTAGCCAGGTTCCAATCCAGGACAAGACCTGTCCCCTGATTCCATGGCTGAAGAGCTTATTTAGGAGCCTTTGGTGAGGGACTTTGTCAAAAGCCTTTTGAAAGTCAAGGTAAACAATATCAATTTGGGTCCCCTTTATCTATGTGTTTATTTACACCCTCAAAGAATTCTAACAAGTTAGTAAGACATGATTTGCCTTTGCAGAAACCATGTTGATTTTCTTTCAGCAATGCCTGTTCTTCTATGTGCCTAGTAATTTTTTCTTTAATAATGGTTTCCATCATTTTGCCTGGAACTGAGGTTAAACTGACTGGTCTATAATTTCCTGGATCACCTCTGGATCCTTTCTTGAAGATCGGTGTTACATTTGCCTCCCTCCAGTCCTCGGGTACAGTGCCTGATCTTAGAGAAAGGTTATATATCTTAGCTAGAAGTTCAGCAATTTCACACTTGAGTTCCTTAAGAACTCTGGGGTGGATGCCGTCTGGACCTGGTGATTTGTTGACATTTAGTTTAGTAAGGCATATGAGAACATCCTCCTTGTTTATCTCTATCTGTTTTAATTCTTTTAATTCCCTCCCTGAACAAACTGACTCAGCTGAAGGCATATGTTGTCTGTCTTCCTGTGTGAAAACGGAGGCAAAGAAGTCATTTAGCCGCTCAGCAATCTCTTTGTCTTCGCTGATTTTCCCTTTCTGGCCATTGTCGTCGAGTGGCCCAACTGCTTTTCTAGTTGGGTTCCTGCTTCTGATGTACTTAAAGAAGTTTTTGTTGTTTTTTTTAATATTCTTTGCTATGTGTGCCTCAAAATCTCTCTTGGCTTTCCTGACTGTTGCTTTGCATTTAGTTTGCCAGAGCTTGTGTTCCTTTCTGTTCTCCTCGGTAGGAAGAGCCTTCCATTTCTTAAATGAGTTTTTCTTCTTTCCAATCACATCTTTTACTTCGTTTGTAAGCCATACTGGTGTCCTTTTGGACTTTCCATGCCTCTTTCTTTTAATTGGAATGCATTTTAGTTCGGCCTGTTTTAAGGTATTTTTAAACAGTTTCCAAGCATTTTGGAGGGATTTGATTTTTTTTACTGCTCCTTTTAGTTTGTTCTTTACAATTTTTCTCATTTTGGTGAGAAAAATACCATGGTATAATACTATAATAAATGAATAATCTAGTGAATAGAATGGGTTTAGTCTGCATTAGTAACACTGAGAATAGAATTAGAAGGCAATACCAATTCTGCATTCTCTCAGCCACACAATTTTTTCTCACCAACTTCCCTTTAAAAATGCTTTAATAAACAGGTTGCTTCCTTGACTGATGAAGACATACTGGACCTTCTTATGGCATAATCACCTAAATGGTACCAGATCCAGCCTTGTCTTGGAAGTCAGTCTGTCAGTTTCAGAGAAAGGTGAAGTTACACACACCCCTTTCAAAATATAATTTTTCATGGAATTGCTTACTTCTTTATGGCGTCAATATTCAGACTGTGGCTTTCAGGCCTGGTGTTTTTTCTGCCTCATATTTTGGCTTTTCTAGAGAATGCCATTTTTTTCTGCCTGTAGCGAATTATCTTATGTTTACATCTGAGCACTGCATACATACATACCCACAAGCCAAAAGCTAATCCTTTCACTCTGCCCCCTTGTAGCTGCATCTGAATGCTACATATATTTTTACATTTTTGGGGGCTTGCACCAAAACAGTGGTGGATTTTTAGCCTTCCCCCATTTTATTTTAAGTTGGATAATAAAATGTATGTGTGACAGGTTTGGGCCTGATCCATCAAGTTCTGTAGGAGCCTTTGTGGTACAAACAAACATACATATTTGAATTTTACATATATAGATTTGCTTGCCAAATTTGCTTGCCAAATCACTGCGATCTGAAGAGCAGAACCTCCTAGTCGTGTCTAGCGTGAAATCGTACAATCTGACTGCAACTCGGAGAAGGGCGTTCTCCATTATTGCTCCAGTTCTTTGGAATGCATTACCCCCTGAGACTCGAGCTTTACGAAATTTGCTAGCTTTTCGTAAAGCCTGTAAGACCGCTCTGTTCAAGCAGGCTTTCGAGTCCTAATACACAGGTTAAATTGTATTTTATAGTAACTGTTTTTATCGCTTTTATTGTATTGCTTTGTTCTGAGTGTAAACCGCCCCGAGCCAATTGGGAGTGGCGGTTGATAAATCAAATAAGTAAATAAATAAATAAAATATTTAGAGAGAAATACATATTTTGTTAGCAATCAAATACTGACTGAATTATTCATTTATTAGAAATTTTTGTAATCTGGGAGCTATGATTAGAGGCCAGAGAGAAAAATAACTGAATCAGGAAACCATATGGAAACTAAGATGGATCAGAAAACATTTACGTATATACTTGAGTATAAACCAACCTAGATATACCTTAGGGCAGTGTTTCTCAACCAGTGTGCCGTGGCACACTAGTGTGCCGTGAGTGATCATCAGGTGTGCCGTGGGAAATTGAGAGTTCAATATGCCAAGTTTGGTTCAATTCCATTGTTGCAAGAGTTCAGGATGCTCTTTGGTTGTGTGTTAACTATAAATCCCAGAAACTGTAACTCCCAAATGTCAAGGTCTATTTTTCCCAAACTCCATCTGTGTTCACATTTTGGCATATTGAGTATTCATGCCAAGTTTGGTCCTGATCCAACATTGTTTGAGTCCACAGTGCTCTCTGGATATAGGTGAACTACAACTCCAAAACTCAAGGTCAATGCCCACCAAACTCTTATAGTATTTTCTCTTGGTTATGGGAGTTCTGTGTGGGAAGTATGATTCCATTCCATCATTGGTGGAGTTCAGAATGCTCTTTGATTGCGGGAGAACTATAACTCCCAGCTGTTGAGCAAGACCTTCGTGTGTGTCTTTCTGCCATTCCTGCCAGGATATCTATGTTGTGTTCATCAAAACAGGCCCAGGTTTCACACTGAGTGTATAAATACATTTTAAAAACATATTAACTATATGTATTACTGTGTTAGAGTGTCATTTTGTGTTATTTTGGTTGGTGGTGTGCCCCAGGATTTTGTAAATGTAAAAAATGTGCCACGGCTCAAAAAAGGTTGGGAAACACTGCCTTAGGGGACCTAATTTTACCACAAAACACTGGGAAAATGTATTGACTTGTGTATAAGCCAGGGATGGGGAATGCAGCAGCTACTGGTAAATTTCAAAAATAAAAAGTGTCTCTGCCTCTTTCTTTCCTTCCTTCCTTCCTTCATGCTCACTTTGCTTTCTCCTCTTTTTGGCCAAAGGCTGCTCCGTCACTTCTTTTGTTCATACCAAGGCTCTTATGGCAGTTTCATTCACTCCCCTACATAACAAACCATGTCAAACTACACCCCCGCCACATCACTCACAGGACACACACACCACGCGCTCGCTCACTTGCTCTGGCTCTTTCTGCATCCACAACAGCAAGGCCAGGCCAGATGAGGCAGGCAGGGAAGGCAGGCAGCAGAGCAGCTGACAGAGAGGAAGGTGAGGGAAGGAGGAAGGAGGGAGCAAATTGCAGAGCCACCGAGCGTACCTTTGATCTCCTCCCCTCCCTCCCCTCCTGCCTCGTGCCCAGGACGGCACAGGCAACACACAAGAGGAACAGAAAGAGGGAGAAGGAAAAGAAGAGAAAGGTGAAAGTAAAGAGAAGAAGGAAGACTAAAGAGAAGAGGAAGGATAAGACTGCGATGGACTAATTTTGATTATGTTTTGAATTGGCAAACTGTTTTTAAATTGAATACTTATAATTGTTTTAATTGTGTTAATTGTAACTGTGTGTTTTAATGTATTGTTTTTTGGCATCTAA
The DNA here is from genome assembly GCA_030556195.1 of Anolis apletophallus. Classification (NCBI taxonomy): domain Eukaryota; kingdom Metazoa; phylum Chordata; class Lepidosauria; order Squamata; family Anolidae; genus Anolis; species Anolis apletophallus. Next base: position 85,302,709 of record JARBWK010000002.1, on the reverse strand, counting down.
TGACTGACTGCTGTACCCCGTCCTGAGTCCCTCTTCGGAGATGAGAGGGACGGGATAGAAATGCCCTAAATAAATGAATAAATAAGAGGAGGAAGAAGTGAAAGATGACGAAACAGAAAAAAGGAGAAAGTAAAGGAAGAGGAATAAGGAGAAGATTGAGAAGAACAGGAGCAAGAAAAGGGGTGACTACGGTCTCCTCGTCTCATGGAAAAAATGGTAAAGAAGGCAGAAGATGGAAGAGGGAGGTAGACACGCTCCTCCTCCCTACTAGCTCTCACTCTCGCCAGCTCCCTCTCCTCTCTCCCTTCCCGCCCCTTCTTCACTGGTGGCACCTCCCCCTCCTCCTGGTGGGCCCTCCACAACTGCCTCCACTGTGCTCTCAGTGCCGGACGCCAAGGCAGTGGCTGGGAGTGAGATCCCCTCCTCATTCTCAGGCATGTTCCACCAACCAGGAACCCTCTTAGCTGGCTTCCAAGTCTCACAAGACTACACCTCACAACCCAAAAGGGGGGGGGAGAGAGAGAGAGAGAGAGAGAGAGAGAGAGCGCATAAGTGTATACTGCTCTTTGTATTAAGCCGACACTTCAGTTCGATAAAGGTGGAGGGAGATTAGCCAAGAGTGGGTGCCTGCTGGTCCCTCTGTGCACATATTTGGGAGAGAATGGGTGTTCTCATGCAGGAGAAATGAGCAGTGGGAAACGGTAGGGAGGAAGAGGAGGAGGGATCAAACCCTCATTCAAGTATAAGTCAAGGGGGGCTTCTTCAGCCTACAAATTGTGCTGAAAAGCTCAGCTTATACTCTAGTATATACAGTAATGTGTACATATTTTTTATTGCTCATCTTGTTCAGAGAAAGGAGAATGTTATACAAAAGTGAGTAATCTTTCCATCCAGTTGATCACTGTAATCACTGCCATCATCTTCAGCCTCCACCCCATTCCATGTTTTTATAACCTGCTTCAGTAAGAGTATAATTATTATACAACAAATACTAACATGATGTAGCTTGAAATTATGACCAGAACCGCAACAACGATACTAAACACAGAACTTGGCTTTCTAAGTAGATCATCCTTCATTTGAAAGATAATCTTCATAGCTGAGATTTTAAGGTTCAAATTATTTACAGGCTGGTTATTTTTTTGTTGTGAGATATTATTTGAACGGATGTCAACATTTTCTCTCTTGGTATAATTCTGCATCTATAACACTTAACTTCTGACTTTGCTTCAGGATTCCACAGTTCCTCTTGATTTGTCTGCTGCAAATTCTACACAGTTGAACCAAAATAATAATGATACCTTGGTCTAAGTTTTGCAGTGAAGTAACTTTAAAGATTCTTAATATACACTGCAAACTAATCAATATTTTATTTCAATATCTTTAACTTTAGTGAAATCTTATTCAGTCACATCATAGTTCATGAATGCATTATACTTACATTTTTGAACAGCTGCTCTGCAAGTTCTCTGACATGCTTTAACATTTTTGATGAATTGCTTTCTTCTGATTTAATTCTCTCTACCTCAAATGCTACCAGCTACAAAAGAAATTAAAATAAAACAAAATAACTTTCCCAATGATAAAATATGTAATAAATTGATTTTGCGTGAGTGTATACATATGATAATAAATGATTCAGGAGCCCTTATTTCTTTCTTCTTTTTCTGAGTACAACTTTGAGTGGAACTAAACTCTCTAATTAAGTGAAGACTGAACTCCCATCTCTATCTAGTGTTATTTTCCAAAGGATTATGAAATTTGTCACAAAATAGCCCATTAGATATGCTAAGTTCTTTTGAATAATTAATATTATAGCCAAAGCACAACAAAGTTTATTAGTTTTAACGTCTATGGTATTGCACACTGAGAAGGGAAACAACAAATCCAGGAGTAATAAAATAGAAAATATATACATTTTATAGCACCTATAAAATCACTTATGAAAGGCATAATATTTTTTGCAATGTTTGTCTAAGCTGCTTTTGCTACTCGGTTTAACAAGTTCCCATACTGAAATACAGAAATATCTGTTGGATTTTTAAAGAGCAATTTTACTGCAGTACTTTGAAAGCATTTTAAGAAATCTATAATATGCAGTGCTATTTTTCTTGTTCATGCATACTTATTTTGTTCAATTTTTTGTCTTCATTTTCTAAATCATTACATTGTATTAATTTTTAAGTTGTTTCTTTTAGCACAGTGGTTCCCAATCTGTAGTCTGTGGACCACTAGTTGTCTGCAAGAACTAAAATATGGTCTGCAGCCTCACCGTTACTACATCATTGCAACGAGAGTGTCTGGTCTCACGAAACCCTCTTATAATAGTGCCGAGGCTGATTAAATATGGTTTTCTGTGGACGAGCAGATGGCAAGTACTGGATGGCATATGTTCTGTATCAGAAACTAGAGCTGATGTGGTCTATCCAATGCAATTTTCTGAATCCGCACCCCAGATAACCAAACCGAATCTAAAGTTGACCAAAAACTGATACATAACCCTTCTGGTTATGTTGGAAAGTGGTTCCTGGTCAAAGTGGTCCCTGGTCAAAAAAAAGGTTGGGAACCACTGTTTTAGCACAATAATTCTCAATGTTTTTAATAAATCAATTAAATACAAAAGTTTTGTCTATTCAGAAGGTGCTTCAGTTTTAATTCATTCTCTTGATAATCAATAGTAATTATATTTCACAATAATTGTCTGCATAGCAGCTTTAATTTTTAACAGAAAAACAGTGACAGAAATATAAGTACACAAATATCTCTCATGTGTGTTATAAAAAAGGTCATTCTACCTCATCAAAGAGATCACAGGATCGGTATGGAGGGCCTCTCTCTGACACAAAACCAGCAAATGCCATTCCATTCAGAACTTTGGTAAGGAAATCATTTTCAATCAGCCCCCGCTGGCCCAGGAAGGCTGCCTACAAAAGGAAGTAAATCTTAGCTAGTGAAATACTGTATATATTTTTCCTATCAACATCAGCATGTCTCAAAAAAGTTTTTTTTAAAAAGAATGGATAAAATAGAATGTGAAATAGAAAGGGAAAGAATGAGTACCCACTTCGTTTAATAAAAGCAAGCACCATAATATCAAGTTATTGTAATCAGAAACATGTGCATTCCAAGTATATTCGGAATGCATTCAGAAGTCTGTTTTCTTTCAGCAAACAAAATTACGTAGGATAAGATGCAAAATAATTACCGGTACATACTAAATTCATTTAATAGCTGCGGGGCAATAAAAACCTAACCAATCTCAAGTTATAAATATTTAAGTTTTCAATTGGATGTCTCGGTCTATTAGCATGGAGTGTCATTTGCATTTTTAGCCCTCTCATACTTGTACCTTCTTTAAAAAAAATTCTGTGTGGTTTCAGATCTTGACATGAAACAAATGAATATGGCATATGAAGTGGACTTCAGTTGGAAGGCCAAGAATGTTTTCTGTCCAAAAACAATTTGACAGTTGAATTTTTTCTTTTACCCTTAGACCTAGCTGAGGTCAGAACCAATTTCCCCCAATGGTCAAATAGAAACTCCTAACCTTTGTTTATTCTTCCACATGGAACACATTTTGGCTAACTTGAGTGAGACATCTGGATTATTTTATAAAACTATTCATTGTATTGTGAATTAACTTCTAACATGGTGTACACTATTTACTCCTAGTCCTTGCCAATAGCACACTATTATCCACTGGATGATGAATGAGGGCTATTAACATAGGAAGTAGGAAGTCTATGGCAAATATGATAACAACAAATTCTTCAGTTCTGCTTTCAATTTGCAAAATTTGCACTTTCTTAATTGAAAATGTAGCAAATAATTTGTCAATATTGGCATGCTATTGCAATAAAAAGGAAGCAGAGAAAAACATGTAAGCTAAAGCAAAGACAACAATCCCCTCTACAAAATTTAAACCAATGGGAGATCTACAGTATCATCTGCATAATCACAATGTACGTAGCATTATTGCTCTAAGCAATATCAGATTATATATATGTTAATCATTTAAAAACATAAAAGTGAATCATCACTTAAAAAGTAATGACTTAAGCTTTGCTTTTACCTTGTGGAAATTTATGACAGGTTCTGCATGAATCCTGATTAGTTGAAGACAAGATCTATATCCTTGAAAAAGCTGGGCAAAAAGCCTCAGAAAGACTCCTCTCACCTCTTTATCCTAAGGATGATAAGCAAACTGAGTGACATTTTAAAAGATAAGTTAGAGGGAAATGTTCAAATAAAAATGTATTTCATATTAATTTCAATCCTTTTAATAATGATATTAATACTACTAATACTAATAATAATAATAGACACAGGTGGAAATAATCATGGAAGATAACATTTTTAGGAAGTGAATCTTTTTCATTTGGGGTAAGTATTGAAAAGTTAAAGATTTATCTTCTATTAATAATTCTATTTTCTCAAGTTTAATCTAAAACCTCACCCCTGGTGCCACCACAGATTGGGGCATATTGTGCCAAGAGGGAGGTTGGTACAACACTCTCAGACTTGGCCAAGTGGCTATAGTCCTGGGAAGAAGTCTCGCATTGGCCAGGAATCATGCCCATCGTAACACTTTAGTTGTGATTACTTCGTTGAATTTATATCTTTTTTTCTCCCATGATGGGATCCAAGCCCATGGGGTATCAGCTAAAAATTCACATGAAGTCTTGCAACATCATAAATTTCATATTTGCCTGTGATTTTCATGGACTTATAGCAAGGGATTCTGTCTTCCTATATCATTTTTGGGTAAATCACCCCCTGTCCCTATAGGTTTCCATATATCTCAGGGGATTCCACAAGTTTAGTATGACTGCCTTTGGGAACTTGGAAGGATTTTCTCTATGTAGCCACAGTATACAAATTTAAAAAGGGTAAGCCCTAGGTAGTTGAGACACCTGATTGAAGGACAATAATCTGCAGGTTTTGGCATCTACAAATCTGGTATCTCTCTATTGGATTGTTCAGATCGTTCCTTGAATTGGCCAATTTTAGCAAGCATTAGCCATCATTTCCCAGGCTCCCAGTTTGTCTTCTGTCCTGTGTGGATAGGTATTGGTAACGTAGCACATTGTATTCCTCCTCTGCCTTCCACTGGTTGAAAGGTATTCTGGTTTATGGATACTTTTAATAAAGTTGTATTTATCCTATAATTTCAGTATCTAGTTTCCGTACCTCAGTGCAATCAGTAAAATCACAAAGATCAGTCCCAAGAATATTTTTGCTATTTCACTGTTTGCTCATGAGGCATCAATCAAGCCTAACATTCAAGCAAATGAAATAGTTTCTTTTTCTATTGCTCTTTTGATAAAACGTAGGGAACAAAGGCCAGTAATGCAATCTCTATGCCATTGCCACTTTTTTTCTACTAGATTTGAAAAAGTGGGGTATATAAGGCATGTCAGAGTTGTGACTGAAATTACTTCAGCTTCTTTCTCTCTCTCTGGCATTACTGGCACACAGGTCCCCTGGCTATAGTTTTCCACCTAATGGGACAAAATATTGTACTTCAATTACAGTTATAGTAATTATCTCTATATTTGCATGAAAACATAAAATAGCATATTCAAATTTATTTCTTCTTTTTTCAGAAAGATGTATGTGATTTCCTTCTGCTGTAGTACTGCCAACACTAGCAAAGAGTTATAGGACTGTAACAATTTGTATGATTGATCTTGCTGTAACTACAGCTCTGTTCTGCTCTGCTAATGCAGCACAGAACCAAGCATTTCAGCTACTCAGGGCCATGTTCCATAAAACATTCATGACTCAGTTTGGCATGGTCCAGATCATTCACTGTCTTAAGGAGTCTGCAAAATTGTAAATATGATGCGGCACACTACACTCTCATGAACTTTCAACTCAATCACATTTTTGCCATTAAAAACGTTCAAAGAAAGTTTAGCATTAAAATATTTTGAAATAACACAGAAATATGGATTAATTCATTGAAGTGTAAGGGAATACATTTTTCTTATTTATTAAGTTCAAACTAATATGTCTTACCAACATTTTGGATTGTGACAAAGCTGTTCGAGGAGGAGGAAATGCATAATCTGCCGTTTCTAAATCTGGATGTAAAACCTACAATTTAAAGACCAACATTTCAAATCGCTCTCTTGGCAATATTATTTTAGGTTTATTTTTTTGAATACAGACTACAAGTTAACATATTTAAAATCAAAATGGCAAATGTTTGTACCTTATTTAGCCCCTTATTGATTCATTTTATTATAATAAAAGACAGTACTCTTGACTCCAAAGAAACAGACACAAAGATGCAAAATAATGGCCAGCTAACATGGGATGCTAACTTGACAATTAAACTAGTATCTGTCTATGAGGGTATTAAAGAACTCCAAGAACGCTGAGGAATGCGGAAAGAACAACAAGGGACGCTGGGAATGTTGAGAGATGAAGAGTGTGTCAGCTCCCCCTGGTGGCCAGAATTTGCCTCTGCTCGTCTATATGTGTATGTGGAAACGGCAGGGATTGTTTGCTAAGTATGTGTACCTGTAATCCAATCTGAGTTCCCTTCAGGGTGAGAAGAGCGGATTATAAATAAAGTGTATTATTAATAATAATAAGACTGGAAAGGGGAAGCAGGGAAAACACAGTCAAAAGTATATGACAAAAGGTATATAACAAACAGAAGTTTCCTTTACAACTTCATGGAAAACAGTGGTGAGTTTCATTTTGCTTGCATTTATGCATTGATTTATATTTTCTTGGCTACAGATGGAAATATTTTGTCTATTTTTATATTTATTTATTTATTTATTTATTATTTGTATTTGTGAGTCTTCACTCCCGGGTGGCTCGGGGCGACTTACAACGATAGATTCAAGTTAAAAACAGAATATAAAACACCATAACACTATAAAATACAATAAAATACACAGCAACCAATGAGATAGATGTGGATCACCTCATCGGAGTTATACATCATAAGAAGGCGAGATAGCCTGCAAGTCACTGCTTAATACCCAAAAGCCTGTCGAAACAGGAGGGTTTTGTTTAATACTATCTTCTACTGATGTAATACCTAAGAGAACAAATAAAAGCAATATGATTCTAACTGCCTCCAAAACCTCTTTCTTACAAATGACAGGCATAAAATGTTACTTTTAAATTAAATGGATTTTGGTGATGACAAGGTATTTCCAGTAATATTAACATTTCTTATTAAAATTGACAAAAGCATTACATTCTCTATTGGCAACTACGTATGATAAGGCAATCAGACTTACAAGAGACAAAGCAGTCTGAGTCTGATGAAGAAGTGGTTCTGGGAGAGGAGACAAATGAATGCATTCAGGAATTTTAATTGTACCGCCATCCAGGTCTGCTATGATTACATCCAACTGAAAGATACAGGAAAAAATTTAACAATTTATATAACATTTGACATTATGAATGCAAATACAATATTTTTGGAACGGCAAAAGAAATACCATTTGGGAATACACCTGGTGATTACTGAAAAATGTAGCAGATGACAATTTTTGAGGAAATTCACTAATAGCAGTATATTGTGAGCTCAATCAAAGTGCTGAAGTATTCTTATTTGGCCACATTATTTTAAAACATTGTTTAATCAAAATGTTCATAATGAATATGGAGAACATAAAGAGCTTCTGTGAATAGAGGGATCCTTGTAGCAGACGATACCATGAGAGCAGAGATTTGTAAAGTGCAGCTAATGAGCTTCATGTGCCTTCCAAGAGCACTTTGTAGCTTTCAAGATTCTTCCCAAATTTTAGTGATCCTGTATTTTTGTTGCAAAATTACCAATAGATCTTCTAAAGCAGTGTTTCTTGATCTTTTCTTCACCATAACCTCTCTGCCATTCACTTGCATGCTCTCAGCATGTGCAGAAATACATTTCTCACCCAGTTACTCTCATAGCCGATTTCTACATCTGATTGTTTTTAATTGAGGCAATAGGTTTAGCCAAATTTTCTAAAAGAAGCATAAAAATGAAGGTTTTGTTCAATTTCCCTTTTCAGCTTGTTTTAATTCCTTCACTTATTTGTTCATTCAGACTTAAATGCAAATACATCATAACATTTTTTCACTCTTTTCTGGACTCCCCGTGATGACATCATGGCCTGCTGGGGTCTGCGGACACCAGGTTGAGAATCACTGTTCTAAAGCATTTGGGAACATTTTGATGCATGGGGGGGGGGCTCATATTTTGGGGGCCCATATGGATGATTTTTCAAAACATTGTTTTTAGATGTGATCACAATTCCATAAGAAATACAGTGAAACACCACATGATACTGTAATAATATGGTGAGGTGTATTTTTTGGTGTATAAGAGGAAAATCTTATGGAAAATCTTATGGAAAGTTGGGGGTGGTCTTATATGCTGGTTATAAAAACGGAGGTATTAAAATGCCTCAGTAGGCACGTCCAAGGCACACTGTTGTCCAGGGCTGCTGGGAGTTGTAGTCTGGAAACTCCCCTTGGGCCTAGGTGAGCCTGGTGGCCTTCAGAAGTTTCTGCCGGTCAATTGGGTGGCGTTGCTTCCTTCCTCTCTCTCCCGGCTGCCTGCAAATAGTGATGTGGGAGGATTTGAAGGGCCTTGAAAGTAGAGCAGGGAGAGTGGCGGTGGCGATCGGGACAAGTCCCTTAGCAGCATGGCCTGAGGAGGAGAAGGAGGGAGAAAGGAGGAGGGAGTGAGAGGGAGAAGGAGGGGGGGAGGAAGAGGGTGGAGGGAGGGTGAGGGGAGGAGGAGGAAATGGGGTGGCCTTCCTCTCTCTCCCAGCTGCCTGGAAATGGCAACATTGGAGGAGTTGGAGAAGGGCCTTGAAAGTAGAGTGGGGAGAGTGGTGGGGACAGCCCTGCGGGCCTGGCACTCCTCCCCATACCCTCCCTCCGCCCCTTTCCTCCCCCTTCCTCCCTCCTCCTCAGGCCACGCCAGTAAGGGACTTGTCCTCACCTCCGCTGCCAGTCTCCCCACTCTACTTTCAAGGCCCTCCAAATCCTCCCACATCACTATTTGCAGACAGCCAGGAGAGAGAGGAAGGAAGCAAGGCCACCTGATCGGCTGCCAGAAGCCTCCGAAGGCCACCAGGCTCACCTAGGCCCAAGGAAGCACCTCCGGATTATGAGTCCCAGCAGCCCCGGGTGGCGGCGTTCCTTGGACGTGCTCGCTGAGGCATTCTGGGAGTCTTAGTTACCGAATCAATAGAATTGTGTTGGAGGAGGGCTCTTATATGGCATATATATCCCTAACTCTATATTTTAACTTGAAATGTTGGGGGTTGTCTTATATGTCAAGTTGTCTTGTACGCCAGAAAATGCAGTAATAAATAATAAAGAAAAACAGGTAGAACCTATTATCTTCACATTTATATATTTATTTATAAGAGTGCAATAGCTTGCCAATCATATTTGCTTCTACTTCCAGAGATGCCTTCTCCATTCCATACCTTTAGCAGTGTTCCTATTTTCCATTTTGTGTCCTTTATTCACATGTATACATTGACTATACTCTTTATATAGGTTATGTTTCCTTTACTCACTTGCTTATCATTATTATGTGTATTATTATAACCAATATTTTATACTTAACAATTGCTCTTAACTTTAACCTTAAGCATGGATAAAAGTAGTTGAATATACTTACAAGTTCATGAATCTCATTACAGAAGATTGAATGTACACCAATAATAAAAGGTGTGGGTGAACTGAGAACTTCAAGGAGCTGTGCAGGGAGAATTGGAATATATGGGTAACTGGGGAAAAGTGAAAACAAAAATAAGTGTAGTCAATTTATCTTGTGGAATACCAAGATTTCCATTGAATTGCTTCTAGTCTTTTCTCACAGACTCACTCCTATCATTTTGTTACCATTTGCACTGTAGAGGCTGACATATATTTGCAGTTCTGGACTTTTTCTCTTTTGTATACTTAAAATACACACATTTTCCCTGTCTAACAAAATACACATATGCACATATTATTTTGAAGGCTAAATACCATATATACTTGACTATAAGCTGAGTTTTTCAGTCCTTTTTGATGCTAAAAAAAATCCACTCAGCTTATATTCAGGTGAGGGTCCTCACGGGAAGGCATGGGGATGAAAGAAGTGTCCTTTCCCCATGCCTTCTCACCAGGATCATCACTTTTCATCCTCCCTTGCCCCCCACATGCCTTTTCCTCCTCTGAGCCCAGAGGGGAGCGAAGCCATGGATAAACCCCGCCACTGTGGCTCCTTCCTCCACCTCTACCAAGGAAGGCACTCGCGGAGAAAGGAGGAAGGAAAGGTGTGCACCTTTCCCTCCTCCCTCACCCTGCGCACTGCTTTCCTGCCTCCTCCTGCCGCTGCCCCTGCTGCTGTGGTTGCGCATGGCCTGAGGGAGGAGACAAGTCTGTGGAAAACCCGGTCACCATGGCTTCCTCCTCCTCAGCTTCTGCTGCCATTGAGGACGCCTTGTGTAGTGCGAGGGGGGAGGAGGGAAAGCTAGAAGGGGGTTGGACTAGATGGCCCCAGGGGTCTCTTCCAACTCTATTTATTCGTATTGTTGTTGTTATTGAGGCTGGGTGGCCATCTGTCTAGAGTGCTTTGGTTGTGCATTTCCTGCATGAAGGCAGAAGGTTCTTGAACTAGATGGCCTTTAGAGGTTCCTTCCAACTCCATCATCATCATCATTATTGAGGCTGGGTGGCCATTTGTCAGGGGTGCTTTGGGTGTGCTTTCCTGCATGAATGAAGGGGGTTGGACTAGATGGCCTTTGGAGTTCCCTTCCAACTCTAGGAGTCTATGAAAGGAGTCTTAATCGACCATGAGTTGAGCACAAGCCAACAGCGTGATGCTGCAGCTAAAAAGGCCAATGCCATTCTAGGTTGCCTCAATAGGAGAAGCCTGTGAGAAGGCGAAAGGGAACTGATATAACACTTTACCTCAGCTGGTTTTTAAAAAATTGCTTTTAGTGATAATTATTTGATGCAACTGTTTATTTTAACTTATTGTACAATGTTTAGTATTGTCTTTTGATTAATTTTTTAAGGGATTTCTGTTTATATAATCATTGAATGCTTGCCTGTTACTATGTTAGAAGCCGCCATGAGTCCCTATGGGGAGATAGGGCAGGGTACAAATAAATAAATAAATAATAAAGTTATTGTTGATACCATATTGTTTTTGTTGACCCTCCTTTTCCATTTACAGAGCTAGTTTACTGTTTTTCTTTGAAATATGGTAAATATTCAAAAACATTTAACCTACGGATGCCTCAATTAATGTTATTTTTATTGGTATTTATTTTTATTATTGAAATTTACCAGTAACTGCTGCGTTTCCCACCCTTGGCTTATACTCGAGTCAATAAGATTTCCCAGTTTTTTGTGGAGAAATTAGGTGCCTCACAGCCCATATTCCCCCTGCCCTCCTTTCTTAGCTTTTATTCAAGTTTATACGGGACTTAGAATCCATTTAATATTCTGACTCAGTGTCTTGCTGGAGCACAGACCTTTCCTTCCCCACCTCCTTCATTGCCCAGACTTTTTCTCACAGCCCAGACCCTTCCCCCCTGCCCTCCTTTACTATTATAGAGAGATTGATAATTTTCTATTATACAGTAGTTGGGTACAAGTAGGATTTTTTGAGCACATTGTCTCTTTTACAGAGGCTATAACATTGTCTAGTTCCAAAGAAGCATTCAACATTCACCATTCACCTTATCTACCCAGCCAGCACCTTTGGACATTTTAAGAAGCAGGAAGGGTTATGATCTAATATGCATGTGGTGGCTCCTATTTATCCTGTAGCCTCAGGCCCCATCTACACTGCCATATGATGCAGTTTCAGAATGCAGTTTAACTGCATTGATCTGCACTGTATGGTTGTGAGGAAATGGCCTCAGACTGCAGAACTGAAACATGCGCATTTATGTAGAATAAGCAATTGTCAAAATCACATCTACTGGCCCTACCTACAATAAAACAGAAAGGGAACTTGAGAGAGTGAAATATCTCAAGAACGCTTAATGGGTTACTCAAAACCACAATAAGAAGGATTAGCAGCTTCCATGGAGGCATGAGCAAACCCAGGCCCACAAGCTGAATACGGCCCTTTGGGCTCTTTGCCCCAGTGCCCATCCACTTTGGCCTCACTTTCAGTATGACGCAGTGGCCCATCGCATTCCCAGGCTGAGAGGAGGGCCGAGGTAGAGACGCGCCTCTGCCAAGAGCTCTCTGGAGAGCACTCGGCAGTGGCGTGTTTCTCTCCCTCCTCTGGGCCCAGGGGAAGGCGGACTGCTGCCTTCCCAGGGCCCAGAAGTGCCGGGGAGACAAACACATCATTGCCAAGCGTGCTTGACAGTGGTGTGTATCTCTTCCTCCTCTGGGCCCAAGGAAGGTGAGCCATTGCCTTCCTGGGTCCAGAAGAGCCAGGGATACAAACGTGCTGCTGTCAAGTGGCAGCTTCATGTTTCCCTGGAGACAGATCTGCTCCTTCCTTCTCCCAGCCTCGGCCCCTCCTTGGCCCCACCCTCCCCTTCTGCCCTGATCCTGCCCTTTCCAATCCCACCCCTTCCGGCCCACAACCCCACCTCTTCTGGCCCTACCCCCCGCCCAGCCCTTGCAGTCGGACCCACAAGGTGGCCCCAGGGCAAAAAGGTTTGCCCATGCCTGAATTAACATGCAGTCATAAACCAGGAAATATGTTCACTTTGAATGTTCTTCAAATTATAAAAGAGGGGAAAGTATATATCAAATAATATTTTACTTTGTAAATACTTGGTTAATGAGTCTTATTTTTAACCATCTCATGCTATGAAACACCTCCCCCCCCCAATGGTTCACATTATTAATTTGGTGTTCCTCAAAATCAAAACAATGCAGTAATGCTCACCTATATTTGAGAGGAAACATTAAAGATTCTAGTGCTCTACTGGCATCACTCAGCCTTTGGAAACTTGCAGAATGGAAGAGGACCTTGTTTTCTGTGAGGACTGCACAGAACAAACTCAGTACATTTTGAATTCCTTCAACAACAAAAAAACAAATGCACACACACATAAGATTCCAAAACTTTAAAGATACTGCCAAAACAGAAAAAAAGAAAGTTAATGTGAAGTAATTAACATTCCTAGAATTACTTCAGGAAAATCTATAGTAAAGATAAAATATGGCAAATCTTGCACATTTTTATTTTCCAGTGTCAGTTTTGTTTCTTGTCTACCTTTCAAGTATGGTCCTCTACTGTGCGTTTATTTTCCCATGACTGAAATATTTTACTAGATCTCTTCCAGGATGTTTGATCTTATTTTCTGAAGAAAGTTGGATCATGACCTTAAATGGCATTTTGTACAACTATTTATTAAACCAAAAGCTGTACAAGTGGTTAACTTATCAACCAAGCTTAATGAATTAAACTTTATATAATGGGTCTTTGAATATAACAACCTGCTGATGTTGGGAACAGAATCCAAAATGTCTACCCAAACTCCAGCTGTAAATTTTAAACTCAATGAGTCTGAAAAGAAGCCAACACAGGTTATGTAAGAGACTACAAGAGATTAGTTGGCTGAAAAACAATCAACAAATTCTTCCATTAATTGTGTTACTGAATCAAATGCTATGACAAAAAGTAAAAGGTTACAAATAATTTATGTAATTTATATATAAACTATATCTAGGAATGTTAACCTCTACTTTCAAATTCCAGGTATGTACTATTTTGAGAATGTATCGACTTGAATTTGTTTTATTTTTTTCTACCTGATGCTGTGTATGTTTTACACAAGGAATGGGGAGAGTGCATTCTGAAATAAATGGGACAAAATATCACCCACAGCACAATTGCCACTTCTGGAGTGCCAGTTTAGATAGAAAACCTACCCTCATATCTCAAAATGCTGATAAAAACCAGAAGTCAAACATGGAAGTGACTTATATTTGGTATTTTCAGTCATTTGTAGCTGAAAATCAGCTGATATAGTAAGTGTTTGATAAATGCCTCCTCTGCAAATGCCTTCCTGCTTTTCATTTTGTAATTTGTAACCTATTCATGTAAAAACACGCTGACTTGAATAGAATTTGTGATTTATTCCTTAGAGGTTACAGCCTCAGTGATCTCTTAAGATTCCACATACATATTAAGATGCTGATATGTTCCATTTAATGAATAACATCAAATTATTATATATCATTTGTTCAACCAAAGATATTTGAATGGGCAATTAGTAGCACCACCTTGCCACCCTAATTCATTATGCTTTATTCAATTCTACTATTATTAAACTTAGCTGTAGCTGAATTTTTCTTACATTGTGAGGGATTTTATACATGAACTGTTTATCATTTTGCCAAGTTTAGAATGTAGGACATATTCTCATGATGTTTAAGATAAAAGGTTTTCTTTTAAAACACTATTACATGAAGAGTAAGAAGCATTCAGCTTCAGATAGTGTCAAAACCTAATCTCATTCTATTGTGATGCTGTACAGATTTAGTTATATAGATGTGTATGACTATGCATGCACATGAAAGTCTTTCAATATATTGAAAAATATACGGTACTACAGTGTTCCCTCACTTATTGATGGGGTTAGGTTCCAGGACCTCCCACAATAAGTGAAAAACCACGATATAGGGATACTCTATTTTAATATTTATACCTTATTTTAGTAGTTGTACACTATATTAAGTCCTTATAAACTTATAATAAAGTGAAGGAAAGGAAGGAAAGGTCCTTCAATGCTGGAGGAAGGGAGGGAGGACTGAGGAGGGAAAGGGCCTTGGAGAGCGGCGGCAAAACCCCACAAAACAGCAAAAATACCGTGATATATATTTTAATTTTTTAAATCCGCAAAACAGCAAGTCCGCAATAAGCAAACCACGAAGTAGCGAGGGAACACTGTATTTCATTATCAAAGCAGACTCCTAAAGAGGGCCTAGACAGAGAAGGATAGTCCATTTTACTGGGGGGCGGGGGCTTGAAGGAGGAAAACAATTACCCCATTTTCGCTGACTATTCTCTACTCCACCCCACTTCCCATTTCATAAAGAGAGTTGTTTCCATGACAACAACATGGGTGGGGGGAATAACAGGAAAACAGGGAGAAATTGATACATACACGATTAGAGAAGCACCATAATCTGGTCCTTGCACTCAAGATTTCTTAAGGCAGATATTAAAGGAATAGAAGGAGGAAAGCAGAGACCACGGAGGAGACAAAAAATTCAAATGATATTATATGCTTAATACTATCGCTGGAAATGAGGATTTAACTGCTAAGTCAAAGAGATGTTCAAACAAATGGATTGGGAGGGGGGGAGGTTGAAAGAAATAATGCGTGGGATGAAGTACATATTTAGTGCGGGACTTCCTAGGAATAGATAATATAACCAAGACGTAAGAGGAAACATTATTAAAATTTGATTACTAATTTTTCTATACAACTTCAAAAATGATATGAAATTTGGTATATGTAAAGTAGCAAGGAATATGAAATGATAGCACTTTTTAAACAATGATTTTATGAATTCCTACTTTATTCATGATAGAACTATTTCCTCTATTCACTTGGTTTTTTAAAAATAAGCCCAAAAAGACAGGGGCCCTCACCTCTCAATAATCCTGACCCTACTCATGGGCTATACAAAGAAAAACCTATATATTAGCACTGGGCAAGTAGCCATCAAATTATATCCACTGGATTAGTATTAATTATAGCATCCAACTAGAGCAACTCTGAATGATTTCATCTGCAAAGTTGTCATCAGTGGGCTGTCAAGTGGATTCTCTTTTTGTGGGCCAGCACATAAAAGACCCTTGACCATTTCAAACAGTTCTGCCGACCAGCTCTATACAACTAGAATGGTGCCAAAATAAATATTTTTTTCCTAACCACGTTGCCATAGAGTTGGCTCTCAGAAATACTCTAGCATGCGTGGACTCGGTGCCACTCAGGTAGTCTAGCCTATGTTCACTCAACCACACTCCACATTTTCTGCCAACTTTGCTATAGTCACCGGTTTACTTGTTTCAGTGCAGTCAGCTCCCTGGAAAAAACATATCAAAGTAGCTTTCTTGCTGTTTGGTTGAGTAAGCATTTTTCTATGTACCAATTTGTTTTTGGAAACAAGTTCTTCCTCCATATCTGGACTTCATCAATTCCGCCTTCATCACTAGACCCTTTACAATTTTTTAAAAGCCTGAATGTACTATTTTAAAAACAATATATTTTACAGAGTTCAGGGGTAATAGAATATGTGTAGGCAAACCATTTATAAAATGAATACCATACATATTTAAAAGGAAAATGGCAAAATGTTAATCAAAAACAATATAAATGTATTGATTGATTGATTGTGTAGAATATATTTGTATGTGACAATACAATAAGCACAAATATATTACAGATTGCTATTAAAAATATTCCAGACTCAATTGGAGATATATATGTGTGTGTGTTCTACCGTGTGATTCATATCTTCTCAGCTGTTAGAACACAGTTCTATATTTCAATAAAAAGTAAACATAATTTAAAAGTATTTGTCCCTAACAACTTTCTGGTTTTCAAATGCAGCCACACACAACAAGTAATACATTCATCCATATGGAATGTAACAAAATTATGTCACCTTGGCCCTTCAGAAACAGGCATTTCTGGTGTACTAGCTGTAAATGACCAAGTGCACTCCTGCAGACAGTAGAAAACAAGGATTCCAGATTGAGGGTTGAATCCAGAACCAGCACTATTCAACAAGTTCTCTGACTTGTTTTTGTTGTTTTTTTTTGACTGGTTAGGAAAACCTCGGCTTCAAATTGCCCATACACATGCTGGCCAACTATTTCTGAGTATTGCTTGCTTGTAAAAACTCTAAAGAATGTATGGGGTCACCAGAAGTCAATAGGCAACTTGAAGGATGACACCCGTCATACACAACAGCATCACTTAAATTTAATGTGACCTTACTTCCAAATATAGTTGTGCCATAAACTGTTTCACAGTAGCCCATATCTTAAACCAATAGTTAAAGAGACAAATTTAATAACTGTTAAATTCCTTTCTTTTCTTAAATCATGTTATTAAACAAACAAGCAAGATGTCCACTTCAGCACCTGAAGTATAATTGATTATTACACTAAAGACAGTGGAGACAGACCAACCTTGCTTCCTCATAGGAAGTAGGAAGTCTGAACTCTATTTGTTGATAACCTTGACCTTCCAGGCACATACATGACACAGACTGACTAGCTGATACACAAACAGACGAGACAACACAATAACAAATCAACAATCGTTCTAATGTTGACTATTGGGCTTCCACAGTCAAGCATACATCCTGTTGTACAAGATCCATATGTTAAAACATTTTGAACAGAAGTTTCCTGACTGACCTTCACTGTTTCTAAGGATCTCAGAAGATATGCAATTTGCACTGAAATATCTGACTTCCTATTTTTTTAAAAAATGCAATCAATCAGCCTGTTTCCTGTTGTTCTTTAAAAAAAAAGATTTAAGACGTATGCGCGCGCACACACACACGTACATAGACCATTGTTCACACTGTTACAATACTGAAATATTGATAATTCTTTTAAAGCATCTTATGAGCAGTTTCAGACACAATATTAAGGAATATACTCTGATCAATAAACTCTCTAGCCAATATGATGTAACACACAGGATGTCAGAAGGGCAGAAGGGGGGGGTATAATTAAATGTTTAACATGAGAAACAACTGGGAATTTAAGAGAGACTAATCCACAAATATGGGTCAAGAATTACAAGAAAGCTTTTCTGAATGATTCTGGAGACTGACACATCCTGGTACAGAAATTGTACAAGTTCTAGAAAGCAATCTCTTAATGAGAGGGGTTAATAGGTTTAGTTAAAATGAGACAGATTAAAAGCATATGCAGTACCTTGAAGTATAGTTAAAAGCGAACTGATACATTTATCTGGTATGCAAATGATAATTTTAACAAGTAGAAAGAAAGGAAAATAATGATTTCTTAATTATGTAGTAGTACAAATTCAGTAAATCCCTGGATTAACCATGACACTGAAATTATATTCAGTTCAATTTTAGGATTTTCTAAGTCTCCAGCAAAAACTACTCATAAGTGTATTTATAGAACACTGTGTGTCTGTGTTTCCTAATTCAAAGCTGAAGCATAGAATGAGCTCAGACTTGCTAGAGGGGTTTTTTTTTGTTATGGCAAAAGGAAGAACAAGGAAATGGTAGGGCCACTGCATGGAGAAGAGAGTGAAATGTTAAAAAGTAGTGCACAAATATCTGGCTATTATAAATTAACTGAAATCTTCAGGACCTGATGAACTATACTCAAGAGTATTTTAAAAATTGCCAGAAGTAATCTCAGTACGACTCTGAGAATTCCCAGAGAGCAGGAGAAGTCTGAGCACATTGTAGGAGGGGAACTGGAAAAATGAGGGTCCAAACAATTACCTCTCCGTGGAAGTATCATTAAACATATTATCTGTAAGCACTTGGAAATTAATGCTGTGATCACTAAAAATCAATATCAATATGAGTTGCCAAGGCTTTCACGGAAAAAGTGGCACTGATCGGTTCCGATTTCGATACCACTTTAACGGCAGTCTCTGATGATGTGGCACGAGCACCTGCTTGTCAGGTTTTAATGGATTCGTTTCAATTGGTTCAGCTCGAGGATGTGGACAAGATCCTTGGAGAGGCGAGGCCCACCACATGCATCCTAGACCCCTGCCCATCCTGGCTGATCAAAGAAGCCAGAGGGGGGTTGGCAGAGTGGGTGAAGGTGGTGGTCAATGCCTCCTTACAGGAGGGCAAAATTCCAGCCAGCTTAAAGCAAGCTGTTATAAAACCACTGTTGAAGAAACCATCACTGGACCCCACTCAATTAGTGAACTATCGGCCAGTTTCCAATCTCCCCTATTTGGGCAAAGTCATGGAACGTGTGGTGGCTTCGCAACTCCAGGGGTTCTTGGTAGACACTGATTATCTTGATCCGGCACAGTCTGGCTTCAGGCTGGGACATGGTACTGAAACAGCCTTGGTCGCCTTGGTAGATGATCTACGCCGGGAACTTGACAGGGGGAGTGTGTCCCTGTTCGTTCTGCAGGACCTCTCAGCGGCCTTCGATACCGTTGACCATGATCTCCTTCTGGATCACCTTGCAGATATGGGGCTTGGGGGTACTGTGTTGCAGTGGCTCCAATCCTTTCTGGGGAGTCGTACCCAGAAGGTGTCATTGGGTGATACCTGTTCGGCTCCACAGCCGTTGTCTTGTGGAGTCCCTCAGGGTTCAGTACTGTCTCCAATGTTATTTAACATCTACATGAAACCGCTGGGAGAGATCATTCGAAGTTTCGGAGTAAGGTGTTATCTGTACGCAGATGATGTCCAGATCTGTCACTCCTTCCCACCTGTCACCAAGGAGGCTGTCCAGACTTTGAACCGGTGCTTGGCCGCTGTGTCGGACTGGATGAGGGCTAGCAAATTGAAGCTAAATCCAGACAAGACAGAGGTCCTCCTGGTCAGTCGAAAGGCCAAACAGGGCATAGGGTTACAGCCTGTGTTGGATGGGGTTACACTCCCCCTGAAGACGCAGGTTCGCAGCTTGGGAGTGATTCTGGATTCATCGCTGAGCCTGGAAGCCCAGGTCTCGGCGGTGGCCAGGGGAGCTTTTGCACAGTTAAGACTTGTGTGCCAGCTGCGCCCGTACCTTGGGAAGTCTGATCTGGCTACGGTCGTCCACGCTCTGGTCACATCCCGAATAGATTACTGCAACGCACTCTACGTGGGGCTGCCTTTGAAGACAGTTCGGAAATTGCAATTAGTCCAGCGGGCAGCAGCCAGATTACTAACGGGAGCTATATACAGGGAGCATACCACCCCCCCCTGTTGTGCCAGCTCCACTGGCTGCCTGTCCACTTCCGAGCTCAATTCAAAGTGCTGGTTTTGACCTTAAAAGCTCTATACGGTTCTGGCCCAGCTTACTTGTCCGAACGCATCAGCCGCTACATCCCACCTGGTAATCTAAGATCATCCGGGGAGGCCCTGCTCTTGCTCCCGCCTACTTCTCAAATGTGGCTGGTGGGGATGAGGGATAGGGCCTTCTCGGTGGTGGCTCCCCGCCTGTGGAATGCGCTCCCTATCGATGTACGATCCACCTCATTCCTCCTGGCATTCAGGAAAAAAGTAAAATCCTGGCTGTGGGACCAGGCGTTTGCACACCAGCACAAGGCAGCACTTTAGATGGGATTTTAACGGAAAGTGGATGAATAGGGCCAATGCTTTTATGGACAGAACATTGTTTTAATCTGGAATGAATGCGCATGTTTAGGTAATTGTATTTTAATGTATTTTAATTGTTGAAGGGTTCTGGGGTCTTATATTGTTACTGTGTGGGCATCGAATTGCGCCTTACTGTAAGCCGTTCTGAGTCCCCCCTCGGGGGTTGAGAAGAGCGAGGAAAAATCCTGCAATAAATAAATAAATAAATAAATAAATAAATAAAAACAAGCCATGCCAGACTAAGCTAGAGTTACAAGCTTGCTAGATGAAGGGAGTGTTAAAGATGTAGTATATCTTTATTTTAGTAAGCCCTTTGACAAGGTTCTCTATTATATTCTTGCAAACAAGCTAATCAAATGCGGAGTAGACAATGCTACTGTTAGATGTGTTTGTAATTAGTTGACCAGCCGAACCCAAAAGTTGCTCACCAATTCCTTCTCTTCATTCTGGAGAGAAATAACTAATGGGGTGCCACAGGGTTCTGTCCTGGGTCAAGTGATATTCATTATCTTTATCAAAGACATTTTTGTGTTTGCTAAATTTGCTAATGACATCAGAGGACAGGATCAAAATTTTAAATGATCTTTACAGATTAGAGAGCTGGGCCAAAACAAACACATTCATTTTTAAAAGGTAGAAATATAAGGTACTACACCTAGGCAGAAAAAATGAAAGGTCAATCTCATTCAACCAACCAAAACAAAATGATAGTGGTAGATATGGTATAAAAACTACAGCACAATTACCATAATAGAAACACATTATCTCATATTCATATTAGATCAGGGCTGTCCAACTGGCGGCCCCGGGGCCGGATCCGGCCCCGTAGCCTGTTGGACACGGCCCCACCTATGCCCTCAGCCGCCATTTTTAAATTTCAAAAAAAATCGAATTTTTAAAAAATGGTGGCCGGGGCCGGGGGAGGGGGGTGGCGGGGCAGGGAGGAGGAAGAGAGCTAGCTCCTCCTCCTTTTCGGCGCCCCCCCTCCCTACCTAGGGCGGGGGAGCCGCCGAAAAAGGGCAGAAGGCGGCGCCAACAGCAGCGCGTCACAGGCCTGGCGTGACGCGCTGCTCCTTGGCACCGCCTACTCCTCCTTTTCGGCGCCCCCTCCCTTCCTAGGGCGGAGGGGGGGCGCCGAAAGGAGGTAGGCGGCAGCAAGAGCAGCGTCACAGGCCTGGCGTGACGCGCTGCTCCTTGGCACCGCCTATTCCTCCTTTCAGCGCCCCCTCCCTTCCTAAGGCGGAGGGGGCCGGAGGAGTAGGCGGCGCCAAGAGCATGGTGTCACGCCAGGCCTGTGATGCTCTGCTCTTGGCGCCGCCTACTCCTCCTTTGGCGCCCTCCCTACCTAGGGCGGGGCCGCGAAAAAAGGCAGAAGGCGGTGTCAAGGCAGCGCGTCACAGGCCTGGCGTGGCGCGCTGCCCTGGCGCCGCCTACTCATTTTCGGCGCCCCCTCCGCCTAGGAAGGGAGGGGGCGCCGAAAGAGAGGAGTAGGCGGTGCCAAGGGCAGCGTCACGCCAGGCCTGTGACGCGCTGCTCTTGGCGCCGCCTTCTGCCCTTTTCGGCCGTTTTAGGAGGGCGGGGCCTGGGGCGGGGTGGGGCCTGGGCCTGGGGGCGGGGCCGAGCGGCCCCCTAGGTCATCAGTGACCTTTTATCCGGCCCTGGACCCCATAGAAGTTGGACAGCACTGTATTAGATCATTCACAAAGTTGGCCAAAACTGTCTCCATAACCAAGCCTAAAGATGCATTGCAATTATTCTAGATAATAAAAATTATCCAGAAATGCCTGAAGATGTCCACCGTAAGTTTATTTTTTTACAATACTTTTACCCCGCCCTTCTCATCCCCGAAGGAGGACTCAGGGCGGCAATTTGTGATTACTGGATCACTGGAGAAATAAAAGTTAATACATACACCATTATCTATAGATAATGCTATTATACTTCCAGACTCCTGAAATACAGCAAACCTTTACTCTCTCTAGTCTTAAACATTGTATAGCAGAGGAAGCAGCTGTGTAAACTTCCCTGCATTGTCTGACCAGCTTGGGTATCTTCTGTTTTAGATGTTCCTTAACCCTGCATTCAGGTTTGGTTTTTAAGATTTGTCTTTCACTACATTGCTGAAAATAGACATAAGATAATAATTAGAAATACCAGCCTCTTGACAGGAACACACAGTGCCATCTCTGCATAACCTTTGGGCCCGTTTTCCTTGGAATCTATTTCTTAGAAAATTGCCGGTATTGTTCCATCAACCAGTTCTATGAATCATTCATATTATTTTAAAGTATGAGCTCTGGAGTATGAAAAACAGTGTTTAAAAGTAGCAAATGAACTTTGAAAGTAATGGCATTATTCTGCTTCTTACTTACGTATGATAAACAGACCCATACTTAAAATCTAATCTGCAAATTCATTCAATAAAAATGTTTTAACATGCTTTCACAGTATAACTTCTTTACTACTGAAACTTTGCATATGTTGTTGAAGGAGAGGGGGTTAAATTAAAAATAACTATTTCAAAATGATCACAAAGGACACCCAGTCCAACCTCCTGCCATGCAATACAATCAAACCACACTTGATAGATAGCTATCAAGTGTCTGTTTGTAAATATTTTTTAAAAGGAAACATCACAACACACAGAGGCAACATATTTCACTATCGAACAGCTCTTACTATTAGGAAGTATTCCCTAATATTTAGGTGGAATCTGTTTTCCTGCAGTTTCTAGCCTGCAGTTTGTATCCCAGCAGAAAATGAGTCTGTTGCATCTTCTATATGACATCCTTTTAAACACAGCAATCATGTCACCCTTCTCTAGATACATTCAGGTGTGCCCAGTCCATTACACAAGTATTGTTTTCAAGTCAGGTGTCACCCATCCTATATTTGTGCATTTAATTCTTTCTGCCTAAGTGTTATACCTTTGTTTAGCCTTGCTGAAATTCATTTGTTAAAGTTATTTTATATTCTGAGCCTGTCCTCTGGGTTATTAGCTATCCATCACAAATTGATAAGCACGCCCTCTTTTTCATTGTCCAAGTCATTGATAAAAATAATTGAATAGCACTGGGTCCAGGACAAAACACTGAGCCACCCCACTAATCACCTTTGTCTAGGATGAAGAGGAACCATTAGTAACCACAATTTGGGTTTGGCTGGTTAACCAGTTCCCAATCTTTCTAACAGTAGAATGACATACTGTATTTGACTTTCAGGGGAAAGTAATAGGGAGAAAGGTTTGTGGTGGAAACTAAACGCCTGATCCAAGAATTGTAGTCCTGTGGATTGTAGTCGGTCACTATGGCCATGCATTCGTTTTTACTGTATATTTTATTGTATGTTTTACTGAATGTCTTATTGTACATTTTAATTGCTGTAATCCGCCCCGAGCCTGCAGGGAGGAGCGGAATATAAAATGGAATAATAAATAAATAATAAATAAATAATTGAACCAATTCAATGAGTAATTCTCCTTTTGCTATAATGTTTATTGTTTATTGTTTTAACAGCACTGTGTATTTTATCTTGTTTTGCCTTGTAATGGCTACAGTTACACAAATAAACTATGTTAAAATATGGTGAAAATGTTTACCTTTATCTGATGGTTCTATGTAAATAAAAAAGATGATTAAATTTTAAAACGATCAATGGCATAGATAAAAAGATAAGAGCACAGGAACTGAAGTTTAAAAATGAACAGGGGAGACATGGCAGATCAGAGATAAAGTCTTATCCTATCCTGGATGGAGATGCATTAAACATTCAGACTCACAGTTTGCATTTACTCTTGGATTAAGCCCGAGTCCACATGCCCAAATTTCTATGTCTATCTGATTATATGGGGGAAAAAACTACTTCACTGTTATTGTGTATAAATTGCTCCGAGTCCCTTAGATGAGATAGTGGTGGGATACAAATAAAGTATTATTAATAATAATAATTTGTGAAAATATTAAAAAGTTCACTGAAAATGCAATGAAACAATGGAAAACGGAGTTGTTTGTGGACAACAAAAGCTATGTAACTGTTATCATCAAGAGAGCAATTTTCCAAGGAGACACTCACTGTCACCACTGCTGTTCATCATTGCAATGATCCCACTGTCAGTAATTCTACAGAAAACAAACCTGGGCTACCAAACAGCAAGAAATTCATCAAAAATTTCTCACTTGCTGTACATAGATAATCTAAAGCTTTACGGAAAATCAGAAACTGAAATCCAGTCACTGACCAACACAGTCAGAATCTTCAGCACTGACATCAGTACGGAGTTCAGCCTAGGCAAATGTGCCACAGTGGCATCAAAGAAAGGGAAAATTACTCCTAGCGAGGGCATAGAGATGCCAAACGAACAAACCATAAAATGCAATCAGACTGAAGCCTATAAATATCTAGCATACTACAGTTGGACAATATCAAGCATGAGAATGTGAAAACTGTGATCAGCAAAGAATATATCCAAAAAGTCCAAAAGATTTTGAAGAGCAAATTAAATGGCGGAAATACGATCAAGGCTATTAACACCTGTCATTAGATACACTGCTGGAATTGTGAACTGCACACAAGCAGAGCTGGATGATCTGGACAGGAAAACAAAAAAACTGATGATAATCCACTATTCATTACACCCGCGTAGTGATGTCGACAGACTTTACCTGCCCAGAAAATCAGGAGACAGAGGGTTTCTGCAAGTGAAACGAACGGTGGTTGAAGAAGAGAAACATGCACTGGCAGATTATGTGAAAGACAGTTAAGAACCAACATTGAGGGAAGTCAACAGTAGTAAACTGCTTAAAGTGCAAAAGACAAAGAGTGAATACCGTAAAAACACAATCCAGAGCAGAAGAGAAAATTGGCAAAAGAACGCTCTCCGTGGACAGTTCCTGGGAAAAATTGAGAGCCAAATTATTGTACCCTAGGCTTGACTGGACCTTAGTAACCCACTCACACACAGTCTCTGCGGTTAAATGCTTTATTTAGAATAAATGGTAAAGTAAAGGCAAAGAATAAAAAGTTCAAAAAGGCTTTAAGCAATACGTATCAAAGTTCAGTCTCTGGAAGATGCAAAGGACAAAGTCTCTAGATGCCTCAAGGGCTAACTCCAAGGCCTGATAGCCCACTTGGTAACAAAGTTCAAAACAAGGAGGACCCCCTTGGTCCCTTCCGTGGAGCTTGGTAAGGTGATTCAAAAGATGGCACGAGATGAAGAATAGAGTCCAGCCTGAACCTTTATAGGATTTTGGCTACCTAGTTCTGCAAGGCGGTGACTTCGCCTTACCGCTCTCACGGGAACAGAGAAGGAGTCCTTGGTTCTCACTCTAGCTGCATCTCTCTGGAATGTTTGCTCATTAGCCGGGCCAGATGGGAGAAGCGGAGGATTGGATGTTGTTTGATGCCAGGTGTTACTATCTCTTTGGGAAACTGCCGGGCTGCGCCTTTCCCTGGCCTTTTGGGGCCCTGCTAAGGGTTGAGTCAAAGACCGACTTTCAGGCCTCTCTGCAGCTTTATGGGGAACATGGCTACGGTTTGGGTCACAAGGACCCGGTTGAGGTATGACACAAATTGACAAAGAAAAAATATGGATGTGGCTCACAAATGGAACTTTGAAAAAGGAGACGGAGGGCCTGATTTCTGGCAGCCCAAGAACAAGCCATTAGAACAAATGCCATCAAAGCCAGAATTGAAAAGTCGACGACAGATCCCAAATGTAGACTCTGCAAGGAAGCAGATGAAACAGTAGATCACATCCTCGGCTGCTGCAAAAAGATCGCGCAGACAGACTACAAGCAGAGGCACAACACCATTGCTCAGATGATTCATTGGAACTTGTGACACAAATACCATCTTGCCTGCAACAAAGAACTGGTGGGATCATAAGTCTGAAAAAGTTACAGAAAATGAACACGTCAAACTACTTTGGAACTTCCGAATTCAGACTGACGGAGTTTTGGAGCACAATACTCCTGACCTCACAATTGTGTTTAAAAAAAAGTATGGCTCGTCGATGTTGCAATCCCAGGTGACAGCAGGATTGAAGAGAAACAACTGGAAAAGCTAATATAATATGAGGATTTATAGATCGAACTACAAAGACTCTGGCACAAGCCAGTAAAGGTGGTCCCAGTGGTGATTGCCACACCGGGTGCAGTGCCTAAAGACCTTGGCCTGCACTTAAACACAATCGGCGCTGAGAAAATTACCAAATTACATCACACAGTCCTAAACACCTGGGAAGTGTCCGACTTGTGATTCAATTATTTATTTATTTATTATTTAAAACTTTTGTACCCGGACCTTCTCACCTCCATAGAGGGACTCAGATCTGCTTACAGCAAAATTCAATGCTATACAATTTAAAAACAACTACAACATATTAAAATACAAAAAAAGCCAAGCATAGAACCACATCACCACTAAAAACAATTCCACTCGATCTGTAAACATGGTCGTTCATTCAGACAATAGCCAATCTCAGCCTATTCTGGGAAGGCTTGGTTCCTCATCCAAGTCTTCACCAGCCTCCTAAAGGACAACAGAGAGGGGGCAGATCTACCATCATTGGGAGAGAGTTCCACAGCCGAGGGGCGACCACAGAGAAGGCCCTGTCTCTCGTGCCCACCAGTCGCGCTTGCGAAGATGGCGGGACCAAGATCAGGGCCTCTCCGGAAGTGGTTCGTAGGGGAGAATCCGTTCGGAAAGGTAAACTGGGCCAGAACCACATAGGGTTTTGTAGGTTAAAACCAGCACTTTGAATTGTGCCTGGAAGCTAATTGGCAGCCAGTGGAGCTGGCGGAGCAAGGGAGTTGTATGCTCCCTGTACCCCGCTACTGTTAGTAACCTGGCTGCCGAGCGTTGGACTAATTGCAGCTTCCAAGTAGTCTTCAGAGGCAACCCCACGTAGAGAGCATTGCAGTAATCTATTTGGGATGTAACCAGAGCATGGACCACCGTGGCCAAGTCAGACTTCCCAAGGTACGGGCGCAGCTGGCGCACAAGCTTTAACTATGCAAAACTCTCCTGGCCACCACTGAGACCTGGGGTTCCAGGCTCAGCGATGAGTCCAGGATCACTCCCAGACTGTGAACCTGTACCTTCAGGGGGAGTGTAACCCCATCAAGCACAGGCCTGTTCGGCCTTACGACTGACTAATACAACAGCCAGCAGAGTGATCTTGTCTGCTGTGGACTCATCTTGTGTTAATAATAATAATAACAACAACAACAACAAAGACAACAGTAATAATAAGAGGGGGAAGGGGGAGGAAAAACTCCTGGCAGACAAAGCAGTATCTTAATTACCAGTTTATTTTCTTCAGTATTTGTATGCGTTTCACATTCCATTTCTTTGCATACTTTGCAATTGGTTTCCAGAATAATTAATCCTTCAAATTCATAGAATCATAATTTCATAATCCCTACACAAATCAGGTCATGGATGGCTCAACAACCTGAAAGAAATGTTTGCTACTCTTGCCTTGTGTAGCACAGCAGTTCTCGTTTGTGCCTGGAGGGCAGGGGTCAGGACCCGGGGTCCCAGTAGCATTAGGGCCAGCAGTACCAGAACTAGATTCAGAGGATGAGCTAGATGACTGGGGCGAAGGGCAGCTTTCCCCTATGGGCCTCCTTCGCCCACAGAGAGCTTGGCATGGGAAGAAATGTTGTTTGGCCCTAGTGAAGACATAGATAACCAGGTGCAGATGGTAGACAGCGATTCTGGCAGCTACGAGCATCCAGGTGGGAGAGATTCTCAGGAGCTAGTAAGTGAAAACATGGAAGAAAGCGGTTGGGAAACTTCTAGGGAGGAGAGCTCTCAGGGAGATAGAAACACAGCTGCGGAGAGACAAGGTCGAACCTTTGATAGGAGACGGAACATCGAGTCTAGCAGAAGGGAATGGTCCAAGAGCATAGACCGGCCGAGGTCCGTGAGCAGCGATTGGAGACGAAGAAGCCTAGAGCGTCGGGGACCTCGGCCGAGAGATTAAGTATAGGATCCGTGGGAACGAATCCTCAGTGCTCCGGCCACGTCTCATCTGAATAGGCGTGAAGCGGAGTGGGACCACGAAGCTAAGCTAGCCAGTGGTCATCTAGCCTTGCCTTGCCTTGCCTTGTTCCTGATCCGCCTGGTTGTGCGGAGCCTTGCCCTGTTCCTGATCCGCATAGTCGTGCGGAGCCTTGCTGAGCTTTTGGCCTATTTAACAAGAATAGTTCAACACAATATGTGCAATTATTTTTTCATTTTATATATAAACATTTCAATTAGTGACATACATATTACTTATTTCTAAGCATCCTATTTGGTACCGTGTCCGTAGTGTGGCTGTCGTAATATTGTCAATTTAGGAGCAAATCTCCATAAGTCCAGTCCAAGACACTAGAGTCAATAATCCAAAGCTCAATGGGAGCAGGTAACACAGGTACAAGGATGCAGTGGATAATCCGAAAACTAGTAGACCAAACAGAACCGGAGCCAAAACATTTAAGGTTCCTGGACATAAGATTGAAGCAAGCCTGACGGAAGCATATCCAAAACAATCGGGGCCGCTGAATTCCGTTTCGTGGTCTTTTTCAAAGGCTGAATATCCATCATCTAGGTTCAGGTCCTAGGGGATTAACATTATACATGATATATAGCACAGTGGGAACAATACATAACCAAAGGGTGTAAACATATTTAGCGCAATCGCTATTACATACCATAGAATGGGAGAAGCCGTCCGCAACACATCGAGTGCGGTGACCATTTAAGGTGAAGAATCACCAAGAGCATACACATTAAATACATTATCCTAAATTAGGAGGGAATGCAAATTGACTGGCTCATTAAGGCCGAGGGGTAATTCTGAATTTAATTTAATTGTCCATGAAACTTCAAGCTTACGGAGCACCTGGGAGAGGTTTCCGTGTGGCGGAACGAGCGGCTTTTCTAATACCATTACTTTTAAAGACGCAGGGGGATGATTGTTTTCCATACAATGTTGGTAAAAGGATTTTTGTGCTGCCATTATTTATTTTGCTTCTGTGTTCGATAAATCTTTGTTTTAATTTTCTGGTTGACATCCCCAAGTAGGTTCTAGGGCACCCACAGGAGATCGCATACACGACCCCGGAAGAGGCGCAGGTTGCGAAAGATTTAACTGGGAAATGCTTTTTCTTGTGGGGGTTGTAAATAGTTTTGTCTGAACATATATTAGAACATACAGAGCAATTCCCACAGGGTCTACTGCCTGGTGAAAAATTAGATTTATTGGGTCTAATATGGTTGGCATGGGTTAGAATCTGGCTCAAGTTCCTAGTCCGCTTGTGTGCAATTATTGGAGGGCATTCCAGGCCTTTAATATTAGAAATGAGCGGCCAATATTTTTTGATAATAGAAGTGTATGTTCTATTTTGAGGTGTCAGGGTTAGAGGCCAGATTACTCTTTCAGGAGATTGTCTAGTTACAGGGTGTAAAAGTGTAGTGCGATCTTTATTGTCGGCTTTAAGCCGGGCATTGTTTACACTATGTGCTGGGTATCCTCTCTGGATGAAGTCATTTACCATGCGGTTTGCTTCAGCGTTATAATCCGATATGGAGGAGCAGTTCCGCTTAATTCTGAGGAATTGAGTGTAAGGCAAATTATATTTAAGTTTAAAGGAATGATGACTTTTAAAGTGTAAGTACGAATTGGTACTCACTGGTTTCTTGTAGTTTTTGCATTTAAGGACATTATTGGCTTTCAGGACCGTGAGGTCAAGGAAATTAATGCTATGCTCGCTGGCAGAAACGGTGAACTTAATATTTTCATGCCAACTGTTCATCCACTGCATGAATTCAAGGTGTGGGATGTCCTTTTTGGCCACTAGAAAAATGTCGTCTATAAAACGATAATAGATATTAATATAGGACGAATATCGTTGGTGATTAGGTCCATAAATGTACTCTTTTTCTAGAAAGGACATAAAAATATTGGCTAAGGATGGGGCAGCAGCCTGGCCCATTGCAATTTCATTTTTTTGGATATAGAAATCAAATTCGAATTGAAAATAATTATAATCGCATAGAATATCAAAAATTTCCATGAGAAAGCTGGTCGGGGTTTGTTTTTCCGGCCTGTTGTCGAGAACATCCATTAACATAGCTCTTAAATCATTTAAAGGAACATGCGTATACAGAGAAACAACATCAATAGTATATAATATATCATTGGTGTCAACGACCTTATTTTCAACTTTCCTCAGAAAATCGGTAGTGTCTTTTAGATACGCAGGGGTAGTTTTTACAAACGGTTGAATGTGAAAATCTAAGAATTTAGAGAGCGGTTCCAGGAGGCCACCGCAGCAAGCGAGAATTGGTCTCCCGGGAGGAGGATATGTTTGTTTATGCGTCTTGGGCAAAATGTAGAAATTAGGCGTTTTGGGATTAGTAACATACAAATAATCTCCCACTTGATTGGTAATGTGTCCCAAGGCTACCGCTTCTTCAATCGTGTTGCGTATAACTGTGGCAAATCGTTGAGTAGGATCACTGGGAATTTTGACATAGAAATTGGTATCATTCAATTGTCTTAAACACTCCTGAACATAAACATCTCTATCCAGAATAACAACAGAACCACATTTGTCTGCCTTTTTGATCACAATAGTAGGATTATTACCCAATTTATTAAGTATTTCGATATCTGTGGCCGACAAGTTTCCATAGATTGGTTTTTTTGAGGCGTTTGCCTGATTAATTTCTCTTAATACAATACTCTCAAAGGCGCGCACAGCATTGGAAGTATTAGAGGGGATAAAGGAGCTTTTGGGCTTAAATTTAGCCAAGGGGTTATGATCGACAGTATTGGGAAGAGTTGAAAAGTGTTCCTTAAGCCTAATCGTCCTAAAAAGGGAGGCAAGGTCTTTGCGAATATCTAGTTCGTAGTTATAAGGAGTACTAACAAAAGAAAAACCATGGTTTAGTAAGTCAGTTTCTTTTTGGGATAAAGCATACTTTGATAAATTCACAACTATGTTGGGTTTTGGGGTGGCTTGGCCTTGCGAAAATTTTTCTTTTTATTGTAGTATTGCTTTTTCCCTTGGTTCCTTAAGTTATAGGGCTGCGGTTTGGATCCGTCGGAATCAGAGGAGCGTCCGCCACCTGTGGAATCATCCGATTCCTGAGAGAAGGTGAGGCGTTTGTATGATTGGCCTGATCTATTAGGTGGTTTGGGGATTCGCCCTTCTCTTTTGTCTTTTTCATCCCTCCGAATTTTGCCAATTTTCAGTTCTCTAATTTCCTTATATAAGGCCTGGCATTGCTGCTGGATTTTATCCAAGTCAGCCTTGGGGGGTGGATCCGGTAAACATTGTCGAATATTAGCAATTTCAATTTTCAATTCATCAGCCTCACGTGCTGCCCTTTGAACAATAAGGGTCATAAGGTCACGGGAACATTTTTCAGTAATAAGTCTCCAATTATTCAAAAAAACATCATCATCTAAATAAGCACCCGAAGGTAAATAAACTCTCATGCCTCTTGGAATAAGGTTCTTCCGAATGTACTCGGAGAGAGCCGAGGCGTTGAGTTCAACTCTCACAAGGCGCAATTCTTTTTCTTCGAGGTCTTTAAGAGAAGGGGTGGCTGTTGAGGGTCCGGCAGCGTTACCTGTATCCTCATCTAAATTTAGGGACCATATATTGGTAATCTGATCAGTCTCTTGCTGGTCAAAGGATTCAATCCCATTGGTATTCATAATGACTACCGAGCCTGGGCTCGTGTACAATCTAAGAGCAAAGTCAGGTTAGATACTACTAACAAGAATAGTTCAACACAATATGTGCAATTATTTTTTCATTTTATATATAAACATTTCAATTAGTGACATACATATTACTTATTTCTAAGCATCCTATTTGGTACCGTGTCCGTAGTGTGGCTGTCGTAATATTGTCAATTTAGG
The DNA here is from genome assembly GCA_030556195.1 of Anolis apletophallus. Lineage (NCBI taxonomy): Eukaryota > Metazoa > Chordata > Lepidosauria > Squamata > Anolidae > Anolis > Anolis apletophallus. The sequence continues at coordinate 85,270,503 of JARBWK010000002.1, read as the reverse complement.
AGCAAATCTCCATAAGTCCAGTCCAAGACACTAGAGTCAATAATCCAATAATCCTATTTGCCACGCTATTTTGGACATTGTTACTTCAAGCCTTTTTTTGGATTGTTTCACTATTCTTATGGACAATATCTTTGAACTGTTTTTATACTCAATAAAGTAGTTAGCCTTCAGTCCGTCTCTGTGTGTGTGATTAAGGGGCCGGTCAAGTCCGTGCATCGTTGACACCTTGAGACATAAAGGAGCTGTGTCATGACTTCCTCAAATTTCTGAGAGTGTAAAAAGCAGATAGGTGACATGGCACCACAGTACAATGACTGTGTGTCACACAAATGTAAGTCAATTCTCTTCAGTATACAGTGGACTCTCAATATCCATGGATTGTCTGTATGGGGATGAAACATTTCACCTTTTAATAATCCTTAATTGTGGGTATTTAAACTTTGGGTCTTCAACTAAAGAGAATAACTGGCAGAAGCTTTTCTTACAGTATTAGCTGCACTTTAGCAATTGCACAGTTTTCTTTCCATTTATTTTTGAAATTTTAATCCAGGTGGGCCAAGACTAGTAACAATCTAGTACTGCTCAGCAGCCCCCCCCCCCAAATAATTTATGCACTACCTTCTTCTTAACTTGGTTGGCACCCCCTTACAGATTACTGCCACAATAAACCTCAGTTTTTCTACTTCACTGGAGCATTATGGTACAAATCAAGCAATTATCTAATTATCTAATCTAATCATCCTGTGATGGGGAAATAGTGATGTTGCATGTGAGAGGAGAAAAAAGACCACATGACATTATCCTACTCTTAGTATACAGTGGCACATTTAACATCCTTTTTGTGGGGGAGATCATAGCTCTGATTTACACTTCTATCATATCACAATGCCTACAGGTCAACACTTGAATCATGTTTTATATTAAACAGCCATTTTTTCTTCCTCTTCTGTTTTCCTCCTATGCTTTAGGGGTATTATGTCTATGGTCGTGCATTTATTCTGATTTACTCAGTGAGGCACAACAGCCCAAATGCCATTCATGTCAGCATCATACCAGAACAGAGTTTGAAATTTTACTTTTTAAGTGGAATTAATCACATTACTTATTACACTGATCACCCAACTGATCACTCATTACTTGTTACTGCAATCTAGAAAGGAACTTGTTGCTTTATTGATCAGAGACACATTATTGTCCCAATTAGTAATACAATGACCCACGTTCCCTTTTATGGTCATCACATTCTGAGTTGACTTTCTGACTCCTCCATTCAACTGCAAAGGCACAATATCAGAGACTATGAAGCTGCCAGATGTCATGTGTCCCTCTACCTTAAATAGAATTGCTCTATATTTCAAGTGCAGACAAAAAAAGATCCTTCTCTAGCTTTCCCTCTTTCTGTGGATGCCAATTCCGCTTGTCCAAATATATGTCCTGGGCTGTCATTTGGAACAAACTGGCAAAATACCTCTCTTTTGGCTACGCCTCACACACATACTGACCCTTTTTCTATTGGCCCAGTAGCTTTCTCTTTAATTGGGATAGAATGGATGAAGGCAGATGCAGGGGTGAGAAGAGCGGGGTAGAAATGACATTATTAAAATAAATAAATAAGTAAATTAGACTAAATTGATAAGAGATTTTAAAAATGAGAGCCTAATCTCTAATGCAGTTTATTGTTTTAAATATGGCTCCTCCTTTCTCTCTCATGTCCTCCCTCTGTCCTTTCACGGTTTCCTTTCACTACCTGCAAAACACTCCCTTTCCCTCTCATTGTTCAAAGTGAATTAGCATGCACCCAATAATGATTAACACTGTTATATTACTGAATAAAGTTTTTTATTACTACCCTGGCTGTTAAGAGGGAAAAGGTTGCACAATTCTGTTTTATTAATGTTTTGTGAAAGGTTTGAACCACAATATATCAGAATGGATAGTTCCTCTTCGGCTGCCTGAAATAATAATGCAGAAAGGAGAGGAGTCATATCATCACCACACATGACATTAGACATGCCCCCAAAACTATTACTTCACAGCTCAAGATAAGAGTCTAAGAAAAATAATTATATCAATCTGCTTTGTTGTAAACTGAAGGGTTTACATTTATAGCAGTTACTATAATCTTTTATAAGTACTAATGGTATTAATTTTACAAAAATGAAATCTATGGAAAAGAGGATTCTGAACTATAACTTTGCAACTTTCCAAGAATCTTTAGGCAGCAACTGTATTTGTTCCAGCTCACCAAGGCAAGATAGCTAATCTAAGTGAAAGGTACACATTCAGAGCTTGTGAATGCTGTGACTTCCTACTGTGTGAAAGTAGATGCTTTCTTTTTCAACAGCACGTCCTTAATCTCATCTTGAGAAGTTTTCATCCCAGAAGGCCCCATAACATGACTAATAGGCATGAGAAAAATGAAACGGAAATTAAAAGGATTCGTAAGAGATTCGTATGTAATGGGACTTTTGAGCTTTTACGGATCGCTGCCGCGATCGCTTCCTTTTACGGTCCTTGAGGCCAACAATTTGCGTTATGATCACAATAAATTCTTAATTATTAATTAATTAATTATTGTACTACGTACTCACTTCTCCCTGTCTTCTCCCCCTCATTTCCTTCCCGCCTTCATTCAGCTTCTTCTTTTTCCCGCATTTCTATGGGGAACTGGAAGTGACGCTGCTGCTAGGTAGGCAATGCATTCTGGAAAGTGTAGTCCTCCACGCTTTCCCCCCCTCCTTCTCTTCCCCGTTGCTCTGCTGCCATGCCCCATCGCAGGGGCCAGCTTCACACACACGCGCGCGCGCTTCTCCTCCTCTCTCTCCCTGCGCTCTCTCAGATGCTTCTCTTCCCCGTTGCTCTGCTGCCGTGCCCCATCGCAGGGGCCAGCTTCAGCCCTCCAGGTACGTGTTTTGGACTTCAACTCCCACCATTCCTCACAGCCTCAGGCCTCTTCCTTTTCCTCTCAGCCTGGGCAAACTTGGGCCCTCGCTCCCTCAGGATCGGGGTGAGAGAGAGGCAGCGAGGAGCGAGGGGGGCTCCTCCTCCTTTTTATTGCTGCTTCCAAGAATAGAATACCCCCTCCCTCCCTCCTCCTTCCCTCCCTCCTTCCTATTTGGAGAGTCCCATCTAGAATTCAGTGTGGTTTATTCAAGTTTTGGCCTACAACTCCCAGAAATCCCAGCCAATTTACCAGCTGTTAGGATTTCTGGGAGTTGTAGGCAAAACCATCTGAATGCGCATGCTCTGGCATACGAATTACTAACAAATTTCGTTAGTACTTAAGTTACATTTTAGAAATTTTTGGGAAATTTTTTTGTAAGTCTTTCTTTTACTAATCAAACCCCCATTTGATTTTAGAATCGCCATTTTTGGATTCGAAACCATGCCTAATGACTAATACAACAAGGGCAATGAAGTTTTTAAATTATTTTCTTGAAAAAAATAGTTATAAATGTATACTAGATGAATATATATACCAGGTAGAAACAAGGTTTTTAAATTTCAGATAAAAATAAGTTCTGATTCTAGTAGACCATTGCCTGAATCCTTTGTTCAAATATAAACTGAAAAAGGCACAAAACACATCACGCTGGGTTTGTCAAAGACCTTAGGCCTTACACCAGGCATGGGCAAACTTGGCCCTCAATGTATTTTGGACTTCAACTCCCAAAATTTCTAACAGCCTATGAGCTGTTAGGAATTGTGGGAGCTGAAGTCCAAACACCTGGGGGGCCGAAGTTTGCCCATGCCTGTCTTACACCAATTAACGTCTGGCTGTTAAATAAAATGGAAACAACAAACAGAGACGTTAACAATTATAGTTGTAGATCAGTTTTAATAATTGTACTAATCTTTCAGTAGAGACGAAACAGTTTGATGGATTTTCATGTAAATTACACTACTTTCACCAGCTCTCTCCTGGCCCAGACAGGAACTCTTACAAATGTGCCAATGTATCTGACAGAGACAATTCCTGAAATTCAGATTCCCCCCTTAAAGCTTGGTATTAATGCAAATGTTTTAAAAATAGTTTAGTTTGCTTTAATTGCTTGAGTCTAGCCCTTAGAAATGTATCACATCACCTTCAAGATTTTGCAACAATAATCAGCCTGTCTCTAGTCAGTTTAACATAAACAGATATCTTAAAATAAACCTTATTATAAATTATGGTTCATTCACATGTCTTAGGAACATTTTTGGACGATTGCTCCCAAATGTAGGCTGGCACTCAGAAACTTCACTGTTCAGAAACAATGTGTCCTGGGTGGTGTAAAGGAGACCTCCCTAATTTTCTTGCCAAAAATGGGGGAATGGAGGGTGGATTAGTGGATGACAGATCACTGTTGCACAACGTCTCTCTAAACAAAAAAAATGATAAATTTATTTTGTAACTGTTGACTATTCTATATTTAGTATACATATGGAAACAATTTGTTATAAAACTCATAGTTGTGCTCAAGAAGTTATATTTACTTTTGTGTTTTTTTAAATTTTATTCATTCACTCAGAAAAATTGCAAAATTAGGAAAAATACTATGTAACGATAATTTATAATAGACTGCTTGCACGTGAATTTATCATTAAAAAGAAATAACTGATTATTAAATTCTCTGGAATGTTGCGCTGTCATGAAAACAGTGCTCCCAGTGTAGTGATTTGAGAGTTGGACTAAGACTCTGGAGAGCAGAGTTCAAATCTGTGTTCAATCATGGAAATCTACTGGGTGACCCGAGTCACACCCTTTCAGCCTTAGAGGAAGCAATGGCAAACCGTGCCAAGAAAATCTCGTGATAGGTCAGAAATAACTTGAAGGCACACAACAACAATGATCAATGGAAGAAGTTAGGTTATATTGGTTGCACTTATATTTCAGTAGAGGGAGCACTGACTCCAGAATGATTGGGCATAACTAGTTTTTTTGTGAAACAGTTATATATTTATGACTAGGGTTTTAATTTAGAACAAGGGAGGAACAGGACAAAGAGTACCATTCCACCATTCCATGCTAAGTGTTCAAGCCTAATTTAACCATCTGACTGCATGCGAAAGGCCACAGGAAAAAATAGATCTAGAAAATACGATATATGAAAGACGGATTATTATCAATCCATTCTGTAAAGTCAACAAACAGGCTTTACTACATTAACATATGCATTAAATTAAATATAATCAGAGTTGAAAGCTGATCTAAATTTAAATTGATTATAAAAAGCATTTAAGGTACATAGAGATTTCAACAACAGAAATAATCTAATGTTGTCCAAGACATGCAGACCATACCTGACTAGCTATATTTAATTAATTTCAACAAGTATACCTAACAATAATCAAAGAATCATGGGTTAATATTTTAAGTGAACTAGAGGCTCACTGAGCTCTCCTTTTAGTTTTCTTTTCATTTTAGTATTCTTTAACTGAACTAACTGCACTCTGAAAAACATCATGGAGGGACCAGAAACCTAATTGCACCGCCTTCAATAGTTGTTTGGGTTTTTGCTGCTGAGTGTACACACACTCATTGCTAATTCATACATTTCTCATGTCACTTTGCTACTTGAGTGATGGCAGCATATTAGGAATAGTAACTAATCAACTGAGGAAAATATTTATTGAGTCCAGGCTATTTGAACAACTGTATTTTTCTAAACAGGTTCACACTAACTTTTGAAGTCTTCAAGAGAGATTCTTCTCTCAGTCCCCGAAGCTGCAGCACACATTGGGTGGGAACAACATAAAGGATATTCTCAATGGCTGCTGCTGGGCTATGAAGCCCCATTTTACAAAAGTTAGATTGGCTTTCTTTTTGTTTCATGACCAACAAGCATATCTTTTATTTTCTTTTTGTTAGTTTCAACAGCATTTTGAGAACTTTCTGTTTATAAATAAGTGGCTTTTAATAGCAGGTTCCACTGCATTATTTATGCTTTTATAATGAATATACTTTAGTATGCTTTTCCCTATGTGTATATTCTTAATTTGTATCAGTTTTAAGTTTTGTAGACTTCCATGAATCCCAGTTCTGTGGACAAATACTGTATATATATGTGTTTTTAATAACACCATTATTATATATATAATGGTGTTACAATGAAATTGGCTATATTGAGATCAGAATTTGACTACTCTTTCAGTCAAATTGGATAACACTGATTGTTAGAATTTGGGAGGTGAATTTGTTGCCATAAACACTATTGATATAACTTAAAATATAAAATTATTGTTAATTAACATTGTGCATTGTGGTGAAAAAGATTTTAGGAACAAACAATGGGATTTGTAAGAAAACGGCACTGAGGTTGCTGTTGCTGATGATCCCTAAACATATTTTGCTATTAGCATTTTCAGAAGTGTTCTTTTTGAGATCTTCTTGTTCCAATGAGACATTGTTTTGATCTGCATCTCAACCCCTTTCTTGCTACTGTCTGCCGCTCTCATCAGTATGTAAACATTCACTTGATCCAGCTTATTTGTTAAATGTTAATAAGGAATAATATGAAAGGTACATTAACTCTGATGTGTTTTAGGGCTAGCAATAATAAAAAGGGTTTAGATGAAAGGACACACAGGGGGACAATGTGGTGGTTTAAAAAACTGCACTAGCGTTTATTTATAGCTGTTAGAGCCTTGACATGGGGAATGAATCTAAGCACTGTATGAACAATGATTGCATCCACTTGCTAGAAGACTAATAAAATGGCAGTATATAGAAGCAACATGGTAGAAGTCATTGAAAGATTCCCATTGACATATGGGGTGAGGTAGCAATGACAGGTTCCCCAGATGGGCTCAAGATCCCCCTGGGGACTGCCAAAATCAAGGAAATGGGCACACAAGCTCCAATTTCCTTCCAGAATTAATTCAAAACAGTTCAAACTGTCACCAAAAAGTTGCCAAAATTAGAAATCTTTGACAGAAAATGACTACATGAGAATTAGCTCAGGAAAAAGAGGATAGGAAGGGAGATAGGATGCACTTCAAAAGAAAGCTGGCCAGAAGTCCAACCAGCTATTCTCCCTAGATGACTCGCTCTTCAACACATGCATTAGGCAGTCCTGCCTTCAGCAACCCAATCAAGCCTTCAAATTGTCTAGTCTTTTCTGTCATGTGCAGGATGTTTGTCCTTGATGCCAGGCTCATTGAGAAAATGTGTTACACAGAATATTGTGATCCCTTCCTCCCCATCCCTCCAGAGCCAGCCAAAGAGCTGCCAGCAGCTAATAGATATGGAAGCAAGAGGGAAAGAGAGTAAGGGAGGGAGAAATCCCAAAAAGAAAAAAATCAAAGTGTTTCACTTTTGTTTTTAAGTTCTTAGCACTATGTGAACAATAATAAATCCAACAAAGGATATAAAGGACCTCACTGCAGACTTCTTATGGAATAACATGATAAAAACAAGAAGAGATAGAATAAAACTGAAGGAAGGTACAATACAACACTCCCTCAATACTATAAGAACTTCAGGCCAAAGGGGGATGCTTTGAACGCGATTTTCCTGCTTCTTGGAAGGGGATTGGACTGGATGGCCCAAGAGGTCTCTTCGAACTCTGATGCTATGAAATACTAGACATTCAGACATTCTGAAATGGCCCTGGATGCTTGAAACCCTTCTACTGAGCCAATAAATTAATTTCCTCTCCATACATACTCTGCTCCTTCACCACAAATCAGGATTTACATTTATCTCTGTTTCATCTTCTTATATTGCTTTGTAACTGAAAGAGCAAGCATTACCATGCCCAGCAACAAAATATTTACAGTGTTCCCTCACTGTTTTGCGGTTTTTCAATAAATACAGTAATGTATATATTTACACTGGAGCTGCACCTCTCCTTGCCACATGCATTGTGGGAAATGCCAGCCTGGGAAGTGGCCTTCTGCAGGCGCCCCATTTGCCCAGCTCCTCCTCCTCCTCACCTGCTTCCTCCTCCTCTTCCTCACCCTCCCCTGTAGATGGGAGCCCTTCCGGGTTGAAAGCGGAAGAAAGAAGGGAAAGAAGGGAGGGAGATAAAACAAGAGGAAAGAAAGAAAAAAGGAAGGAAATGGATAAGATCACGGAAAGAAGAAGAGAAGGAGGAGGAGAGAAGAAAGCCATGCCGCACCAGCCTCTGCAAAGTGCCGTCTCCTCTTCCTTCCTCCTCTCCTCCTTTTCCTCTCTTTCACCTCCCTCCTTCTCTCTCCTCCTTTCCCTCCCCTTTGCCCTCCTCTCCTTCGCCTACTGGAGCTTAGGATCTGATGGCAGCCTCTTTCTGTCTTCCTTCTTTCCTTTGTTCATTTCTTCCTTTCTTCCTCTTTCTCCCTTGGGTGCTGCCTCCTTTCTGGCTGTCCGGCCACAAGCGCTGCCTGAAACGAAGAGGAGGAGGAGGAGAAAAGGAAAGTCTCGGCCCCCTTTTTCTCTCTTGGATGCACAATGATACAGGGGCAACAGCTCCAGTGGATAGGGAAGGCTGCAAAGGAAGGGAGGACTCACGTGACGTCACGAGACCAACCTGGTGCAGGGAGATATATTTGTGTGTGTGTGTATCGTCCCTACTTTGCGGATTTTCACTTTTCGCGGGTGGTCCTGGAACGTAACACCCGCAATAACTGAGGGAACACTGTATCTAGTTATCCTATCTTTCTCCCAGCATACAACCCAAGGCAGCTTACAACATATTTTTAAACTTTATGCATTCAAAGAATATATGGATCTCCTTGCATACATTCCTTGGATGTATAAGGAAAACAGTTAGGGAAAATAGATGAGCTCCTTTCTATCCATGTTGGAACTGCTATGAACATTTGTACTAAAATGTATTTTTAAACTTTTAGTACAAAATGTTAATAGCCGTTCCAACACGGATAGAAAGGAGCTATTCTATTTTCCCTATCTATTTTCTTTATGCATCCAAGGAATGTATGGATAAGGAGGTCTTGTCCATACATTCCTTGAATGCATAAAGAAAATGTATCTTAAAACTCCAGACTACATGGGTTAAGCCTTTCCTTCCTTCATAGCAATGTTCTTAATCTCATACAATTATAGAATCGCAGAGTTTTGAAGTCACCACATGAGCCATCTAGTCCCTGCTATGCAGGAAAAGCACATTCAAAGTACCCATGACAGATGGCCATCAGGTCTTTGTTTAAAAGTATTCGAAGGAGGAGCTTCCACCACACTCCGAGGCACAGACAGAGTTCCACTGTTGAACAGCTCTTGCAGTCAGAAAGTTCTTCCTAATGTTCTGGTAGAATCTACTTTCCTCTAATTTGAACCCATTGCTCCGAGTCCTAGTTTCCAGAGCAGCAGAAAACAAGTCTGCTCCTTTCTCCTTATGACATTTTTTCACCTATTTGTACATAGCTATCATGTCTCCTCTCAACCTTCTCTTCTTCAGGCTAAACATACTCAGCTTTTAGATACTCCTCATAGGGCAATTTCCAGACTTTTGATCATTTTAGTCACCCTCCTCTGGACACGTTCCAGTTTGTCAAGATCTCTTTTAAATTGTGGTATCCAGAATTGGACATAATATTCCAGGTGAGTTCTGACCAAAGCGGAATAGAGGGGTACTGTGACTTCCCTCAATATAGATCTTCTCGACTGCTGAAATATTTCTATAAGTGTTGCATCATTTGTGGACTTCAGTTCCAGAGTCGTATGACATTCCTTGAACGAGTTCCAAAAAAATTCCAGACAATAATAATTTATGTTTATTCATTGATGACCACTGAGGAGGAATAACATAAAGGGAAGACTATTTCAAATAGGTTTTCAAAACATTCCAGAGCATAGTTTTTAAATAACAACACTCTATAACTTGCTTTGCCACCACTCCATCCTGCAAGGAGATAAGTTTCCCAACTCCCACCACTTACATGCATTTTCTGTGGCTTGAGTGGTATTCATACAGTATGAAAAACATGTTTCTAAATTTTCCAGTCTTTAATTCCTGCATAATGTCTATTTTAACATTTGAAAGCAATCTGTAACAGAAGCAGAACCATGAGTCGGCTATGACAGAGTACACTAAAAGTCTTCACTAAATGTAGTTTTTTGTTGCAAATGGTCTACTTAAATTTAGTTGGTATATGTAACATCTAAATTCATTGATCCTGGAATATTCACTGTGCTTTTTTGCAGCTTCTTCAACAGACTGGTTAGATTTTGTTCTGTTTCTAGCATATATTTTCCAAGTTTTATAGGGAGCCTGGTTGCTCCAAAATTCCAGTTTCCAGCACATCAGCAGATTTGTAACAACAAAGGATTACTTAGAAATGACATAGTGAATGCTTCAATTGGTTGTTGAGCTTATTTTAAGTAGAAGTGAACAAATATTATGTATTTTCGGTATTACTATGGCTTTTAAACTGAGCACATTCAGTATAGTTCTCTAATTATCAGTTCTTGTCTATTAGGGCATCCTTTTGCAGTCAAAGTAAGCTGCAATAAGCTTCAGACTCAGAGATTGGAATTGTAAGAGGTCTCAGTCGTTTCACTACCGGTCATTTGTTCACTAAGTCGTGTTGCTATCCCATTTCCAGGATAAAAAGCACAAGTTCTCTGTCTTGAGGAGAATAGCTGGGAGAGGACTTTGAACAGTGAAACTTCTAAGAAAGAAATGCTGGGAATGCCAGATTTCTACACACTTTAAAGTCGCTAATTACTCATTTTTAATATAAAAGAAAATTCTAATTAAAATCAAATAATCAAATTGTTCCACCATCTCTCTAATACAAGGGTGGGCAAAATGTGGTACATAAGCCATATGGAGCCCTAACCTTCTGTGTTCAGCCCACAAGTTCCTTGACATCTTGCAAAGCAAGCATGAGCCACTACTGAAATTACTAATTTACTGCCAAAATTCAGTGGCAAACTGTGGCTATAGTCTCCTAACAAAGAGGAAGCTATTTCTACTTCTGCCAACCAAAGCTTCTTGTTAGTGCATGGGAGGCTAATAATAAAACACCAAAGCTTATCATCATCGTCATCATCATCATCATCATCATTATACATAAAACAACAAAGCCCCTTTCATTTCAACATGTTTAATCCATTTTCTTACACTGACAGTGAAAGTGCCCATGGAGTGGAGACCTGAAAGGTTACTTAATTGTCTTAAACAGCTGTTCATTTGTAATTGTGGGAGCTAAACTAATAATGAGGACTGAAATAATAACTATTAGTAGTATCTACATTACTACTAATACTAATAGTCCAATATGTTGGAATATATGTTAAAGAAATTTGAAAGCCAAAGTATTAAATTATTAGTTAACTATTCGATGGGATTAATCAGACACATTTGTTTACCAGTACATTCATTAATTTTTTTACATATATGGATGTTTGCTAAGAAATTTAAAAGTAGACAATTTCTATGTTTCTCTTCCTGTAAAACATCAGTGTACTTCTTAAACTGCCAACTCCGACATTCTAAAATGCAGACTATCTATCCACCAACAATAGAGAATCAAGAGTTTGAGCTGTCTGAAGGAGAAGACCACTGTGCTCTTTGCTTAGGTACAAACAAGTGCTGTCTCAGATAATACATCAATCAAATTAAAATTAAATTCCTCATGCTGTTTACAACTTTTCTATTGTCATTAATTTGTTTATCAATTACTGTGATTATATGTTAATTTGTTACATAACATTTTAAAAATATTTCAATTAATTCATTTTAAATTAAAAATATAAAAGAGAATGTTATATTAAAAGGAATGAAACCAAACAGTGGCTCTCAAGAGTTTGTACACCCAAAATGTAGACATAGACCTTGCCATAGTTGTTCATCTCTGTTCTAGGATAGACAACTTATTTCGAAGAGAAAAACATCAAACTTTTTGAGTGATCATTCAGCACACCAAATAGCCAAAAACCATACACATCTAAGGCAGACGGAAACTTTCCTGCTATTTTACCATATGGGAGAGCAAGGAAAGCTTACATCAGTAATAACAAACAAACAACAACAGTGCAAAATTTTGTTTAAAGTAATAGTTTACTAATCCTCATTACTTTTTCTGTCTTTCTGGATTTATTCTAATACATCAAATGGAGTAGGGGAAGAATTTGGGTGCTCAGGTCAGTAAAAATATTTTCCTGCCACAGAGATTATTTTGGGAGGAGAAGGTGAATCCCCCCTCGCTTCCCTGCAATCCAATGTAACACTAGATGCATCTAGCCGCCCAGTGCTACTGACCTCCCTCTATCACTTTCCAGTAGACTAAAAGACACTAAATTCACCTGCAGTGCATCTATCTTAACTTCATGATCTGTTGATAGCTCTATTTGAAGCTAAATAACACAAGTTTATCTTCATTTTTATTCTTCAAATTAACTGCAAGGTAAGTACATGTCCCTTTCAAACCCTATTTAGTTAAGAAGAGAGGCTGAGATCTAGTGTGCTGTTATAGTTTGGGTGTTGAACTAGAAAACTGAAAAAGCAAGGTTCTAATCCAGGCATGTGCAAACTTCAGCCCTCCAGATGTCTTGGACTTCAACTCCCACAATTCCTAACAGCCGATAAACTGGCTGGGATTTCTGGGAGCTGAAATCCAAAACATCCAGAGGGCTGAAGTTTACCCATGCCTGTTCTAATCCCTGCTTGGCCATGAGAACCTACTGGGTCAGCAAGTCACACCCTATCAGACTCAGAGAAAAGCAAGGGCAAATTCTGTCTGCCAAGAAAACATCATGATAGCACTCCTACAACACGTGGAGAAACCCATCTGGGGTGGATTGTACCGCATGACATCCTATTGAATGCCATTGGCATTTTCTTTTTGAACATTTTACTCCAAAATGATCTTTCCTGTGTCTTTTTTCAAATAACCAGACTTAAAAGACTAGTTGGCAATAAAAAGTTTGTATTTCACCTTTCCAGTGCACTTTCAACATTATTTGCCCCAGTTTATTGCAGTATCTCCTAATAAACACATACACACATTTTAATTTTTTAGCTACAGAAAGATGTCTTAAATTTCTCATTATTTTGAAAGAAGAAGAAAGATCAGGTCTGACAACAAAGAAACAAGAATCAAAATGAAGGCCGAACATTCAATAGAAAGTTTTTGCTCCTATAGTTCAACAATAATACTATTTACTGAACAATACTCTAGGGTATTATTAATCTTCTTCAAGTCATTACAAATTCTACTAGCTTCAAAATTAGTCACCAAAATTGTACTGGGTGGGGTTGGGTGGAGTGGGGGGCAAGCAGGAAACACATGGGGCACATAGCTGAAAAAAGAGACATGTTCAGATCACTGCTAAGACATATTTAAACTATGTTCCAAAATGTAACACCTTCATTTTACAATTTCATGTTACAATTGCATTTCTGCAATTGTTATAAAAACAAATAAACACACAACCTACAATAATAATTCAAATTGTGACATACCTAATTGTTGAAATAGAAGAGCCACACTAGTTCCCGTAACAGGAAGACTATCGTGTAAAGGAGTTTGTATCAGCTGTCTGTCTCCTGCTCCTAGGGAAAACAGCTTCTGTAGAAAAACATTGTAATACACTATCATTGCTTCTGCAATATGCAATTGCTTGTTGTTCTATTGTCATCTACAAATTAAGTGACATTAATATTTTAATGGTATGTTATTCAATATCATAAAATCCTATAGACTACAAATATGTAATAGCTCACTTGTAGCTCTTTAAATTAATGGATTGTTGTAGGTTTTTCAGGCTGTATGGTCATGTCCTAGAAACATTCTCTCCTGCCGTGTTGCCTGCATCTATGGCAGGCATCCTCAGAGGTTGTGAGGTCCATACAGCCCGAACATGGCCAAAAATCCTACAACAACCCAGTGATTCTGGCCATGAAAGTCTTCAACAATACACTTATAAATTAATTCTTGCAGTTGTTCTAAGTCTATTGAACAAATGCCTCCCTATGTCCTAGGGTCCTTCCACACAGCCTTATATCCCAGAATATCAAGGCAGAAAATCCTACAATATCTGCTTTGAAGTGGGTTATCTGCCTTGAAGTGTGGAAGGGCCCCAGTGACATAAAATTTGCCACTTTCTAAGTTCCTGAATCTTTCTTCCAAGTACTCTAATCCAGAGAACATTTATGCAACTTTTTTCAACCATCTTTACTGGTTGGGTTCCATTAATCTTTCTATTATACTTATTTCTTGTGTGCTTCAAGTTGCACATCACAATGTCTCTCGCACAATTAAAGGAAACCACAGAATGCAAACTGATAACATGAAAATCTGGGAATGCTATGTAATACTTGCCCAACAAAAGAATAAAATATCCATCAAAGAAACAAAAGATGGGGATGATGAAAAGACAGCTGCAAAAGTGGGGTTTGAATGTTTCATCTTGGGATTGATTGAATCATACAATCATAGAGTTGGAATAGACCTTGTGGGCCATCCAGTCCACCCCCCTGCCAAGAAGCAGGAAAATCACATTCAAAGCACCTCCGACAGATGACTGGTAGGTTTTAATGTTTTTATATTGTGATAATGTTGCGATAAATGATTTTAATATTTATATTGTATTTTTGTCCCGGCATTGAATGTTTGCTGTTTGTTTGTAGTGCTCTGCCCTGAGTCCCCTTTGGGGTGAGAAGGGAGAAATATAAATGTTGAATAGGTTGAATAGAAAAGAAAAGTGGGATAAATGAAGACAAGATGGATAGGTGATTCATGTCTTCTTAAAGCGGCTACAAAAAACGCTACTGTTTATCAAGCTATTTATTTGTAACCCTTTCACAACATCTCAAAACAATGCACAAATATAAAATTAAAATGAAGATGAACAGTTCAAAAATGAAAAACAGTAAGGGATTTTTTAAAAAATAGTCTAAAAAGATCCAAAACAATAAAACCATGTAAAATAGTTTAAAATCAGCTATGCATTTAGACCCAATTATTTATTTATTTATTTACTTACTTACTCCATTTATATTCCACTTTTCTCAACCCTTGGGTGACTCAAAGCGGTTTACAGTAGCAAGATTTCAATGCTATACATCATAAAACAATTTTAAAACAATGAAACAGCTCCACCGGACGGTTCCTTGCAGATGCAATATTTGCCGCAAAGAAAGATTTCTTTGTAGCCTTTATTGCCGCGTCATATGCCCGTAGAAGGGCATCAAGACGTGCTTGGTTTGGCCCGCTCAGATCCAAATGCCACACATCCTCTAGACTCCTCTTCCTTCGCTTCATCGCTGCCATCTCCTTGTTGAACCAAGGGGCTGGTTTAGCTCAGCTACGTGAGAGGGGACATTCTGGAGCAATCGTGTCTTTCCCTATTCCAGAGAATGACCAGGGCATCAACAGGATCACCTCCCAAGGAGGTGGGAAACTTCCCAAGAGCCGTCAGGAATCCCTCCGGATCTATAAGCCTCCTGGGGTGGACCATCTTAATGGCTCCTCCACCCCTGCAGAGGTTAGGGGGTGCAGTAAGTTCTAAAGCATTGCTAATGTTATCATTAGCATACACTGAATCAAACTAAATCTAAAAGAGCAAGACCTTTGTTCTCCAACCAAAATGCAAAAAGTATAGCATACAAGTTTTTGAAATTTCACTGGCTTCTCCATTAGGCAAAGAAGTTAAAAAATCATACACTAGAAGTGATGATAATAGAATCACAGACCTATATTTTATCTTAGATGTTAGTTCCATTGTTAGTGAAGATGGTCTAGAGCAGTATCTGTAATCATTGACCAAGGCAGTTCACACTTCCAGGAGTTGAAGCTCAAAATATCTGGAGCACTAGAGTTTGGGAAATTCTAGTCTCAGGAATATCACTGCTTTCATGTGGTGACTGGACCAAGAAGAAATGTTGGCTAAAGAACCAACGCCAGTCAAGGGAACAGAAACTGGAGAGACACCTGCTGACATTTCGAAGGGGAAATACAAAGGGTAGTCCAATGGCAGTGGCAGCACCTGAGAATCTGAGTCAAGAGGAAGAACAGCCTCAAACACAAGAAGCTTCAAGAGTCAAGACAGATTGTCATCTCCTGCCACAATGGAGCTGGAACCTGATTCATGTCTTCCAATACAGGAGGAGAAGCTGATCCCAGCTGAGAGACAGCAATTCCAATTTGTGTAGCCTGAACATTTGGAGAGGATCCTTGGAGAGGTGAGAGACATATGTGTTCTAATTCCTTGCCCTTTCTGTCTTATCAAACAAGCTTGAGGGTGGGATGGCAGAGTGGATGAAGGGTGTTGTCAATGTCTCCTTAGAGCAAGGTAGAATTACTATTGTTCCAAAGGAAGCAGTTGTTAGGCCTGTATTAGAAAGACTATTCCCGAACAACTATCAACCAGTGTCCAACCTTTTGTTTTGGGGCAATGTATTGGAGAGTGTGGTGCCTTCCCAACTTCAGGGGTTTCTGGATGAAATGAATTATTTAGATAAATTTCAAACTGGATTCAGGCCTGGTTATGGAACAGAGACAGCTTTTGTCACCTTGTTGGATGTCCTACAAAAGAAATGGACAATGGTATGTGCCCCTTTTGGTTCTCTCGGAGGCTTTCGATACCAATGAACCTTCTGGAGCGCCTCGCTGGGATGGAACCCGGAGGAAATGTTTTACAGTGGGTCCAATCCTTCCTTGAGGGGTGTACCCAGAAGGTAGTGCTGGGGCACTCCTGTTCAAACCCTTGGCCATTGGTTTGTCCTCCATGCCATTTAATATATAGATGAAATCACTGGGATAGGTCATCTGGAGTTTTGGAGTGCAGTGCATCTAAATGAAGATGAAACTGTATTACTCCTTTCCACCAAGAGAACTGTCCTAGTTCTAAACCAGTGACCATCATAAGTAATGAACTGGATGAGGGAAAACAAACTGAAACTTAATCCAGATAAAACAGGTGATCTTGATCAGTCTAAAGGCAGATTAGGAAATAGGTATCCAGCCTGTACTAGATGCAATTAGACACAGTTCACAATATGGGTGTACTCGGCATGGCCAGGAATGCCTCTGCACATTGAAAACTTGTGCATCAACGGTGTCCCTTCCTTGACACATCAGACCTGACCATGCCTTAGTTGCGTCTCAGTTGGATTACTATAATACGCTTCATTTGGGTCTGCACTGGAAAAGTGTTTGGAATCTTTGGCTAGTCCAAAGAACTGCAGGTGATTGCTAACTGGGGTTTGCTACAGGGAATATGCAATTCCCGTGTTGCAACCAGACACAATTCAAATTGCAAACAGGTTCAGGCTATTTGGCAGATTGCATCTCCCTGTACAAACATGCCCAGGGCCTGAAATGCTCAGGAGAAATCCTTCTTTCAGTCCCACGACCATTGCAAACACAGCTGGTGGGAAAGTGAAAGAGGGCCTTCTTGGTGGATGTCCCTAAGCTGTGGAACTCTCTGCCTAGAGATGCCAGAATGCCCCCTCACTGCTATCTTTCTTGTGTTAGATCAAGACTTCTTTATTCAGGCAGACTTTTAAAGAGGAACATTTTAAGACTGGGTCAGGGGTGGTGCTGTAAGGCATTGGATTATTTTAACTTTTAAAAAGTATTTAAAGTGTTTTAAATGATTTTGACTTGCATGTTAAATTATGCTTTAATATTCATATGATATGGATTTTGAATAACTTTTTGTGTCTCAACCAAGAGATAAAAGTGGTATATAAGTAATAATAATAATAAGGAGGAGGAACAAAACAAGTATCTATAGGTGGAATGGAAACTGGCAAAGGGAGAAATTCAGTCTTCCTCTCTAAAGAATAGGTCCACATTTGTGATAGGCCAAGGCCTGTTGTATAGGAAGCCTGATTTAAGGGTTACAAGGAGAACTTGCAGCCTACTGGAGTGCATGGACAAGAAGGCTTTTGTCTGCACTGATATACCTTTATACCATCTTTTTCTATTAAAAATATTTAATATTCTAAAGGGACTCTCAATTACATACATAAATATTCCAGTATAACAAAGTCAGGAAAATAAAAAACACAAAGAGAGGGAAATAACCACATTATTTGTGAGGTGTTTTATAATTTCTGATCAAGTTCCGATCATCCCAACTAACAAGAACAGTAACATCTGCATCAAAAAATTAGGGCTGTGACTCTAACATCAACACTTTTCTTCTTTCATATTCTTTTTAGTATCTTTGCCTGGTGAAGAGGCCACTGAGGCATGAAGCATTTTGTGTATTTGGACCGGCCAAAAAAGGTATCAGTGTTTTGTGTTGTATTTTACTGGCTACCCCTGAATATGTTTCCAAATCAAACTAATTATTAATCTCAGTACGTTCTTCTTTGATACAAGGTTCTTAAACACAGGGTGCCATCAGTTGAAAAGCAACAGGCAGGAAGAAATGAGAAAGAGCATTTCTTGCTTCCTGTTTCCTTTTAACCAGAGATGGCAGAAACTGAAACTTGGTATTCCAGCATACAAGGCATGTGCTCCATAGCAAGATCAAAAGGAGCATGGTAAGAGCACAAATTCAGGCACGGGATAATGAAACATCAGAACCCTACCGTGCTTCCCCGAAAGTAAGACAGCGTCTTACTTTCTTTTCCCCCCGAAAAGTCCCACTACGCCTTACTTTCGGGGTACGGATTACATTGGGCGACGGTAATCCGTACCCCGGCCGCCACGTCACTCGGTCCCGCCTCCTCCTCCTCCGCCGCCCTCCCTGCGGCCGCCTCTTCTCGAATCGGAAGAGGCGGCTGAGGAGAGCCCTCGGCCGCCTCTCTTCCGTTCCCTGAAGAGGAGGCTGAAGGGAAACCGCGCGATCGCCCTCCCTGCAGCCCCTTCTTCGGGGAATGGAAGAGAGGCGGCAGAGAGCCCTCAGCCGCCTATGTTCCGTTCCCCGAAGAGGGGGCTGCAGGGAAACCGCTCGATCGCCCTCCCTTGCAGCCCCCTCTTCGGGAACGGAAGAGAGGCGGCAGAGAGCCCTCAGCGCCTCTGTTCCGTTCCCGAAGAGGGGCTGCAGGGAAACCGCTCGATCGCTCTCCTTGCAGCCCCTCTTCGGGAACGGAAGAGAGCGGCAGAGAGCCCTCAGCCGCCTCTGTTCCGTTCCCCGAAGAAGGGGCTGCAGGGAAACCGCTTGATCGCTCTCCTTGCAGCCCCCTCTTCGGGGAACGGAAGAGAGGCGGCAGAGAGCCCTCAGCCGCCTCTGTTCCGTTCCCCGAAGAGGGCTGCAGGAAACCGCTGATCGCCCTCCTGCAGCCCCCTCTTCGGGAACGGAAGAGAGGCGCAGAGAAAGAGCCTCTGCGCCTCTCTTCCATTCCCGAAGAGGAGGCTGCAGGGAAACGCTGATCGCCCTCCCTGCAGCCCCTCTTCGGGAACGGAAGAGAGCGCGCAGAGGAGAGCCCTCTGCGCCTCTCTTCCATTCCCTGAAGAGGAGGCTGCAGGGAAACCGCCGATCGCCCTCCCTGCAGCCCCTCTTCGGGAACGGAAGAGAGGCGCAGAGGAGAGCCCCTCTGCGCCTCTCTTCCATTCCCCGAAGAGGAGGCTGCAGGGAAACCGCTGATCGCCCTCCCTGCAGCCCCTCTTTGGGGAACGGAAGAGAGGCGCAGAGGAGAGCCTCTGAGCCTCTCTTCCATTCCCGAAGAGGAGGCTGCAGGGAAACCGCGCGATCGCCCCCCCTGCAGCCCCCTCTTCGGGGAACGGAACAGAGGCGCAGAGGAGAGCCCTCTGCGCCTCTCTTCCATTCCCCAAAGAGGAGGCTGCAGGGAAACCGCACGATCGCTCTCCCTGCAGCCTCCTCTTCGGGAATGGAAGAGAGGCGGCAGAGGGCTCTCCTCAGCCGCCTCTCTTCCGTTCCCCGAAGAGGAGGCCGCAGGGAGGGCGGCGGTGGAGGAGGAGGCGGGACCGAGTGACGCGGCAGCCGGGGGTACGGCTTACTTTCGGGGTACGGCTTATATTAGCCGATCCCTCTGACACCCCCGATACGTCTTACAATCGGGGGTGTCTTACTATCGGGGAAACACGGTAGTAACTGCGAACAGTGAATATGAATACTAATTCAGCTTAGGTATACACAACATTAGTTGATGAACAATTTCAGTTTCTTCTATTGTTCATTTTTCAGTATAACCTGTTAACTTTAATATGGCACTTTAATAAATCCCCCTTGAGGTTGTGCTGCAGTCTACTGTTAACAGACTGGAGCAAGGAGGTTGGGGAAAGGATCTTATCTATGAGTACTGTCATCACACCTGCCTTCTGAAATTTGTTGGGATGACGGGGCAGTCACTATCAGAAGAGAAAGAACTACATACAAATGCTGTGCAATTATTAAACATAATCTTTAAATTATCAATATGTAACATATTTTTCAATACTGTCATCTTTGTGTATTGTAACATTTTCCATACTACAAATATATATGGACAACTGAAATACTGATTTACATCAGAATGCAAAGACTTAGTAATAGCACAGCTGAAGGAGAGAAAAATTACATCTAAATTAAGAGGAGGAAAGTATTTTGAAATACCAGCAATAAAAAAGGTTGAATGTTGCAAAATTTTCTGATCTGAATTAAAGGCAAACTCAATGACAAAATTAACCCCTTGACCTTACTGTGGAATGGAATTCTTGCTCTCTTCACAAGGCGGGCCATTGGGGCATATTCCATTGAACTATGGTCCTTTATTAAAGCAAAATATTTGAAGAATTTATTGTTGCTTTCTTCCTAAATTAAATTAACTGGATAAATACCCTTTCCCTATTTACCTGTGACCCTCCAGCAGCAGGGACAAAGCATGAACAAAGATTTGCAATGAGATTCTCCAAAGAGACGTGCAGATTGTCCACATGCACAGTGTAGACCAAGCCAAGGCAAGCCTAAAATATGAAATAAAAACAAATAAAATTGAAACCTGGGGAGAGCCAAATTTTTATATATATATATATATATATATATATATATATATATATATAAACACATTCTTGAAATCCTTAAACATGTGACAGGAAAAATATTTTACCGAAAGAAATGTAACACTAAGATCTTAAGATTTTTTTGCAGAGTTTAGACTATCATTTTCTATAAGCATATGTATACTGTATATACAAAAATCAATGAATACAGAAATGTAGGCAGGTATATTAAAATAAACTTAATTAAGAAGCATAACAAAGCTTAATAAATGCTTCCACTAACAATCAGGAACGAGCCAGCCTTTATTTAACATTAGAAACATTTGTAGTTGGCCTTACAGATCCATGGGGATTTGGTTCCAGTACCCCCCACAAAGAAGCCAAAAAAATATAAATGGTCATGCTTCATGTTATTAACATTGTCACCATTTTAGGCATGGACTCTGATCAAGAGGTGTTTCCTCGCTACTTCGCAGTTCGCCCTTTGCGGACTCACTATTTCGCAGATTTCAAAAAATATTTATTTAAAATATATATCATGGTAGTTTCAGTGTTTTGTGGGGTTTTGCCGCAACCGCTTTCCAAGGCACTTTCCCTCCTCAGTCCTCCCTCCCTCCAGCCTTGAGGGGCCTGTCCTTCCTTCCTTTCCTTCACTTTATTTTAAGTTTATAAAGACTTAAAATAGTGTATAACTACTAAAATAATGATTAAATATTAAAATAAATAGAGCGCCCTTACATCGTGGTTTTTCACTTATTGCGGGAGGTCCTGGAACGTAACTCCCGCAATAAGTGAAGGAACACTGTATCTTGCTTTTCTATATGAATACAAGGTATATAATGAAATTATATCGCTGTTCTATAGTAACTGAGATTTACATCTGCCTTTCTATATGTGACTTACCACAACATATGACTTACAGAGCATAGAAAGCAATTACATATAACTCAAAATACTAATGTCTCATCCATTCCACTATTTTAGTGCCTGCCAAGTGGCTTTATATGGAATTAAAAGAAGTTACCAGTAATTGGGAATATAAGCAATATAGATCAAGTCTTCAAAATTTAATGGCTTCTGGATCTGGGCCAAACTTTTCCTTCCTTGTGGTGCTCTAGGCATTACGACTATTTTAACCACAATATAAAAGTAGGACCTAAATCTTAACTGAAACAATTGAACAGGAGATAAGACATTTTACTTGTTTTAAGTTCTCTGCTGGACTTCATCCCTCTCAAAGATATATGTTAGACCGGGTTAGCTCTGACTACAGTAATTCAGATATACTTTAATTATGGCATCCTGTAGCTGCTGTAGAACTTGAAATATTTAGAAGTTCAAATTTAAAATATATTTGTTGAGCAGTCAAAGCTGTGAGAAATAATAGAACATTAAAGAAATAGTGAATTACTTCCTTTGGGGTGGGTAAGATGATGCTTGGGGTGAGGCTGAAAAATCTTCCTCACATTGTTTATACTTACCCAAAGTGTCTTTGTTACTGCTTCACAACTGCTATGCTGCATAAGCAAATGAGCTGAATCATCTGCATAAAGAAGTTTTACTTGTATATTTATGATCAGGAGTAATCAAAGAAAGAACTGGGAAATAGGATTCTATTTGTGGTTCCCCTACACAATGAGCTGTGAGAACTACTGTATATAACATAATCTTGGCAGTGACGCACTCCCAAGCTCCGGACTAATTCTATTCACCTAAGCTGCTCACAGGAACTTCCTGGATAGGAAGGACAATAAAACCTTATTTACTGGATTGGGACTTTGCCTGCTTGACAAACAAAAATTCTTAGCTCTGGTACACTCCTTAGCTTTGACTCCCTAACTCAACCCTAAAGTCTGGGTATGACACAACTATGACATTAGCTGAAATTAAAAGCTATATTTTTTTCAGAACCACATAGGAACAAAACTGGGGGAGAGCAGGCAGCTTATCTTTAACTTTGGTTTTTCAAGTTATTATTGTTTGAACTCACACATATGGGATTCTCTGCACCTCTTTGGAAACGTTTAGACTCAATCTCCTTGGCTAAGTGTCCATCTTCCTTTCAACTACATAGGCTCACTGCAATTCCCACTCAAAACGCCTTAATTCCATGTTCACCAGAGCAACCAAAAACAAAGGAAGTCAAGTATAGCAATAGATGGGAGGGGGTGAGTTGTAGAGTTCACACGTGACCATTCTAAGAACCGGAGTTCCAAGTAAGCAATCTGTTTTTCTTCTTTGTGGTCTGTGTCTCATACTTGATAAAGATTAGCATGCTATACACATCTAAGTGGAGTGTGGAAATATGTTAATGAGAACTGAAGAACAGAAAAAACTAAAGTTATCTGGTTGTCTGGTGGTCTAGTAATAAGGTGATAGTATCTTTTGGAAGGAAAATGCAATCTGGAAACAGGCCAGCTTGTGTTCATGGAATTGGAGTAAAGGTGAATCCACCGTCAAAGTGGCCAGCTCACTTGATCTTCTGGCAGAAGTGAAAGCAATAAGAAACACAGTCTTCTACAAAAGGAATTTCTCATTTTTGGTAGCATAAAAAAGGCCATCAAACAGAAGTCTTCAATAATTGCTATAGCTTCAGCACAGAAACCTGAAGCATGCACCCAGGTATGGTGTCTCTAAACAATTATCTCAGTAAGAGACTGCACTGCAGAATTAGCAGTGTGCCAATTTCCTGGGTGGACAAAATAGGAACCTCAAGATAGTTTACTTACTTTACTTTCTTAGGCGATCCCTCATAGCCTGAGGATGATGGTCCTCCAATATGGTGTCTTGGCGGTGGGTTCGTAGGTGGCTGTGGAGCCCTATTTCTGATCTGTATGTTCACCTGCAGTGAGGACATTGGTTTCCAGGTGGAAGGCAGTGCCACTTTTGGACGTTTCTCCCTTTCACCCTCCATTTGTGCCTCTTTGAATTCCGCAGCACTGCTGGTCACAGCTGACCTTCTTTTAGAGCGCTCAAGGGCCAGGGCTTCCTAGTTCTCGGCGTCTATGCCACAGTTTTAAAGGTTACTTTAAATCTTTTTTTCCTATCCACCAATGTTACGTTTTCCATTCTTGAGTTGGGAGTATAGTAACTGCTTTGGGAGATGGTGATCGGGCATTCGGACAACGTGGCCAGTCCAGCAGAGTTGATGAAAGCATATGTATCCTTCCTGCCCTCCTCGGGCAGCCTTTCAAGAAGCAAAGCATCCTTCTCTCATAAGTACTGCTGCCCTCATGTAAGCCTTATAGTTAGAGATGTAGAGTGCCACAATACAATTGATTTTATAATCCATGAGCTCATACCTGTACCTTTGTCCATCCAGGAGTCAAGTGTATGGCTTACCTGGTAGTTTAGTTAGAGCAGTGATTCCCAACCTTTGATCCTCCAAGTGGTGGCCACAATTACTGACATTTCACCAATTTGTCTGAAGCTTCTGGGAGTAGAATTCCCCAACTCCTGGAAGGATCAAGGTTGTGAGCCACTGATTTAGGGGTAGCTGCCTGAATAATGATCAAGTCTCGAAAAGCATGGCACAGTTGGAATCTTGGATCTGACACAGTCCTTTGAAATGGCAGAACACAAAATAATTGATGAAAGTTACTTCTAAAAGTATTTCACAACATTCACCAAAGCAGGAAGGAATTGAATAGCCACTGGAGGTAAGTTTTGGAGATAACACAAAGCTCCTGATTGGCATATGAACAAGTGTCTTGGTGGAGACAGCAGGTCCTGGCTGGCCACATTTGGGTCTATTAATTGATTTGGTAGAGGAGGAAAAGGTGAATCGGAGTTGGAGGCTTCAGAAGTAGCGAAGTGGAGTGGAGCTTCCCTTCAAGACATCAGAAAGAAGGAGAGTCACAGGAGGAAAGTGACTGCAGGGTCCTTCCTCTCAAAATCAACACTGATGGAAAAACCTGTGGTTGCGAAAAGGGATGAGAAGGAAGAGTCAAAGGATCTAGTGGAAACTGTTTGATTTAGAAGAGCTGACTAATCTGATTGAGAATATGGAGATGGACATAAAAGAAATGTCAAGTGAGTCTTCAGCACTGGAGGAGCTCAAAATATAGCATATCCAGTCACAGACGTATTTTGGTAAGATGGATATGGAGAATAGGGCCAGTACCACTCTCTATGATAGGATTGGTGGGTAATGGTTCCAGCCTGGTAGAGGATGTGCCTAACAGTTATTGTAATATTACACCACTTGGTGGCGTTGGAGGGGGAGGACTGTGATGAGGAGTGTCCTGTGGGTGATAATGAGACAGTTCTTGCAGTGTGCTAGGTGAGTGCAGTTGAAGTGGTGAATTTGGACCTGTGAAAGGTGATGGAATGTTGGCTATGAACAGAAGATCAACCTCTCAATGAGGTGTGGATAAAAGACTGATAAGTACTTCACTCTCTGAATACAATCCCAGATATAGGGCATGCAAGAAAGACTTCTTCCAAGTGTTGTATGTAGATTAGAAACAGGAGATCCAGCTATATAGCTCATGCTGTCAGGGCCAACAGCAAGTGCAAGAACCAGAACAGACAGTACCATCAGATTGACAGTATTAGGCATCATCATATCTGAATCCTTCAGATAAGTTGAAGATAAATAAGCAGGCTCGACTTTCTTCTTACAAACTGAAGAATCACCAAAAGGTTTCTTTCGAATCTTGAAAACAGCCGTTTTTAGTGCAGCACCAATTATTTCAAATAGGGGTGATTTGACTCTAAAGTTGATGGTACCAAAGATCCCTGTTATTTGAAGGAAGTTTTATCATTATTGATGCGACTCAGTGGTACAATAGATGGCAAAGCTTATGGTACTGAACTCTTAAAGAAGAGTTCTAAGATGTGAAACCCTGTTTTAATTAGCCTGTCTGACTGGATGGTAATTATGGTGCTCTTTTTTTCTTTTTGAAGATAGGAACAACATTTGCTCTCCTGCAGTCTGCTGGAAATTCTCTTCTTCAGAAAGAAGCAATTTTGAGATTACTTCTGCTAATTCTTTTAATAACCTTGAGTGTACTTCATCCGGCACTAGAGTTTTGAATTAATTTAGAGTAGTTAGGCATTCCTATTCTACTTCGTTACCTGTTCTGTGCTACATTTCCCCTACTGCATTTCCTCTCCTGTCCCCATTGCGGCTGTAATGGGAACAGACTCAAGGGCAGATGAAGTCTCACCTGCCCAGGGGCCCATGCCCTTCAAGCTGTGGTGCTTTTTTTCACTGCGTAATAGTCACCACCACATAATAGTCACACCCCCCCCTTTCCCTTTAAAAAGGGCGGGGCTGCAATTATTATGTGATGAAATATGGTAACATCCCTGTGTGTTCACCATCCAAGACAGTCTGCTCCACTTTTCCCAATAGAATTACATGCTCTCTAATATGGGCCTCACATTGTTAGATATTCTATTCCAAAAGAGCCACATCCACAAATAAGAACACGAACATACATACAGTAGCTGTTGCAGGTGACTGAAGCAGTTCTCTCACCATCCATATTTAGTAGTCAGAAACCCTCTCTGTTTGCTGACCTCTGGGCCTGATGTTGCAGCTCTAGAGAAGGCTAGTATATGCTAACTCCTTCCCCAACCAAAACTATGACTCACAACTTCGCTGCAGATGCCCTACAATCCTAAGACCATATGCTCAGGCAAAGGACTTTGTCTACAAAAAATAAAACAACAGCTGATGGCTTTTGTGAATTATATGGAGGTGGTGGACAACCACCACCTCCATATAATTCACAAAAGCCATCAGCCAACAAACTCTCTCAAAACGCTCCATGTGGCTAGGGATGTTTAACCTAGCAGATATAAACTCACACTGCACTGTCTCTTCCACCACACCCATGGAAAACACCCCTGTTTGTTGAGTTCCCGTTCACCAAATTCCAAGGACTGGGGCTATAACTATACAGAGAACTGGCTACTCCCGTTCTCTCCCCCGGTTCCCTGAATCTATGTGCTCAAGCAGATGAGATGGGACTGAACACAATGATGCAAAGGGGAGGAAAACTGGGGAGGTTTAAAGGGAATTGTTCTATGAACAGTATAGCTGGGTGGGCTTTCTCCTGAAAAGATCTAGTTCTATACATTTTTGAAGATGGTCTTGCAGGAACAAAGAATTCCATATGTGTGAGTCATTGGACCCTTCTACACAGCCTTATAATTCAGAATATCAAGGTACATAATCAACAATATCTGCTTTGAACTGGGTTATCTGAGTTCACACTTCCATATAATCCAGTTCAATTTGGATTTTATAAAGCTGTGTGGAAGGGGCCATAGAGACCAAGAAGTAGAATTAATCGTGGGCTAGGGAGTTGTTTTTGCACAGATTGTGTTGCTTCGTCTGCCTAAATAATCATAACAAAGCGGAGATGTTTTCAGATCACATATAAACTCTGATACCAGATGCATACATTAAAACATGATAAAGAATTTTTTTACCCTGAAAATTTCTGGATAATCTAATCTGGATACCAAAACCAAGCTTTTGGGAGCAAAGACTGCTGCAGGCTGAATCAAACCAGACTCCTCCTCTCCTTCAGTTTCTCTTGTGCCCTTGAAAACAAAGCATAGGCATCTTTTTGAAGCAACAGTATGAAAAACTCAGTAAGTTATAAAATCAGAAGTATAATACAATTGTAATAAACACTGTATAACTTTAAGACAACAGAATACAATTTGTGTTTTGCTTTACAAGACAGCTTACAGCAGCCCAATAAAATATTTAAATATAGCACATGTATAAAATGCAATGAATGTCTGAAAATTATATACTCTCTATATATAATAAAGCGGAATGTTTGTTTGTATGTGTGTGTATGTGTGTATGTACATGTGGCAGCGTTCTGATTGGCTGCCACTTTCACAGGCCACAGCGACCGGCGGGGGGGATGGACCTGCACCAAACTTGGAACACATAACCCCCCTGACCCCCTTTACGTCCTGGTGTGGTTTGGGGGACATGGACCATGGATTATGGGATTTGTAGTACATTCAAACACTTTGGTTCCCACAGACCACTGCGGCCACCTAAAAGGACCAAAAGAGACCACACTTGGCACACACATCCCCCATTACCCACTCTACATCCTGGTGCAGTTCAGAGGAGGGCGGACCACGCATTATGGGACTTGAAGTACCTCTACTCACTTCCGCTGCAACCCTCATCCAATTACTGATCGAGACCAAACTTGGCATACATAACCCCCATGACTGCCTTCACAACCTGGTGAGGTTTGGGGGAGGACTGACAATGGATGTTGGGATTTGTAGTACTTTCACACCCCTCTGTTCCCACACACCACTGCGGCCCCCAACAAACATCGATAAAGACCACACTTGGCACACAGAGCCCCAGTGACCCACTCTACATCCTACTGAAGTTTGGAGGGGGGCAGAACATGGATGATGGGACTTGCAGTACCTTCCCTCACTTTCCAAGCCTGCTACAAACATAATCCAATGACTGATCAACACCAAACCTGGCACACAGAGCCCTCATGACCCACTCTACATCCTGGTGCTGTTTGGAGGGGGGTTGACCACGGATGATGGGACTTGCAGTACCTTCCCTCACTTTCCAAGACTGCTGCAAACCTAATCCAATGACTGATCAACACCAAACCTGGCACACAGGACCCTCATAACCTACTCTACATCCACGTGCAGTTTGGAGGAGGGCAGACCATGGATGATGGGACTTACAGTACCTTCCCTCACTTTCCAAGACTACTGCAAACCTAATCCAATGACGGATCAACACCAAACCTGCCACACAGGGCCCTCATGACCCACTCTACATCCTGGTGCAGTTTTGTGTCAAACGGACCACGGATGCTGGGACTTGAAGTACCTTCACTCACTTCCTACAAACAATACAACCCTCATCCATTCACCAATACAGACCAAACTTGGCACACAGAGCCCCATGACCCACTCTACATCCTGCTGCAGTTGGGAGGAGGACAGACCATGGATGATGGGACTTACACTACCTTCAGTAATTTCATGATACCACTGCAACTCCCAATACTGCTGGATCAAGACCAAACTTGACACACAGAGCCCCATGACCCACTCTACATCCTGATGCACTCCTCAAATGACCCGGGCAACGCCGGGTCCCCAAGCTAGTATATAATATAGCATAATATATAAAATGATATAACACATTTTAAGATTTCTTCAATGCTATTCCCAGGATAAGAGCAGTCAGTGAATACAATATCAAGCACAATGGAGTATCCTATCTCAATGGCCTACTCAGTGGCTTAAATGAACATTTCCACTTCCATGAGTTATTATTTCCTAGCCAGGGGGAATGAGCAAGTCCAAACAGCTTTTTGTCAAGAATTTTGGAATAAAAGAAATGGTTTCTACTTTTACACCACACTCTGATTCAATAGCTTCTCCTATTGACTTTAACTCTCTTCCCATTCAAAATTATATTTCCTGACAATAGCAATGCTTGGTTTGACTTTCAATTGCCACAGCAATTGGTTGATTTATAGTATGGAAGCTACAAACGTTCAAAAATCAAGATCTAAATACACATCATTGGCTTCTTAATTGCAACAATCCTTCCGAGAAGAGAGACAAATCTATCTACCAAGTTCAAGAAGTAACTTGACTAAGCAGCTCACCAATAATTTTCCTGCCCCTATTGAGTTCTGCACTTTATTTTGACCCTCAACTGGCCTACTTCAACATGTTCTATGACAGTACTTCCCGCCTAATCTACTTGTCTGTTGCACTTTTCTTGCACTCCTGTAAAATGTATTGCATTTGTTGAATTGTACCTCAGCTATGTTCTTTTTCTCAGCCATATTGCTCTTATGTTGTTTATAATTGTGTTGTATTGCTTTTATCTGATCTTTTTAATTGTAGTGTTTGATGCTGTGTTTTAATTGTAATTTTTGGGCTTGTCCCTTGTAAGCTGCCCCGAGTCCCCTAGGGGAGATGTCTGGCGGGGTATAAAATAAAGTTATTACTATTATTTTTAAGTATCTAGGTCTGCTAATTTTCCATATATCTGTTTATCTACTGGGCTTTAGGAATGAAGAAACAAGGGAGGAAAGCGGCAACTCACTGCTCTCTAGCCATTTTTGGGAGCGGGGGATAGCTTAACAGACATCACTATCTATTTATTGGGGCCATCCAAAGACGTTATGCTAACTGATAGATAACCCTGCCATTGACATACATGACTGTTATTTTTATGGCATTCTCCTTTAATGTCAATTGCTTATGCGTTTCTGCTGAAAGAACAGGCTGTCCATTACCACAAATTTAGAGGTTCAACTCATATTTTGTTTCCCAGACATTTACTCTTTTATCCCTTTTTATGGGATTCCATTAAAATGGGCAAGTTCTTCAGAACATTATACAAAATCCCTAATTTGGGAGAGGGGTAATTCAGTTGCAATATTATTTCACTAACATACATTTGCCCAATAAAAGGCATTCCCTTACTTATTTGTACCTCTATTAAAATTATTTGTTTTTAAAAAATATTTTTATTATGATTTTGAAATGTTCTGTGAGAAGAAATATTTGTAATGGCAACTGAAGTTAAAGAAAATCTTCACTATTTCTTTGAGAAACCTCAGCACTGGCTTAAGCTGCTGGAATAGACCGGATTTCAACACTTTTAATGCTTTATCAAGCATCATTGAATAAAATTCTGATTTAAACCACCTTTTCCTTTTCCCCTTCAAGCTTGGAATGATAAAAAAAATGATCAGGTTAAATGAACCCACTTCTTCCCCAACAGTCAGAATATCAGTTAAGCCTTGGCTGGAGGTGCTAGAATTGTTGGCATATTTTTTTTCCTTTCTACCATGAGAGCAATCACAGGCTGCAAACAGAGAATGAGGATGTATTTTTTTGGAGTGTTAACTTTTCCTGTTCCTTGCATCTATAATAGAGGACGTGAAGGATTGAACTGTTACTAAAAGATGAGAAAGTTCTCTCCCACCTTGCCTTTCTGGGCTTATGGTGTCTCAATTGAGATGAACAAGCAAGTGGATACAACCATAATATGGTTGATAATGTCAATTCAGGGCTCTGATGAAGCCAATTTTCAAATAATCAGTGGCTGCCTCGACCATGACTGACTAGTGGAGATTGTGACATCTGTAAAAATGGCACTGGAGGAATGAGCTGTATTAATGGACACACTGGCTTCACTCGCAAGTGGACTCAGAACTCCCATGCTTGTATACTAGCAGCTGCCAAAGGAGGAAAAAAGCCTTATAAAGCTGCAAGTGCCTGATAAGGGGAAAAGTTGAATATTGCCCATCTTGCTGAATCACTTGGCAACAGAGATGCTGAAACATGCCAGGAACCTGTCTGCCAGCTAGGAGATCAACACTGAATTGTGCACTGCCCCACCCATCTGAACAATTCCCCTTAGGGACAATTAGCAGTAGGAAGCACCAACTTGGATCTGACAAGACCCGTTCACAATGTCTCTGTTTTGCCTTGGTGGTAAACCCATTAATGTTTTCTTTTTAAAAAAAAAAATCCAGATTGCTTCACTCCTGAGATTATGAAGTCAGCCACTACCCTGAACTCCTTAGGGGTGGTGTCAAAAGATTGAGTGGTTCTCCTCTCACAGGGCAGGATTAAAACTATGATTTTTGAACCAAACACCTAACCCTTTCTTGTATGTTTCAGATCCTACTGACTGCTGTAGAAAGCAAATGTATGAGAATGAGACCGTATCTTTTTTCACTTTTTATAATGTATTGTGCTACTGTCAGTTATTATTATAAAGACTATTTTCTCAGGCAGGATAAGTTATTTCCTTTGGGGACCACTGGGGTCTTTTGGAAGAATTGCTGTTTTTAAATCAGTGCACAAGTTAGAGATTTAATATGTCCAAAGTGAATCTTCTAATAACAAAATCCATTACAAAAGCCTAAGTACACTCCTATTTGACAAGAACGAGTCTTTCGAAGCCTTTATTAAAAGGAGGAAAATGTTAGCTTTCTATCACTTTCATTTCAGGAAAAAAGAAAAAATAGCAACATCTGATGCAACAATCATTTCCTATTTTGGAAGAAAACTTGACAACCTTTCACTCAATCATTGTCAGTACTACCTGTTTTGCTAAGTCACTTCATCATAGAAGGAAAAATCTATACCTTTACAAGGAATTATTAGTAATTGTCCAATATTATATTAAAAGAGAAACACAGCACATCATTACTCTTATTTTTAGTTAACCATGATGGTGGTGGTGAGCCATTATCTGTGTAGAGAAGGGGAACCTTATTATTATTTTTGTGAGTTGCTTGGGCCTACAGGAACCCAACCAATTGAACCCAACCAAACACACCAACAATTACATTTCTTTGCCAGCTGACTGATGCACTGAATAAAAATGTGAATTTTGAGATCAGCAAGGAATGAGATTGTGCTGGACTGTACTTTTGTTCTTTCAGTAAAACACCAGTAGATGGCACTGAAGATTTTTTTCCTGGCCCTTTGAGATGTCTTTCATATATGGGCTGCCCCATGAGATATAGAATTGCTTTGGCATATTTTTTTAACTTTCTTTTTGAAATAGTATAGTTTCCTACTTCACTTTGAATAAATAATTTATTTATTCAAAGTGAAGTAGGAAACTATACTATTTCAATGTAAATCAAGTTCATCTAGAAGAACAACACACTGATGTTCCACACTCTAGATAATTCTCCATGTTTTTTCAAAGAACATCTAAAAATGTAACAAGTCTTATTAGAGCACTAAATAGATCTAGGACTTTTTCACTATCAAAAGCATTTTCTGGACTCACATGTGAAAACATTAACTGCATCTGAACTTATTTATGCCAGAGAGCAATAGTCCTCAAATGGAATGCAATATTCCCTCGTTACTTCGCGGTTCACTTACTGCAGAGTCGCCATTTCACGTTAAAAAAAAAA
This sequence comes from Anolis apletophallus, assembly GCA_030556195.1. Taxonomy (NCBI): domain Eukaryota; kingdom Metazoa; phylum Chordata; class Lepidosauria; order Squamata; family Anolidae; genus Anolis; species Anolis apletophallus. The sequence continues at coordinate 85,237,744 of JARBWK010000002.1, read as the reverse complement.
TTAACTAACAAGGGAACACTGTAGCAAGGAGGGAAGAAAAGCTGCCCCCTCGCCCTCCTTACCTACCTCTTCCTCCTTGCCGCCGCATGTGCCTCTTTCTGCCTCTTGGGCCCTGCGCCACCTCCGCTGCCTCCTCAATTGCGAGGCCTAAGCAGCGGCAAGAAACCCAGGCTGTGACGAGGAGGAGGAAGAGGAAGGTAAAGAGGGCAAGGAGGTGATCTTTTCCCATCCTTGCTCCCTTTACCTTTGTCTTCCTGCTCCTCATCCCTGCTGGGGTGGCGTTGCCAGCGGCGCTGCCGGCAACAACAAGGAGCACGAAAGTGAAGGTAAAGAAGGCGAGGGGATGGTCTTTTCCCCTCCTCACCCTCTTTACTTTCCTCTTCCTGCTCCTCGTCATTGACGGGACCTCTTGCCACTGTTGGGCCCTGTGACACCTCTGCTGCCTCCTCAATCACAGGGCCCAAGTGGCGGCAAAAGGTCCAGGCAGCAACAAGGAGGAGGAAGAGAAAGGTAAAGAGGGTGAGGAGGGGAGGGGGCATCACGTAACCCCCGCGATAATTAAGAGACTACTGTATACATATTCAGACTTTATTTGTGGTATTGCCGTGTTTTTTTCAGCCAGGTTAGTACAGTGGTTTGAGTGTTGGACTAGAGTCAGGATTTGAATTCCCACGGGCAAGTCAACCTCTCTCAGCCTCAAAGGAAAGCCAAGGGCATCTTACAGTGAACAAATCTTCCAAAAAACATGCAATTCTCATAGTGTGGAAATGACTTGGAGACACACAACAAGAGCAATGAGCATAGGGTTTTTTTTTGTTTTTTGCTTTAGTTCAAGCCAACACTCCCACTCTCTCCATGGTAGAATGCCTTCCACTAGTTCATCTTCAGATTCGCAAGAACACCCAATCATTTTTCTCCTAAATTCAAGCAGTCTAAGTAATCATTAGCACACTTTTATGGTGACAAATGTGTAAGCCAGTGGCGCACAGATGCTACCGCAAAAGGTTAGAATCCCATATCAGCTTATATCTACCTAAGTACTTTAGTAAAACCTTTCCTGGCATGAGCTCCCACCCATAGATCTGATTGACACTGGTTGTCAACAAAATGACACTTCTCCACATACAGTTTGGGGCAGGGGTGAGTTATGATTGCTGACATAGAATTGTTATTAAGTAGTGATCTTGATACAAAACAGTTATTTGACCTCAAATTTACTTTACAGGGTATCCAATGCATGGGGAGAAGGAGGGTCATTTGTCTAATGATCAGAACATGGTTTATGGTATTATCATCAGGTTTGGGGGCAAGGAGAAGTCACCTAGTTAAGTATCTGGTGAAATTATGTCCTAAATCCAATTATTAGGCTGAATTGAAGTACACACACTGATTAAACTGAAACTAGGTAGGACAACATATGTGTAATTTCTATTGATTTAATGAGTTTACTCTATTTGCAACTAAAAAGGTCTTACTTGCTCCTGTAGTATATATGTGTTTTGGAAAACATGCAGTGTTTTGCTTCCATTCTCTTTAAAAATTTTAATCTGCACTAGAAAAAAATGTTTCGAATTTGAATAAAGGAACGAATTACCAAACAGAAGCACAAGCAATTTGGGAAATATTGAGTTAGTATGGTATAGGAATGGCTAAAATTATAAATTGTTTTTGAAAATGCAATTACTTTCTTATTCTTAAAAGGCCAATACTCACTAATAATGCTTTTTATGTATGTAAACAACTGTACTGAATTATTTTTCTCTTATAACTTGAGATTTTTATAATTATCATGAAATCTAACTACAGAAACTGTGTAATTCACACAGAAATCATGCTATAATTAGAAATTGTAATTTTACACATTGCATCCCATGCCTGTGTTATCTGTCTTTATACATACAGGTCCTTCTCAAAAAATTAGCATGTAGTGCTAAAGTTCATTGTTTTCCATAATGTAATGATACAAATTAAACTTTCATATATTGCACACCAACTGAAATATTTCAGGTCTTTTTTTGTTTTGTACTGATGATTTTGGCATACAGCCCCTGAAAACCCAAAAATACTGTCTCAAAAAATTAGCATATTTGGTCGGATGGAATATGCTAATTTTTTGAGATATGTATGCCAAAATCATCAGTATTAAAACAAAAAAGACCTGAAATATTTCAGTTGGTGTGCAATGAATTGAAAATATATGAAAGTTTAATTTTTATCATTACATTATGAAAAATATATGCTAATTTTTTGAGAAGGACCTGTAAATATCAAAAATTTGACCCAGGGTGGGGGGGGGGGGGGCAGGAGTCAAAACAAGCTTTTATTTACAAAGAATTTAATGGCATCACTGAAAATTAAATTAAAGCAGACTTCCTCATCTCAGTGCCTTCTACAACTGTTGTACTTTTCTTGCAGTGAATCTTTAAACTATTTCTAACTTATGGCAACCATAAGGCAAAAGTATCATGGGGTTTTCTTGGCAACTTTTGTTCAGTCAGAATTTGCCTTTACCTTCCTTTGACACTGAGAGAATGAAACTTGACCGGGATCACCCAATGCATTTCCATGCCTTTGAAGACAGTTCAGAAACTGCAATTAGTTCAGTGGGCCGCAGCCAGATTTCTAACAGGAGCTACATACAGGGAGCATGCCATCCCTTGTTGTGTCAGCTCAACTGGCTGCTGGTCCACTTCCAAACTCAATTCAAAGTGCTGGTTTTGACCTATAAAGCTCTATATGGTTCTGGCCCAGCTTACTTGTCCGAACGCATCTGCCTCTACATCCCACCTCGCTCCTTAAGATCATCCGGGGAGGCCCTGCTCTCACTTCTGCCAGTATCTCAAATGTGGCTGGCTGGGATGAGAGACAGGGCCTTCTCGGTTGATTGCGCTGCCAAGTGATATACGATCGATTCCATCCCTCCTAGCATTTAGGAAAAAGATAAAATCTTGGTTGTGGGACCAGGCCTTTGAACAATGACATAGCAGCACTTTGACTGGAATGGACTGGCTTGATGATAGAGATGAGGACACGGTTTTACTGTTTTAGCAATTGGATGTGAGGATTGAACATTGTTTTAATTGTTATTTTAATTGATTGTTGGATTTTGTTTTAATTAATGACTTTTGTTTCAATTTTGTATGTTTTATGGTGATTTATGTATTAGACATCGAATTGCTGCCTCTGTTAGCTGCTCTGAGTCTCCCCTCGGGGGTTGAGAAGGGCGGAGTAAAAATACTGTAAGTAAATAAATAAATAAATAAATAAATAAATAAATAAATAAGGGATTCAAGCTCTGGCCTCTAGAGTCACAGTCCAATGTTCAAAACCACTACAACACGCCAACTATCACAACTCTTGAATGACTACTCCCATATTCTTCTAGTCAGCACTATGGGAATTGTAGTCTATATCTGAAGGACACACAGTCAAGGAAGGAAGACAGTAGAACAGAACTTTTGAAACTTTGTCTTGCAACACATTACTGTGTTGTCTGCAATGTGTAGGTATGTCGCACTAATGTAACAAGAAACTTCTGAGTCTATGTAAAAAAAGCAATAAATCATATATGTTACAAATATAAATTAAAGGTCTTCATGAGATTTGTTGTGTCCCCATATATTTGATTATTACAATGTATGTATGTGTTGCATCTTTATAAGGAGTTGATTTAACCTCCGGTTTGCTATAAAACTGAATTACTCTGTACTGAAATGATGCCTGTCTAAAAGGTGTGTCACCAACATGAAATGTTTGAGAAGTTCTACTGTAGCATATTAATGATTAAATGAATGTAATATGAATGTAATATGATTACTCAGCATTTTAGAACAAATTACACACCCATATATGGATATTAAAGGAAACATCATTGCAGGACACTTATACTAACCACAATAAAAATCAAAGGATGACACATGTCCTTTGATTTGCAATATTCCTAACATTGTTTAACAAATATAAATGACACAATTAACTGTAAACAATGCTCCAAGCTTCCAGTTAGTGTGCATTCTCTCTCCTGATTTCTTAACATCTGTGGTAAATTCTTCATAGCATCATCTTTCATTAGAAATGGGAGGAAATAACACTTCGGCACAGACTGTCATAATCTCACATTTAAAAAATCGCTCTATATTAGGCAAAAACCTAAGGGTTTTCATTCCCAGTTTGACATCTAATGATACTATGATCCCAGGAAACACAATGGTAAATTATTTGAAAATTCTATGATACCAGGTATCATAGCTTCTTTATTAAATTGCACACAAAACTCACAAAGATATACCAAATATTTTTATGACTAGGCTAAAGGGGAAGCCTTTATCAAACTTATCTGTTTATCCTGCTATATCAGTCACTCCTATTTATATCACACTTATCAACCCAAAACAGATTTCAAGACAGCTAAGCGTCATCCAGCCACCCATTAAACCAATTAAATATTTCACTTAAAATGAACAATTATAAGATGATTATAATAAATCACATCCACTCTGGAAAGAAATGTCTTTGCCTGCCAGTAGAAGGACAATAAAGAGGGAACAGAGAGTTAGTAGAATGTATTAACTCTAATATTTTAATTAACATATTTCTCTTAGTGATTGCTGTCCCACACCAGTGAACACATAACTGTGGAAACTCTTTCTGCACAATTAAGTGCTCTGAAAAGAAATATGGACCTCATTTGACATTTTCTAGCTGAGATGGTAGAACTATGAATGAAGCTCAAAAAGGTTATTTCCATGCCAGGTTTTAGTATCTTGGGGAAACTGCGATGTGGTGATTCCTTCATGCTACACTTTGCATTGGCTTATTCTGATCACATAGTAGACATGACATTTCTCCAATAGCTCCAATTCTCCCATTCCCCAGATTTTAATGCTTTGAGTTGGGAGAGGGATCCTATTTATCATCATAAAAGATTGGTTGAAGACAGCCATTCACTATGAAGACAGCAGTATGTGTTAAATCAACTGTTTTTTTAACATAAGGAGAATTTCCCCACATATCTGCATTTAGCACAGGAAGGTGATACTGAAGATAGGCTTTGCATATCTCACACAGTAAATTCATGAAATGACAGTAGCTGTTCAATAATAGTTTCATTGATACATACACTGGCAATGCTTATCCATGTTAAATGTAGTACTATCTTTCAAGATTCTCCTGATTAGCATGGGAATTCCGGAAAATTTACCATTGTCATATTTCTGGAGACACTTCTCCAGAATGTTGCTGGTGGTTTATGAGATCATTATGTTGATTAATGTAATGAAGAAAAGTGAACTTCATATTCCTAAAAGCTTTAGGATTTCCCATTCCTTGAGTAGCTCTGGATATGTAAATCAATTTTACTATTAGGACTATCAATCAGATTTTAGACTGCAATTTTTAACAAATAAATTATTAAGATCTTTCCATTCACTGGCAATGTTTAGCAAGCAGCTGCTATAGGAAGATACCAATTATATATTTTTTTCTTTTTTCATAAGTTTCAGAAAAAAACAACAATAACACTATGTAACAAAATGTGAAACATTTTCCGTTCCTGGTTGGAAAGTGTTATTTTTGAAAGAAGTTGTTATACTCAAGAAATTTCAGTGTCCTCACTGAATTAGTTGTCCTGGTGGTGAAAAAACATTACTTTTCTTTTAAACAAGGTACACATGCTTTGTGCGCCTGGTCTACCTAAAGAATCTACTTCCCAGATTCCACATGAAAGCTACATGTCTTATCTAAGAAGTAAAACAGTTTTTTCAGAAGCTGTCAAGTTGCAACATATGTGACGACAATAGGAATCCCGTGGAGGAAAGAACAAAAGTCATATTGGTAATCCTAAGCACAAATACGTAACTATACAAATAAAATAAAATAAAACCCTGGTCCCCTCTTTATGCAATTTTATAAAGTCTTTGCAGAATAAATTATTCTAAAAATAATGCAATTTTTCTATGTGCGTCTGAAGTATGGATAATAATACACTTAACAAGAACAAGATTATTTTATCAAACTGGATTTGTTAAATCCAAGAAATTCCTAGAAAATAAAAGCTGGACATATTTGCAACTGGAAGTATTAATACAACTTACCATTATCAGAAGTCCCTACCTAAGGGGATAATGACTTCAAACACATGACTTTTAAACTTCTTTGCATTACAAATACTAACAATATATGCATTCTCTGAATACAATGTATAAAGCTGGAAGAGCATAGCTGATTTTTTAAACAACACTATATAACTCCATACTCTCCCACAGAAGACTGGCATGATATAGTAGCATATTAATACAGGCAGTTACAGTTACAAACATCCAAGTTACAAACAACTCACAGTTAAGAATGGGGATGAGACAACAGGAAGTGAAATAAATCTACCTCTAGTAAAGGAAATTCACTCCTGAAAGAGTTATTATGGGGAAAAGGTGTTTCATCTGAAGCTTTCTCACCAATCCTTATTTCCACAAAAAGCCAATTTTTCATCATAAAATTATTACAGGGACAGAACGTGTGGTGAAATCTTCTGAACAGAGTCACAGAGCAGCAAAACAAAGCCCACGGGGATGGCATGTAGCGGCAAAGAAGCCCCCAAGCCCCCCCAAATTCTCAGGGTGGTCCGTGAGAAGGCCTTACTGGTACATTATTTAAACTGTTATGTTTATTCATATCATGATCTGATCACCATGCTCAATATATCCCATATTCATGGGGGTATTGGGATAACAATACACAAGGTTTGGTTGGGTAGACCCTCTCTCATTCAGACTCACCCCCCAATCAAACTCAGCCCCCTCCCGAATCAAAATCCTGGCTACGGCCCTGCCACAGGGGTGTTAATCCTTCCATCCTTTATACACACACACACACACACACACACATACATACGTATTTACATACATACACACAGAGAGAAAGAAGATTTGACCACACTTTCTGTCCCTGTGATAATTTAAGTTTGAAAAAATTTGCTTGTTGTAGAAAGATGTCGAGCTACAACAAATGTGATAATAATTGTTCTTAAGTTGAATTTGTTTGTAAGTTGGAACAGGTACATTTTTTCAGTGTAACTCCATGCATACGTACGTGTGTGTGTGTAGTTACACTGAAAAATGTACCTGTTCCGGCTTACAAACAAATTCAACTTAAGGACAAACCTACAGAATCTATCTTGTTCATAACTTTGGGACTACCTGAATTGCCACTGCAGGCCTAACTGTCTACCTCCTCTGCTCCTTTTACATTTCAGACAGGTAGATCACCTCTATCATACTGTTTGTTAACCAGTTGAAATATTATATATATGAACGATTCTGTGTAGGACAAGTGCATTTGGGAATACCAAAATAGAGTATACCAACAGCAGATGTAATTAAGAATAGTACTATTTTGTCAAAGGGCTATTAATCTAGATTCTAAACATATATATCCTAAAAATTATATTAAATGAGAAGAGAAAGGTTTAATTAAAATCACACTGCTAGTGTTCTCAAAAATAATTTGAAAACTAAGGGAGTTTCATAATCCTAATCCTACAATATTAAGGCCTGTTTAGAATAATAAGTAAACCTTAATAATACTAATCTAGGAATAGGGGATCATAGTGAAAATATCGTAACAGCTGTAAGAACTGATGATATAATGGCCAAGATCCTATACTGGAAATGCAAAGTGTAAATCTTTGCAGATCGAATTACATACTTATTTTGGAATCCAGCCCTGCTGTTGAATAGCAACACTGTGGAACTAAGGGCCCTTCCAGACAGCCATATAACCCAGAATATAAAGGCAGAAAATCCCATAATATCTGCAGTTAATGTGAGATTTTATTCAGCTGTGTGGAAGGGGCCTAAGTGGGAAGTAAATGTCTATACTATATCCTATGTTCATGCCCATCTCAGACACATGTTATGTGCAAGAAAATTTAATGCCCATCTGCATGCAAAATGGTAACAAACACACAATTTGGCTTCTTCAACCTTGAACTGATTGTGTAGACCTGTGGTCCCCAAAGTGGGCAGTACCACCCCCTAGTGGGCGGTGAGGCGATCCAAGGAGGCGGTGGGAGGCTCAAGAAAATTTGGGGGACAATGAAGCTCTGTAAGGGGGCAGTAGCGGGATTCCAACTCGCAAACGCGCGAGTGTGCGCCTGCCAGTTGGAAACCCTGTGCAAGCACTGCCTGGAAACTGCAGTGCTCGACCCTTTCCTCTCCTCAACTTTGCCCACGGCGCAGTCCTGTATCGCCCCTTCCAATCCAATGGGTTCCTTGGAAGGAAGGGGCGATACGGAACTGCGCCATGGGCGGAGTTGAAGAGAGGAAGGGGATGCGCACTGCAGTTTCCAGGAAATGCCTGCCCAGGGATTCCAACTGGCAGGGTGAGACAGTTGTGCGCTTGCGAGTGGAGTGTGTGTCTGCCATTTGGTCCAGCAGAGAAGGAAAACCTCCATGTCTGCAAACGCCCCCTGATTTGCTGCGGAGTTTGCAGGCGCCTCCTGGGAGATGGCCATGGCATGAAGGAAAATGCAAGCAGCTCCCAATTTCCAAGGTCCAGTATTCTCTATTGCTCAAGTTTATTTCAATTCCATTGCTGTTGGGAGTTCAAAATGCTCTTTCATTATAGGTGAACTATAAATCCCAGCAGCTACAACTCCTAAATGACAAAATCAATCCTCCCAACCCCACCAGTATTCACATTTGGGCATATTGATTATTTGTGCCAAATTTAGTCGAGATCCAGGGTTGCTTGGGTTCAGAGTGCTCTCCAAATGTAGGTGAACTACATCTCCCCTAATTCACTGTCAATTCCTCCCAAACCCCTCCAGTATTTTCTGTTGGTTATGGGGGTTCTGTGTGCCAAGTTTGGTCCAGGTCTGTCATTCATGGGGTTTCGGCTGTGGAAGTCAGAGCTGAATTGGTCGAAGGTACTGCAAATCCCATCATCCTGACTGACTGACTGACTTTATTATTTCTGAGTCGCCCTCCACGTTAGTGCTCCGGGCGACTTACACACAACAAATTCCACAATTAAAATAGAGTATTTAAAACTAGATTAAAATATTCAGTGGTTAAATGCAGGGGCCATACTCCCCCAAACATATTGTGTTTGTGATTAATCACTATGTTTTAATTATGTTCAATTTGTAGCAATGAAAATACATCCTGCATATTAGATATTTGCATTAGAATTTATAAGAGTAGCAAAATTATTTATGAATTAGCAACAAAAATATGGATGGGGTCACCACAACATGAGGAACCTTATTTAGGGCTCACGGCATTAGAAAGGTTAAGAACCACTGCATTAATACATACTGTATATCTTTCTGTTAAATTGCTATTACATTTTTTTAAAAAAAATTCTCGGCGGACAGTGAGTAAATTTTTTTCTGGAAAGGAGGTGGTAGGCCAAAATTTTTGGGAACCACTGGTGTAGACTCTGTATCAGAAAAAAAATGCTCAACTCTTTCTGTAAGGAAACTCATGCATGATTCTGGACCAGTTTGAATAGCACATGTTGAAAATAACACAATACATAGGAACATTTTTATTTTACAATTTTAAAAGGCTATTACTGGTAGATATAGTGATGTTATTTCAATAGCTGAGTAACAACCAATGAACATTTTTTCTGTAATGTGTTGAATGATATAACTATTGGCACAGATAAACACAAAGCGGGATAATGGCCTGTAATTAATCTTTTATTATATACCTACTGTTATCGTCAGGGGCATGAATCTTTTGTGATTTGTAAAATAAAAACAAAGGAAATCCATTTTCTAAAACAGATTTTATCATATTAAAATAAATTATGCTTCTTCTTATAATAATAGTGAAGAACTAATACTTGGAAAAGTTATAGCAGCAATTTATGTGCTCCCTAGTCAGTACACTGCCAGAAACTGAAAGTGACATTAGAACCTTCAGAATGTAAAACATTAATGATAAATTAAGCCTGGAAAGATGCCCTTGCATTCAAGATATGGGCACGGACAGGAACGTAACCTATGAAAGGTGAAACCTTAAAAATAGACATTTCCTCACCGTTTGATTATATGAGATCTATTACCAAAAACAGCAATGGCAATTAAGAAACCTTATTTCTATTTCTATATCCTCAAGTGCATGAACACATGAATTAGGGCTTGAAGTAGGAGTCAGTAACTCTGGACATCTGTGAAAGCGCATGTCCCAGGAATGTCCTCACTGGAGACCCTTAAGCTTGCTGCTGCTCCTCATCACTGGTATGCTTTTCCTTTGGCCCAGAGATGTATGGTGGGTGAATAAATAAAGCTGATGAGCAAGAAGACCAAATGCCATCCATGCTTGCTTGCTTCCTAGCTTCCTTTCTCTATGCCATAAACATTACTATTTGGTGTTATGATCATCAAGAAATGTACATACATGTCAAAACATATCTGAAACCAGACATAAGATCTGATGATGTCATTTTCATGATTTTAAACAGGAGTGAGACAACTGAACTGCAAGTTAGTTTGTCTATGCCAATTAGTCAGAACCAAATGAAGCCTTGGAATATCAGGTGTGCAGAATTGGAAATCATAATCAGCAACATTGGATGGTCATTATACTTCCCAGCATAGAACTTTAATCATATCCTACTTATGAACATTCAGAAAAATCTCAAAAGTCATTATTACAGTTTCCCATTCCTGCTTCTTCTTTCTTTCTTTCTTTTTTTTGACGGCAGGTGGGGGGAGGAAGAAGATTGAGATATCTAATGAAATTTAACAATGAATACACCAAATTCTACAATATATTCTGCTAATATGTCAGTTCAAGGTTGATAAACAATTTCCTATCAAGTGGAGCTGATCTGCTAAATTATTTATGCTGGCATTAAGAAGATCATTTACACTAGTAAGTTATACCATATTTGTGGACCTATCTTTTTTCCTTGTCCTTTAGTTGGAAATGAAGAAAGAAAACTAAATAATCTTGAAATTCTGCTCACTGAAATACATCCCATGAATTATTCCCCTTAATAATATAATTGAATAACATTTTTTGACATCAGCAAAACTTCCTGCACAAGGTCAGCTGCACCAGTGACACAAAAAATAGCAATTTTAAAAATTATTTAATTTGTTGATATTACATTTTCACTGTAGGGGGCGGAGCATCTGGCAGAATCTTCTATCTCAGATGGCAAACCGACTTTAGAAACCTTCTATATAATCATCTTTGACTATAATGGGCAGAAAAATGTCTTAAACTAATTCTGTCCTTGTCTATATATATACTAGCTGTACCCGGCCACGCGTTGCTGTGGCATTGTGTGGTGGTATGGAAAATTAAGTAGGAAAGAAGCAAAGAAGGAAGTAGAGAATGAAATGGCATTCCTTTCCTTCTTTCCTTCTTTCCTTCCATCCATCCATCCTTTCATCCCTCCTTGTTTCCTTCCTTCTTTCACTGTTTTATTTCCTGTTCTTCAGTCTTCCTTGTTTTCCTCTTTCCTGTGGCCCAGTCTGTATATATGTGTTTTGTGTGTGTCTATGTGTACATGTGTGTATATGTGTGTGCTTGTTTGTGTGTATATGTATATTGTGTATGTGTGTTTGTATATGTACAGTATATGCGTGTATATGTGTTGATGTGTGTATATACAGATGTGTGTATGTATGTGTGCATGTATATATGTGTGTCTGTGTGCATGTCTTTATGTATATGTGTGTGTATGTATATACAGTATGTGCGTGTATGTGTATATATGTATATATGTGTATGTAGGTATGTGTGTGCCTGTGGCAAAGAACAATAGCAACATCCGTTTGTGCCTTTTATTCTTGCTCTCCCCGGTCTTCCTCATCCTTCAGCTTTTTCTTCTCTCTTTCCTCCTTCCTTCCGTCTTTTCTTTTCCTCCTTTCCCCTATTCTTTCCTTTTCTCTATCACTCCTCCTTCCTTTTCTTTCCCTCCCTCAGTTCCCTCCCTCCCTTCTATATCTATGGCTGGATGACTCTATCAGGAGGGCTTTTATTATGTTTTCTTGCCCTGGTGAAGGAGGGAGTTGGACTGGGTGGCCTTCAGGCAGCATTTCTCAACCTGGGGGTCGTGAGGGGGTGTCAGAAGGGTTGCCAAAGACCACCAGAAAAAACAGTATTTTCTGTTGATCATGGTGGTTCTGTGTGGGAAGTGTGGCCGAATTCTATCCTTGGTAGGGTACAGATTGTATATGAACTATAAATCCCACTAAATAGAACTTTCAGATGTCAAGGTCTTTTTTCTCCAAACTGCACTGGTGCTCACATTTGGGCATATTGAGTATTCGTGCCAAGTTTGGACCAGATCCATCCTTGTTTGAGCCCACAGTGCTCTCTGGATGGAGGTGAACTACAACTCCCAAACTCAAGGTCAATGCCCAACAAACCTTCCTATTATTTTCTATTGGTCATGGGAGTTCTGTGTGCCAAGTTTGGTTCAATTCCATTGTTGGTGGAGTTCAGAGAAGTTGTAGTCCAAAACACCTGGAGGAAAGGAGGGCCCAAGTTGGCCCAGGCCGGCTGTATAGGGACCACAATGCCAAAGCACTCCTCCATCTGAGTCCTTGGCCATATCAAGCCCTGCTGGCCTCCTGGGCCAATCCTCCCCAGGAGCTGAAACTCTGCACATGCTCAGAGGACCCTCACCACTGCAACTCAAAAAGGGGAAAGGAGCGGGGGAGTCTTCCTCCTCCTCCTCACCTTGGCCTGGAAGGCCTCCTCCTTGGGAATGTGGGAGGGGAGAAAAGGAAAAGAAAGGAGGAAGGAGGGAAAGAAGTAAAGGAAGGAGAAAGAAGGGAAGTAGTCCAGCTCACCTGCAGTCAGTGAGGAGCCTGAACTCGGCTCACCCCTTCCTTCCTTCCTTCCTTCCTTCCTTCCTTCCTTCCTTCCTTCCTTCCTTCCTGGCACACTGTTTTATTAGGGGTGGGGCTTGCAGCAGGCCCCGCCCACCCCTAGGCCGTTCTGCCTCCGCCCTCGTTGGTCAGGCGAGAGGCAGGCATGGCCTTTTGGAAAGGAGTGGGAAGAATAAGAGAAAGGGCGCTGCTGCTGCAGCAGTTTCTCCTCTTCTTCCTTCTCTTCTGGATGGCCAGCTGGAGCGGAGAAGGAGGGGGAGGAGAAAGGACAGGACCACCCCTTCTCTTCTTCCTCCTCCAACTGGCCACCGAGGAGGAGGAAGAAGAGGAGGAGGAGAGCGCCTGGTTACAGGGTTTTTTGTTTTTTTTTGCAGAGATCAGGAGGGGAGGCTCTGAGTGCGGCGTGCGTTACAGTCTGTGGAATGGGGCCACTCTGCGAACCTTCTAAACGTTCTACAGAGGCAGGGATGGGAGTTCCGTTGGCTGTTTTTTTTGGGGTTGTGTTTGGGGGTGTTGCCAGGTACATAGGTCGGGTTTTTTTAGCCGAAAACATACCTCGTGGTATGTTTGTATGTGTTACCAATTTCAGTGCTTCTGCGGCTTATAGTTTTGTTGTCTATTTACTGAGTTGCACTACCGTTCGAAATTTATATATATAGAATATATATATATATATATACACACACACACACAGTATATATATACACACACCTACACACACCTACACACACACACACATATATATATATATATCTTCAGAAATAGACCTCAGGACAGTATAAATTAATCTAAGGAAAACTGCAGAATATTAGCCACTTCAAAAAAGAGGAAACAATTTCTAAAAATAGGGGAAGATTTCAATTAGGAATATAGTCAGATTATGTGAACAAAAAACTATTGTGAATACCATGTGTGTCAGAGCAATGTGTAAGAGATGAAGAAGGGGATGTATTTTAATTAATCACATGCACATAGTTCAAAAAGCATAATTTTTCCTTAGCTATAATGCACTGAAACTATGTGAATAAGCCTTTAGTAGCCAAGTTCACATTAAATCAAACACGACCTTCGCCTGTCAAGGAAATGCAAACAAAGATTTTAAATTAATGAGCTACTCATAAAAATATTTAAGATATCTAGGTCATTCAGTGACTGGAAGAACAAATGGAAGCAAACAAAAGACTGAAATGAGATCCTAACAATTCTAGGATTTAAATTTTGAATACCTATTATGTAAAGCAAAATGTATTTAAGATGAATGTGTTAGGAGGGGGGAAAAGATAATAAAGACTTGTGTCCATGTTTTGCTGTCAAATATTTCATCCCAATGCAGTAGAAAAATGTTCTAGAACAGTTTGACCTTGTGTAGAGAATAAGCAAGCCAAAGCAAACAAACACCACCTCATCTAAATGTGCAGAAAAACAGACATAAATCAAAAAGATTTTAATCAACTGTAATCAAATTCTGATTAAACAAATTTGTACAATATATTCACTGAGTTTTTGCTAACATTGATAACTTACAGTATACATAAATTCAGCCTGAAAAATGTTGTTCTCAAAGTAAGTTCAGTGTACAATATGTTTTACTATACTTCTTTAAACCACTAATGAAATACCAATACATTTCTCAACAGAATTGCTAACAAGAGAAAATAAAGATTATATGATGAAAAAAACAAAGAGGTGCCCTGAAAATGCTTTTTTGGTCCGACATGTATTTGTCCTGTGGCTCTATTTCAGTGACAAATAATATTTGATAAACTTAAATTTGGCAAGGCAATGTCTGGACCTGGATCAATCCCTCTGGGCTACTATAAAAATATAAAAGATGATACCAGCTGTTTAATATGTCAGCTACACTCAGAATAAATTTCAACCACTAAGGAACCAGATCCTGTCTTATCTTGGACCCTAAATAGGGTCGCCTCTGGTTAGTACTTGGAATGCAAACCATCAATGAACACCATTTGCTATAAGCAATATTTCACAGGAAGAAGCTGGCAGAGCCATCTATGAATCTTCTCTGCCTTAGACAACCCTAACAAATTTATGGGCTGCCATAATTGGGTAAATAAATCGCAGGCACATTTACACACACAAATACCTACACATGGTCCAGCTCACAAAAACAGTAGAACTCATTTTAAATTACTTGTGAAATCCTCACCAATAAAGAACAAACAAGGTCAACGCATTACATATTGTGTCACATATATACATACAGGCTGGTCAGTCTGCTCTGAGGATGCTGAACACTACCTTCCTTATCAGACTATCAGAGCCAGCAATATTGCACATTAAGCATTCTTACAGTCATTATTTAAAAGCATTTGCTTTAAGACATCTTATCTGCCGCTAACTTATCTTATCTACCCACTTCATAGGAAATCTGCTACAAAACAGGAGCTTTATTGAGTTCCAGGGTCAGAGAAGCAGGTGGTGAAAACAGAAGAACGGCCTGCTTCAGGGGAACATGCTTGCTCCATCAATATTTAACATTTACACAAATGATCAGCCACTGGCAGAAGGGACAGAGAGTTTATCTATGCTGATTATTATGCCATCACCACTCAAGAAGGGAGCTTTGAAATGGTTGGACAAAAGCTCTCCGAAGCTTTAGGTGCTCTTACTGCCTATTACAGGGAAAACCAACTGATTCCTAATCCATCTTAAACATAGACATGTCCTTTTCATCTCAAGAACAGACAAGCATCTCGAGCTCCCAGGATTACCTGGGAAGGAATCCCACTGGAGCTTTGCAGCACACCAAAATACCTAGGAGTCACTCCAGACTGTGCTCTGACTTACAAGAAGCACTGCTTGACTATCAAGCAAAACATGGGTACTAGAAATAATATATGTAAGCTGACTGGCACAACTTGGGGATCACAACCAGATACAGTAAAGACATCTGCCCTTACGCTTTGTTACTGTGCTGTTGCACTTTGTTACTCTGCTTCCATGCCCAGTATAAAAATACATCTCACCACGTTAAAACAGTGGATGTGGCTCTTAATGAGACATGCTGCATTACCACAGGATGTCTACGCCCAACACCGCTGGGCCAGCATTGTACACCTGATATCTGCCAGAAGTAGCAGCCAGCAATAAAAGGACCAATGTATTGGCATCTCCAGCTCATCCTCTGTTTCAATTTCAGCCAGCATGCCAACATCTTAAATCAAATCACAGACCACTTATAACAATGCAGTCTGAGCCCTGCCACATGCACACTGGAGGACCTTCTCACAGCGACACCAGAGGCACTTTTTAAAAACATATTTTTATTGAGCTATTTTACATATATAAAAGTTCAAGAGATCAAAAAGACAGGAAAATAAGTTGCGATGGGAAGGGTATAGGGAAGGAGGGGAGATAGAAGTGGATAAAGAAGGGAGGGTAGAAAAGAAGAAAGAAAGAGAGGGAGAAAAGAAATAGGAATTAGCAAAAGAGGAAAAAAGAAAAGAAAGGGGGGGAAGAAAAGAAAAAAAAGAAGAGATGAGGTTGAAGTAAAAAGGGATTAATTCTCTTAGAAACCAGAACAGTCTTTCCAGTTCCTTGCAATTACAGTTTGAGGCGTAGAAGAACAATTTGTCATTGTTTCTCTCTATATCATACTCCATAATGTTGAGCAGATAGTATTTTGGCTTAAGTTGTAGGTTGTATTTTAGGATTTTCTGCGTATGTACAGTACATGAACACTCTGTTGTGCTTACACACCAGGTTTTTAACCTTGCTGCATTTTATTGTGTTTTACTTTGCCATGTTTTAACTGTTTTTAATGTTGTTTATGCTGTTTTTATTCGGCACTTGTGAGCCACACCGAGCCTCCCGGGAGTGGCGGCATAGAAGTCCAACAATAAATAAAATAAATAAACTCTTCCAGAAGTTTTTATTTTATTTTTTGGCACTCCCACCAGCAGTGTAAGAATGTTCCTTTATGTTCTTGACATCTCCAGCACCTATTACTTACATGTTTGTAAATCTTTGCCAATTTAGATGGTATTAGGTGCCAGAGGCACTTGTAGTGGCCATCTTCTGGTCAAAGGAAATTTAGCATAATGCCAAGTTTTTAACTATATGTGTTGTTTTTATACATTATAATAGTGTTCTCAATTTGCTTCTGACAGAATAAATAAATAAATCTACTGCTAGACTATTTTTATACTAGAATCTATTTTAAATGTTGAGCCAACAAACTGAACATTTACTTTATACAGAAGAAACATCACCCAGAACATAGTAAAGTATCAGAATTTTTTGGCAAGATAATCATTTCTAGAATCTGTTTGACTAGATGCACTAAAATCATCCTGATTTGGCAGGTGTTTAAAATGCGAGGCAATGAAAACACAGTGAGAAGAAATGAAATAAAGGATATATAAATTATGTTAATATTTAAGTGTCAAGAAACATTATATCTTGTAGTACTGATCCGGATGGAGGTGTCAAACTGATTAACAGTTACAATATACTAAAACAGACCATGTGACTTTGCTCATAACTATTTTCTTTTCTTTTTCATAATCTGTTCCCAGCCATTTGATGGTGCCAAACAACATCAGTTGATCTATCAGTTTAGTTCTGTTATTTATGGAGAGATTAATCACTGCTGCCTTGATGCACAGGGGGTTTTAAGCAATTTTTTAAAAAATTAAACAAGTTTTTAAAAATGAGTACAGTAAATTATATGAATTGTAGTATCATCTTAGATCATTCTATATTTTGCTAACTCAACTAATGACAATTTTTACTTACTATAACTCATGATCATACATAAAATTGTAAGGAAAATGAACTGAGTCATAATCAAGCTAAGTTAAAACAGAATGTTGGAAGAAAATAGTTACAATCACTTTTTTAAAAAATCACAAATTATCTTGATCTCTGGATTCCCCCCATAAAGATTCCAAATACTATGTTATAGGTAAATTGCTTGAAATTCCAGTTGTGCTGCATTACTTCAACAACTTTTTTGAACTTATTCTAATGAAACAAGTATTAGGAAGAAAAATATTTTAAAGGAGAATTGCCAAGCAGGTTGCAACCAAAATCTTAATCTAGCTTTTCTATTTTAAGGAGCACAATTATTGATCTAAATATACATATGGGGTTTTAAAAATGCATTTTAAATCCAAAAATGATTAAACAAGCAATCAGATGGAAAGTGTATTTTATAATTATGCAAGCATGCACAGTTTAGTAACATGAAAACCAGCACAATATGATTTCTTTATAAATGCCTTCAAGTTTAAACTGAATACAGTGTTACAATGGTTTGTACAATATACTGTATTGTGGTATAATATACCTTACCTCACACAATAATTTTGAAAGATATGGGTATCCAGCAGAGGGAGTAGATTTTTCAATTAAAATATAAACACAGAACCAATACTTTATAATGAACAGAAATAAAGCAAAAACAAGCAACAATTAAGTACCATGTTGACTTATTTTGAATACATACAAACATAATATGAAAGCTAGTCACCTTAGTAAAGCTTTAAAGGAAATTGAGACAGGAACCCTTGCTTGTTTGCACCACCCTTTCCTCACCCAGGCATTCAAAAAGTCCAGAAATGGTGCCTTGGTGGACAGAGTAGAGGGGATAAGAGCTTATTTCAGGTTCTCCTGGGATGGAGTTAACTATTTCTCCCCACTTTACTCAGAGAAAGGGAGATTCCTTTTTTAGAAGTGTTAAGGTACAGTATTTACACCAACCAATGGATAAGTCAATCCAGGTTTTTTTGGATCCATTTTATGACTACAATTTCCAGATGTATACATGAGTATATAAGGGTAATTTTACAGACAAGCCAAAAGGTCAACCAGAATGATAAATACTTAAATACTCCACTATTTATTCATTTCTCCTTAAAAAAAACCATGTACCTGTAAATTGATCTCTGCTTCATAGAATGTCAGACAAGAGCAGTAGTGTCGTTCTGAGTTTATATCGGTCAAAACCACAATAAAGAAGGTAGGTTGCTTCCTCTCTTTTGACAGATGCCATCCTCCGGGCTGACAAAACTATGGGGAAAGAAAGTACATGTTTAGTTTAACAAAGACCACATCAGAGAACAAAAATAACTCTACCTGTAAAACTATTACACAAGGGTTATAGAAAATAATATTGATATTTCCCCATGCAACTACTTAGCAGATCTTGAATTCAAACTCCAACGTTGAAACCATTCATCAGCTATTTCATTTTTTGTTTGGTTACAGAACAGAAGCTGTAGTAATATCTTACATAACCACTCAATCATAAATCATCACTAAGTTCTGTAATTCTGGCAAAATAGCCACAGTTTTCTGTCTGGGTGCTCTCTCCTCCCCAAGAAACTGGCACATCAACAATATTAAGGGAGAAGCCATTCAAGTCAACAGCGTTTGGGTAGGAATGGGGAAAATGTGCCACATGGGCTGTGCGTAATCCCTGAACCTCATTTTGTTGCCTCCAAACCCTAACCCATCTGTAAGACCCATCTGTTCTGGCTGCCCTTTGAATCTTAACTTTGTTTTTAACAAATTGCTACATTTTCTGCATTATGATGTGTTTTACTGGATGTTGTGAGCCGCTCTGAGCCCTCGGGGAGTGGCAACATACAAATTTGAAAAATAAATAAATAAAGAGTCTCTATACCATGATCAGCTAAAATGTGAAAGAAGAGTAAACATTCATTCAAACTGCTACAAATATGACACTTTAAATTGCTTGGTCCCAATTACCCAATTACTTCGAAAATTTGAATTAAGCTAAATGTAGGCTGTTATGTGGACCAGAAGTGGCATCACTTCCTGTTGCACCAGGGTACTTTGGGTTGGGGTGGGGAACAGCTCTCTCCACCTCCCTGCTCTCTCTCTCTCTCTCTCTCTCTCTCTCTCTATACATGCATTCTGAGATCTGATGAAGTTCTCTCTTTCAAGAATTCAAACCCTTTGCCAATCAGCAATAAATGTACAATATAACACATTACTTAGCAATATCTCGAAATTGATCTCTCGAAATTGAGTGAATGGGCAACAAAGTGGCAAATGCATTTTAACCTAAACAAGTGTAAAGTCATGCACATCGGGGCAAAGAACCCCAACTACACCTACAAACTGATGGGGTCAAAGCTTTCCGAGACAAACCAGGAAAGGGATCTTGGGGTTTTGGTGGACAGCTCAATGAAGATGTCAACCTAGTGCGCAGCAGCAGTGAAAAAAGCAAATTCTATGCTAGGCATGATCAGAAAGGGAATCGAAAATAGGTCAGCAAATGTTGTATTACCTCTCTACAAATCGATGGTAAGGCCACATTTGGAGTACTGTGTACAATTCTGGTCTCCGCACCTTAAGAAGGATATAACGGAACTGGAAAAAGTACAGAAAAGGGCAACAAGAATGATCCAAGGGATGGAGCGGCTCCCTTATGAAATCAGGTTGCAATGCCTTGGTCTTTTCAGCCTTGAAAGACAGCGTCTAAGAGGTGACTTGATCGAAGTGTATAAAATCATGCATGGGATAGAAAAGGTGAATAAAGAAAAAATATTTTCTTTGTCACAAAACACTAGGACTAGAGGGCACTCCCTGAAGCTCCAAGGTAGGAAAATTAGGACTAATAAAGGGAAATATTTCTTCACCCAGAGGGTCATTGGGTTATGCCATTTACTTCCAGAAGAGGTTGTGACAGCTGTCAGCCTGAACAACTTCAAGGCAGGATTAGACAGATTCATGGATACCAAGTGTATCGGTAGTTACTGAAAAGGACATTCAAGTGCCACCTCGGAGTGGTTGAGGTAGGCAGGATTTCCCTGGGTACTGGTTGAGGGGGGTCGGGAGCAGGTCAGGGTTTTGCCCTCCTTCTGCTCCCCGAGATCCCCAACTGGTCAGCAACTTCTGCTCGAGATGCCACTGTGTGATACAGAATGCTGGACTAGATGGGCTGAGGTCCGATTCAGCATGGCTCTTCTTATGTTCTTATGTTCTTAAAATAAGCATTTATGTAGTCCAAATACTAAAAAATATATAATATCAGGATGCAAAATAGAAGAAATTATAGGTAGATGAAATGGTTTTAAATTGTCTGTTATTGTCTGTGTGTAAGTATTTTGATTGTATTGTTGTTTATTATTTGCTGTTATGTTGTTATTGTGTGTTATTGGGCTTGGCCTCATGTAAGCCGCCCCAAGTCCCCTTGGGAAGATGGTGGCGGGGTATAAATAAAGTTAATATAATAATAATAATATATGCAAAAATAATGTACCTTATTTTGTACATGAGTCTATTATTGCATCTAAATATTATCTATCACAATGTTATATGTTCAAAGGTGAAACTGTACTCAAATTCAGAGGTTATTCAGCACAATGTGCAGACTAATCCAGGTAGCATGACACTTGCATAACATGATCTAATTTGGTCACTGAGAACAAGTCCCAAGAAGTAGTGGTACAGTGAATTTGTAACATTAATTTTGTTAAGCCAATAGGTATTTTAATCACTGCTTTAATGAGATTTTTCTTTTTTAAAAATAGCCAAAGCTTATTTCCTCTATAAATCCTTAGGAGACCCTCTTGTTCAGCATACATCAAGTATCTTTCTGGATTATATCATAATCCAGAGTTCAGGAAAACAACAATAACATGAAGCAGCCAGAATTAAAACTTGTGATATCTATAAAGGACCACATCTAAGTAAATGAAAGCATAATTCCAACATGGAAAATTACATAAAGCTACTATGATTCACACTTAAACATTTCTCTTTTCTAATTTAACTGACAGTAATAAAGAACATTTAGTATTTATTTCATTCTTTAAGTGACCATTCACCTTCCAAAGTCACACAATATGTTAAGACTGGCTCATTATATATAGTAACTCTTATTGACACTTCCCAGTAAGAATTACAATGAGGGATATTAATGGTAACCTTTTTCAGATTTGCCCGAATTACGACATTTCCATGGATAATCAAATCTGGGCCAAAGAGTACCTATCAGTATTCTTTACTTAGAATAGAAATGGTTGTAAGATTGTTATTTAGATATTTTATAACTATATATATATATATATACATATATATACACACACACACACACACACACACAAATATATGTTTGTGTAGTGTTTTAAAAAGAAGAGAAGACATCAATGTAACAGTGAATTCTCACCTACACAATATTAATTTACTAATAATTTTAGATCTATACGGCAATAGACAAAATTAGATAAAATACATATAAAGGACTGGAAAGAAGACAGGAAGAACACTGGATAGTATGAAAAGACATGTCTACCAGTTTTGATGTTGGACAACAAGAGTGTGTTCTTTTCTTTTATAGAGGAGATTTGGAACTTCCAAGACTTTAGATAATGTGTATAATAGCACTTGAGTTGAAGACAGAGGTGAAATAATTATAACAAATATAAGGTTTCTCTTCCCCCCTCAATCCCCTTCCTTTTCCTCAGTGACATAGTAGACATTTACTGTATATAGTTATAATCTACTAATCAGAGCATAATCCTTTCCCCCTTCTCCGTTCTCCTTTTTTGTGGAAATATTTATTTTAATGCATAATAAAAACTTATGGGGAAAAAACTGGGCCAAAGGGAATACTGTGCCAACTGATTTTCAGTTCAGTAGGCAGGTAATGTAAATTGATGTGTTGACATATTAAAAGACACAAAAACGAGTTATGAAGCTTGATATTTATTATCAGATGTAATATAGCACTAAAAATAAGATAATCTCCAAATCAAAACATACTTCTTTAAAAAATCCAACAACACATAATCATACTTATTTGACATCATGATTCTTACAACTATGGTCTATCACAGAATTCTAATTGAACATACTGATCATCATACTTTTATTAGCTTCACATAGGTTTCCGTGTAAAGGTTTCTACAGAACTGCAGTATTGCATATCATAGTGCTGCCACCTACAGCAAAGAAACCTAGAAATCAAGACCACACAACTGTTATAATTCAGCTATAACAAGTTCAGCTTTGGTAGAGTCTTTTAGCAAATGTAGAGCATAAAAAGCCAATAGTGTGTATATGAAGATATGTGGTTCTACAAGTCGGCACAAAATCACAACACAATCACCGAATTATAAACATATAACTTATACATACAAATGGGGGTTATGTACAGTAGAGGTTCTCAGGCTACAGCCAAGCATAGGGAGGGAGGGAGGTGGGAGGGAATGAGATCCACCGAATGGCTGTGGTGGCCACGAATAGGCTGTAAGACGAACGGAGTCTAGTGTCACCCTGTTGGCAGCAGAGATTACCTCACCTAAGCTGTGGCAGCAGGCAAGCATGGGAAGTGGTTGTGAGCAGACTATGAGAGGGATGGCTGTTTCTGGGGGGGGGGGGACTCCCCTTGCCATTTGCGGTGCTATAGGTGGGTACGGGAGCAAGTGTGCTGACCAGCAGTGCACACTGGGCCTCTTCCAGGCTGGCCACAACCATTCCCGGCCCTTCCTACCCCTCAAGAGTCCAAAGCTGAGCCCTGACGCTCCCTTTCCCACAACAAAAGGGTGTTTTTTGGCATTGCACACCTTAAGCTTCTGGACCAGGTGGAGGAGGGTGAATGTATCTCTTCCAACTTACATACAAGATCCACTTCTTGTTAAAATTATTTTTTTGCCCAGTGGGCATAGCCCCTCTCATTTTAATAGATAGGTTTCAGACAAAGTGGAAACTTATGCTGCAGGAGAAGCTGAGAAGCTTGGGGTTTACACCTCAAACTTTAATAACACTTCAATATGACAACGCTAAATCCACCATTAAGCAAAGACAACCTAGAAATATTTTAAATAAATAAATAGAATCCTAGCCAACCTCTCTGATTCTGCCAGTCCACAGGTCTACCTGTGAGTAACAATGCTTATTGTGCCAAGACTTTAATATTATTTTTTTCTTTAACCTTCAAAATGGGAGCAGCTAGGAAGAGATTTCACAGAGAACAGAAACTCTTGTAATTGCCATTTACCATTATTTAAATAAAAAGAGCCCAAAAATGTAACTTAAAAAGAAATACAGCTCTGCACTGTAGGGTGACTACTTCGAGCCAAGAGGAGAGGCGAGTAAGAAATAAAATTATTATTATTATTATTTATATGTTTAATTCAATGTGCATTTGAAACATGAAAAAATATGCAACTTAGCAGCACACAACACTCTGCATTTGTGTGACATATTCTTGACTCCAATAATGGAGTCCATGTCAATATACTAGTAGTTTTTCCTATCCTCAACAAGCTGTAAGTGGAGAAAACAGTAAGATGTGATCAGTAAAGGTAAAACGTAAACAATCATATATATATATATATATATATACACACACACACACACACACACACTGTATATGAGAGAGAGAGAAACAAGCCACAAACAAAGTAAAAGCAGTAGAGGAAGTTTTATTCAATATTTTATATGGAGAGCTTCTATTAACCTTCTCCTTTTCTTGCAGTTACAAGCCTTGTTGTAACTTGACTCTGGTTAGCTCTGTAACACAGTATCAGTGAATGATACAAAAGGTGACTAAGGCGCAGCTTTAACATAATGAGCATATACAAATAGTCCAATAATCTGAATTCCAGGAGCTAAGGAAAAATATACTTTTACTCTTGTTTCTCTTCATTTACTCAGTCAGTCAGTCACGTTTATTGAGTAACCGTCAGGTCATTTCAAATAAAAGCTCCAACAGCAGAGTAGTATACAAAATAAGGATAAAATCAGTACCTAATGTACAAGGCAAACAATGTAACACATTAAAAACTAAACTTATTGCAATTGTCTTGCGTCAACGCATAGGAAGGGAAACTATTAGCATAGGATACTTAGGAGGCCCGGTGATCATTTGATGTGACACTTATTACCGCTGTACCGCGGGCTGTTCCATGCCGCCTACTGGAACTCAACCCCCGCACAGTTGACTCAATAGACTCCATATACCGCTGTCTCTTTTATATGCTTTAAATAGGTAAGCAGCTACCTTATACACCGTTTGAAGGTTAGAGTCTGAGAGGAGGAAGTTAATTTTAAAGGTAGAGGGCCAAAATGTCCTTTTGGATAGTAAATAGCTAAGGTATTTCTCCCTCTCCTCTGCATATATGGGACAGATCAACAAAATGTGGACTAGATCCTCGACTTCTGGTAGGCCGCAGACACAGACTCTGTCCCTATAGGGTGTGGCAGCATATCTGCCGGCCCTCACCATAGACTCGAATTGCTCGAACCTAGCTCTAGTTAGGGCAATCCTAAGGTGAGGTAGGAGCGGGCGAGCCAGATACGGGGCAGTAACAAAGTGGTTGGGTTGTTGGGCTAACCAGTGCATGGATTTGACCCTAGCCAAATGGGCTAGGTCATCTTGGGCACATATATCGAGTACCCTCTGCTTCACCCGGTTCATCATTGAAGTCACTCTGATGTTCGACGGATCCACCTGGAGCCCCTGTAGGTTGAGATATGTCATTATGGAGCCCCCCCCCATGTTTTCTGAGAGGGAACTCTGAATTGCTCCATCAGGCACAACTTGGGCAGTCTCGCATCTTCTAGATTGTTTACCTTGCACCAGTAGTTAATGGCTCTAATTTTTGCTAGGCCTGAGATGTGGTGTCTGCCTAATTGGACCTGACTGCCACTGCAGGAGTGTGTTTATTCACCCCCAGAATCCGCCTAAAAAGTTAGTCTGGGTGCGCTCAATAGGGGTGACATTGGTCAGGCCCCAAATTTCTGCGCCATACAACAAGAGAGGCAAAACCTTGGCGGCATAGACTTTGAGAAGGGATCCCGGGTAGTGGCGGTTAATTAACCTGGTAAGCTGAGAAAGCCTTAGGTTAGCCTTGATGGAAAGTGCATGCATATGATCCACCCATGACCCGTTAGCAGAGAAGGTGACCCCAAGGTAAGTATACTTTTAACTTGTTCGATTGCCTCCTGTCCAAGAGACCACTTGTGCTTCCTGTCTCTCCTAGCAAATCTCATCACTTTTGATTTGTTTTTGTTGATTGTCAGGTCATTTGCACTGGCGTATGTGTTGAGTTTCCTCAACGCCCTTCTCAAGCCTACCTGGGAGAAAGCAATGATGACATTTACTCAACTATAACTAAGTGTCAAATAATACAATTACCTGATTTCCTGGCATTCTTCCATTAGCTTGCCAAGAAATGTTTAGTATTAACATTTACTTTTTATTTTGCATTTTGTATAATTCTGTAATTGTTACAATGAGAGATACAAAAACAAAATCATATCGATAATTTATACAATTATAACATTATATTAATATTGGAAGAAATTCCAGTTTTTATTTTATTTATTTATTTATTTATTTATGGCATTTTACCCCGCTCTTCTCAACCTCCGAGGGGGGACTCAGAGCGGTTTTTCATTCAAATCAAGACAGTTATCAGAATACTGGAGTGATGAGTCATAATATAGTAACTTGAATATAAAATCTAATAAACACACACCCTGTTAATATGGTTAATTCACTGTATATGAATTAAATTCACTGTACTGGCAGTCCCTAAGTTACAAACATCTGACTTTGAGTCGTTACAAACATAATGACTCATAGTTACAAATGGGGGTGAGACAACAGGAAGTGAAATTAATCTACCCCTTGGAAGGAAAATTCACTCTTGGAAGTGTGAATGGGGGAATGATGTCTCAACTGAAACTTTTATTATCAATCCTTGTTTTCGCAACAAGTTAAAATTTTCAAAATCCATTATCATAGAGACAGAAAGACAGCAAAACAAACACCTTACTACCCATTCCGATTTACATACAAATTCAATTTAAGAATAAACCTACAGAACCTATCTTGTTTGTAAATTGGGGACAGCCTGTATATGAATTTAAATGCATATATGCGTTATGAACTTTTTCAAACAAGACCAATGCACCAACATATTTTTCTTTGCAAAATAAACAGGCCTACTATTTTAACTTATTGAAATTTGCATACATTTTATCTTACTACATTTCCAGGGGTTTAATCTTACTAACATTTTATCTTACTAACATTTCCTAGTTAGGAGTAGGAGTGGGGTATTGTTTCTCAGCAAAATATATGAATTCTCAATAAGTTACATGTTCTGCTAGAAATGAAAGTTCCTAACTAGCACACAATTTTAAAGTCACTAAAAAACAATAATCCCCCATCCCCTTCTTATAGTGGGTAGATTCAATATGGATGCTAACAGGTCCTATAGTGATTTCAGTTTGAAGTACATCAAAAAGGAAGGATGACAAAGCGAGAACGTTATCTAGAAAAAACCCCAAAACTAACAAACAGACTGAAAAGTTTGAAAACAATCAAGAGCAAGAAAAATAGATTTGGCTCATTCTATGTGAACTACTATTCAGTCAGACTGAACATTTCTTTATCAGGAAACATATGTTGGCCTGCGACATATGAAAACACTGAAAATAATATTACAACAAAGGATCAGATTTTTCCCTGAAAATTTAGATAGATCCTGGCTTGTCTTTTCCTATTAGCAGAAGGACCAGGACTTTAATTTTTACCAACATGCTATCTCCCACCACCACAACAGAGCAGATTTTCAGAATGGAAGGAGTAAGGAAGGAGTGTTCACTTTCCTACTTCTCTCAGCATGTATGAACATAATCTCATTCTTCAAATATATAAAAGGATGGCAAGTCTCTGAACCAGGACTGATTCTTATTCCTGTATTCCTACTGTATGAAGACCCACCATATATGCAAGTTATAAAAGATGTAATTTTTATGTCAGTATCTAAATGCTACAAGCTGTTCAATAACTACAATATTCATTTCTGGGCATTAATGTTTAGTATTAACATATGATTTTCAATTTTCTCAAGTTTATAAACAAAATGATAACCTACAAAGTATTTTACATATTAGAGATATGATAAAACAAAGATTTTGCATTGACTGAATAACAATGAAGGACTGAATAACAAAAAAAGGAAGAGTAACAGGTCTTTAAAACACCATACATTAGAAATGCCACCATAATATTATATTCTGGATGAATTTTTCTGGTGGAAGTCCTTTGTGTGTCCACTGATAGAAATTAATACTACCAAGGGAAGTTACTTAATAATAGTACTGCTTTAGTCTCACCTCATCCAGAGCAGTGTGCCCTGTTATGGCCAAAATAAGATTTATAAGCTTATTTGCTTCTTTCATACAATGTGATAGCATTCTTTGCTTCTTCCATGCAAAATTTGATGCCATGGCTCCATCCTATGCAATACTTGAATGTTTCGTTTCATCAGGTTTTAAGAATGATCTGCCAGAGAGCTCTAGAGTCTCATCAAACTATAAGTCCTAGGATTTGATAGAATGCAACCATGGTAGCAATTAAAGAGATTTTAATGTGTAATAAGAAAGAGAGCAATATAGTGTGGAAGATGAAAAGAACTTGTTTTCTGCTTCTCCAAATGACAGGACCCAATTAGCAGATTTAAATTGCATGAGAAAATTCTCATTAAACATTAGGAGGAAAGTCCTGATGGTCATAGCTGTTCAAAAGTGGAATATACTTAGAAAGTGGTAAACTCTCCTTTGTTGATAGTTTTTATACAATCAGATGGCCATCCCTTAATTAAGTATGATTGACAAGTTCCTGCACTGGAAAAGTTGGTCTCTGTGATCTCTTCCAATTCTATAATTCTGTGGTGTGACCCTAAAATTGCTATACTGTGTGAGATGAAAGGTGTGTGTGTGTATGCGTGTGTATAAATACTGCACAGAGTAAGTGTCAAGTCTTTGAAAAAATGTCTACAGTTTTGTGTAATATAGTAAAGCCATATCTACATCCTGTATTGACTCTTCCTCTTATTGTTAAGTCTGTTTCAGATTGTCCAGGAGAGTAAATACACTCTGAAACTACATTCTCTTCATCTAAGAAAACAGCAATAGCAGCCAAAACATAAAAGAACAGACAGAACTGGTGAAAATGTGGGCGATGATGAAAGGCCCTTTAAACAAATGGGATATTACTAATGAGAGTTGAGAACCAAGCGGAATTTTAC
Source organism: Anolis apletophallus (assembly GCA_030556195.1). Taxonomy (NCBI): domain Eukaryota; kingdom Metazoa; phylum Chordata; class Lepidosauria; order Squamata; family Anolidae; genus Anolis; species Anolis apletophallus. Next base: position 85,208,842 of record JARBWK010000002.1, on the reverse strand, counting down.
AGAAACGGACATGTTCAAAAAGAGCTGGAACGTTCTTGCTCTAGTGTTTCCTACAAACAGAATCCTCCAACATTTTGATTTTACACAGATGGATATCTGTAGCAGGGCATGTTACAGATTATCCGTATCATCATTGAGTAAACCACCATTTTGCATTTTCATTCATTTTCACATCTTTAAATACAAATAGAGAGTGATATCAGAAATAGTAGTTCTGAAGCTGAACATAAGATTGAAATGCCTTAGGCTTAGGCAAAATGAATCCAATGTAATACTGTACAGTTTTACAAGTAGAAACTAGAATACCTGTAGGCTTCAACAGATATCCTGCTTCAGTGCCTGAATAAAAACTCTCTGTTTTCAATAGACAAGTGTTTTTGTTTTGAACACAGTCCTGTAAATCATTTTATGCCATATCATCATCTATTCTAAACCATCTCTTTGATGTGGTGCAGGCAAATATGTAATAGATAGAGCAAAACATAATTCAATTTCTTTAACTCTGAAATTTCCACTGTATCTGCAAAGAATAAAAGGGTAAGAATAACTACAAATATTAATTAGAAGAACCATTTAAATTGTCTGCTAATTTTACTAATTAGATAAATCATTGTTAATATAACACTATCATTTGTTAACATAAATCACTATTCAAATAACTGAGATAGATATAAGGAAATGCAAGATACATATTTTGAAGTTGGTATATATCAACACAGTGATTGCGACAATTTCAGAGAAAAAATGTATTGAGTAAGCAACACATAGCCCACCGGTGACAAAACTGTTCATAAGTATGTGACTTTCTAATATCAACAGCTCGGATTGATAGGAAGGAAGGGAAGTAAGAAATAGCACTTCCTTTACCACCCTGTCATAAAAATCTGCTATTGACAAAATAATTTCTTACTTTGATGATACATATTTGACATTACAACTTGAAAGAAAGCATTATGTAAAGATTTATTTCCCAGGGTTTGTTACAAAAAACATATTTTCGCCACCCAAATGAAAAGAAAGCCCAATGATTTCCAAGCATATGGTATGGGTGAAAGGGGTACACTATTATTGCATATTATACAGGTTCTACAATGCTGTAGGATACTCTCACACCATGGTCAACTTTAAATAAAAAACAAATCAGAACATATTATTAATTCTGATAACGGATACAGTAATGCAGATCCAACTGTGTTTTAATACACTATAATACTGTTAATTCTACACTTATCTCCCATTATGCTTCACAAGTATATACCGTATTTTTCGCTCTATAAGACGCACCTGCTGATAAGACGCACCTAGATTTTAGAGGAGGAAAATAGGAAAAAAAATATTTTGAGCCAAAAAGTGGGCAAAATTTTTTATTACAATAACAGAATAACTTAACATGAACAATAGCATTAACATGACTTAACATGACAATAACTTAACATGAACAACAGCAGCATTAAGAACCAACATTACTGTAAAAGATAAGGTCTTTAGTCATTGGTAAATCCCAAAAATTCCTCAGAACTGTCCGAACTTGTCACGGTCAGTGGCTCACTATCACTGGTGTCAGGGTCTTCATAAAGGACATCATCCTCTGTACCATTCAAGGCATTACTGATGCCACATTTCTTGAAGGAACTTACAACTGTTTCATCCTTCACGGCTTGCCATGACGTTTTCACCCACTCACAAACTTGAGTGATGGTGGGCCTTTTCATTCTTCCAGTGGGTGTCAGGTCATGATTCCCAGCAGCCATCCACTTGTTCCACTCCTCTCGCATGAACACTTTAAATGGCTTGTTAAGTGAAACATCCAGAGGTTGCAACTGGCTAGTAAGCCCCCAGGAATGACAGCTAGATGGGTCTTTGCTAATTTAAAAATTTTTTTGTGTTGTCACTGATATGTGCCCTAAACTGGTCAAGTACTAGTAGGGCAGGTTTCTTCAGAAGCCCTCCAGGGCGTTTGGACCACACTTTTTCTATCCATATTTTCATTCCACCTTCATCCATCCATCCTTTCTCATGAACATGGACAATAACTCCACGTGGGATCACCTCTTTCGGCATGGTTTTTCTTTGAAAATTATCATTGAGGCAACTTGGTGCCATCCGCGCAGCAGGACAACACAACAGTATAATGGGTTTTCTCATGTCCTGAGGTCTTCACAGTTATGGTTTTTGCACCTTTCACATCAACAGTCCTGTTTGATTGAACATCAAAGGTTAATGGGACTTCATCCATATTTCCAATCTGCCCTATTTCAAAGCCATTTTTCTGTCTTGCATCAATAACAAATTTATGGAAAGACAGAATCTTGGATTCATATTCTTTAGGCATTTTTTGCGCAATTCTAGTTTTGGTGCGCATAGCAAGGCCAGATCGTCTCATGAACCTGTAGCACCATGATGCTGATCCAGTAAAGTCGTCAATGCCTTTCTCTGCAGCAAGACGCTTGGCTTCAAATCTTATCATTTTCGTGGAGACTGATAAGCCATTGTTCCTGTGATGCATGATCCACTCTTTCATTTCCTCATCTATCTGTGGCCATTTTGCAGCATGCCCACGAAAAGTGTGTTTGCTTTTATCTGCTTTTTGCAGTGCTTCCTCCTGTTTCCTCCATTCCCGTATCATTTTTTCAGTTGGAGGTGGCCCAAACTGTCTTTCAGCTGCCCTGTTGCCATGTTCTTTGGCGTATTTCACTACCTCCAGTTTGAATGGGATTTTGTAGCTTAGCCTTTTCTGCTTTGACATCTTTGGATGCAGCAGGAGGCTACGGTAGTGTTCTACAACAAAAATGAAATGAAAGAACTGTCATCAAGAGCTGCCATCTGCCCAAGGCACTATTGTTGGGGCTGGTTGCTGTATGGGACACAAATATGGGGGGTGGGTGCTGTATGGGACACGAATATGGGGGGCTGGTTGTTGTATGGGACACTAATATGGGGGGCTGGTTGCTGTATGTGACACGAATATGGGGCTGGTTGCTGTATGGGACACGAATATGGGGGTGGGTGCTGTATTAAAGCAGAAGTGATGTCAGAAGAGAGTGATGCACAGCAAAAGTTATAGCATAATTGGCCTTAGAATAGTGAGGCAGCTTGCCAAGCAACAATGACAGAGGTATTGCCTGGGAGTTCTGGGACTCCTGATTTTGCTGCTACAGTATGGGACACGAATATGGGGGGTGGGTGCTGTATGGGACACTATATGTAGGTACATGTATGTGGGGTTGCCCTAAAGTTGCACAGCCCCACATACATGTATTATACTGTGTATAATATATTATAATGTATTAGAATGTGTTATACTGTGTGTGTGTTGTGTTTTACTGTACCTTTTTTCTTTTTTTAACTGTACTGGTCACTCTCTTCTCTCTTCTTCCCTCGTGGCCTCCCTCTCCTCCTGCTCCACCCTCGCCCCGTGAGTCCCCTCTCCCTTCCCATCATGCCTGACCAGCTTTTTTCTGTGCAGGCATGACTGGAATTGTAGTTTGTTTTGCACCTTGCAAAACTACAAGGTGCAAAACTACAATTCCCGTCATGCCTGCACAGAAAAAAGCTGGTCAGGCATGATGGGAAGGGAGAGGGGACTTGCACCTTGCACCTTGCAAGGTGCAAAACTAAATTCCGTCATGCCTGCACAGAAAAAGCTGGTCAGGCATGATGGGAAGGGAGAGGGGACTCAAAGGGGCGGAGTAGGAGGGAGGGAGGCCACGAGGGCGGCCCCCACGGAGGCAGAAGATAGGCGCTTCCTCCTGACGTCACTTACTCGCGCCTCTGCCGAAGAGGAGGAAGGCCTCTCCGCCGGTGGCTCTGACTTCGTCCCGAAGGAGAGAGCCAGGAGGGAAGGAGGAAGAGGCGCAGCGCCTCCGCAGGCTCCCTCCTCCTGGCTCTCTCCTTCGGGTTGTAGTCAGAGCCACCGGCGGAGAGGCCTTCCTCCTCTTCGGCAGGCGCGAGTAAGTGACGTCAGGAGGAAGCGCCTCTGTCTTCTGCTCTCCGTGGGGCCTCGTGGCACGAAGACAGAGGCGCTTCCTCCCTGACGTCACTTACTCGCGCCTCTGCTGAAGAGGGGAAGGCCTCTCCGCCGGTGGCTCTGACTACAACCCGAAGGAGAGAGCCAGGAGGAGGGAGCCCTGCGGAGGCGCTGCGGCCTCTTCCTCCTTCCCTCCTGGCTCTCTCCTTCGGGACGAAGTCAGAGCCACCGGCCGGAGAGGCCTTCCTCCTCTTCGGCAGAGGCGCAAGTAAGTGACGTCAGGAGGAAGCGCCTCTGTCTTCGTGCCACGAGGCCCCCACGGAGAGCAGAAGACAGAGGCGCTTCCTCCTGACGTCACTTACTCGCGCCTCTGCCGAGCGGAGGAAGGCCTCGCCGCTGGTGGCTCTGACTACAATCCGAAGGAGAGAGCCAGGAGGGAAGGAGGAAGAGGCCGCAGCGCCTCCGCAGGGTTCCTCCGCGCCGCCGCCCGGTGAGTACAACCCCCCTCTGTTCCCCCCTCCTGCCTGCGTCTTCGCACCATAAGACACAGGTGATTTTTCCTCCCACTTTGGGAGGAAAAAAACTGCGTCTTATGGTGCGAAAAATACGGTACTTTTCTGTTATTTCGGTTTGTAGAAAAATGGTCTTATGTACAATTTTGCAAACAGCGATACTTCACTCATTTGATTGAGACCTCATTTAGTAGCAAGAGTGGTGCTGTGTGATGTCTATAGCTGCATTTCCTCACATTACTTGCTCAATTAGTGAAAGCAAAGTAAAATCAAGTTTTGAAAATAATGTATCAGTTTAATAGGCATTGAAACATGTGTTTTACTTCTAACTTGATTATTTGTTTAAATGATTTTACACATTTTAAAATTTTACTGGTATTTCAAACTGATGGTCATTCAGTTGTGCTTTAGCTTTTGCCATCTTTTAAAAGCTAATCTTGTTTTTAGGCTTTATGAATTGCCATCCAAGGAGAAAGGCAGAATATTGAATGAATGGATGAATGAATGAGATTAGATAAAAGGCTGGTTAAGTATTTCTACATTCTCACATCTCCAGTAGTTTCTCTATAAGGGAAGCAGCACATGGGAGGAGGAGAAAAACAGGTATGTATACTTTGTGATCAACAGAGAGTGAATTACCAAACTGCCTTCTTTACTTCTAATTATTTCTAAAATAAATTCAGAATGAATTTATCTGAAGGATTCTTCCAGTTTTTCCAACTTGTTTGTAACTGATTGGCAACACTCTGCATTTGATAGCCCGCATCAGCTTGGAGATATTTCCATATTGCTGCCAACTCTGTGAGTGGTTGCTATATGCATATTTTACTGAACAAACAAGGTGTTATGTGTATTTTCTCAATGATGATTAGATGTATCATATTTTAAGGTTTTAAGCACTGTTTCATTTGTGTTTTTAATTTTTCTTCTTTGTAAACTGCTCTGTGATGTGCTATGAAAAGTTATTTACATTTAATGGATTTATAAATAATCTGTTTCCAGTTTTAGTTTCTTTAACTGTACTTAAAACTCAAACAGAATTTCTTCAATGCTTCCTTACAAAAGAAGTGGAGACTTCTTCCCTCTAAAGCAGTAGTGAGGAACCTGTGCCCACTTCTACATACAAGCAGACCCCAAAAGATTCTGCAGTGTGATTCTCTGCATGACCATTCAAAATTAAAATAGGTCATACTAAGTTGTGAGGACTGCAGGCTTAAATTGGGCAGAAATGTGAAAGCTGTGTCTCCCTATAAGAACCTGCCTGGGTTTCGAGATCTTTGAAATAATCTGTTGCTTAGCCCCATCACTTTCACAGGCATGTTTTGTGAGTAAATCAGAGACGGTCTTCTTGTAGCTGTTCCATAGTGGTATCACTGGGAGATGTGGAGAGTGCAGATGTAACCAAGGTGAACAAACAAATCCTGCCAAACCTATCTTGCATCTGTTTTCATTCATGCCAATAATTTAGTACGTAGGATATGAAGAAAGGTTTAAGGGGTTCAACTTGTTTAGCCTAGTAAAGGGAAGACTGAGGGGGGTAACATTATCTCCTCCCCTTTGAGGGTTGTCACAGAGAGGAGGGGAGGAGCCAGCCTGTTTTCTGCTGCTCCAGAGGATAAAGACCAGGGCTTTGTAGTCAAAACCAGCACTTTGAATTGTGCCCGGAAATGTGTTAGCAGCCAGTGGAGCTGTTGCAACTCCCTGTAGCCAGTCCCAGTAAGCAGTCCTAGTAAGCAGTCTGGCTACTGTTCTTGGGACCAACTGAAGTTCCTGAGCTCCTTTCAATTGCAGCCCCATATAAAGCACATTACAGTAATCCAACCAGGATGTAACCAAGGCATGTGCCACCATGGTCAGATCTGACTTCTCCGTTGGCGCACAAGCTTTCATTGTGCAAAAGCATGCCTGATCACTGCTGATACCTGAGCCTCAGAGCTGCATATAGATGGAACTTCAGTCCAAAACTACGGATGACATCTCCCAGCAGTTTCCTGTATATACTGAACAGCATGGGAGACAAAATGGAACCCTGAGGGACCCCACATGCCAGTAGCCAAAGAGTGAAACAGAAGTCCCCCAGTACCACCTTCTGAGACCATCCCTCCAGGAAGGAAGGGAACCATTGAAGAACAATACCTCCAAGCCCCATCCAAGAAAGATAACTTCAATACCATAGTCAATGGTACTGAAAGCCGCTGAAAGTTCCAGGAGAACCAACAGGGACACACTTCCCCTGACCAGTTCTCTGTGTAGATCAGTGGTTCCCAAACTTTTTTGGCCTACTGCCCCTTTTCCAGAAAAAAAATGTACTCACCGCCCCCTAGAAATTAATTTGTTTAAAAAATTAATAGCAATTAAACAGAAAGATATATGTATTAATGCAGTGGTTCTCAAATTTTCTAAGGAACTTGTTAGCGTGGGTCAATTGCCGCTGCTGCTCCCCAGGTGCCAAGCCCGAGGAGGCTTCGCCGTATTGGGCACTGAGGCAGCCCTGCTCAGGGCCCAGAGGCAGCAGTGGAGGGAGAGGCAGAGGAGGCAAGGAGGAGGACGGTGGCTGTTGTTGTTGCTGCCCGGCTCCCGCACCATTGGCCTGCATGGCTGCGACGCTGGCGCTGCTTGCCATGCCGCCGGCGGAGAGGGCTCTGAGGTGATGGGCAGCCATGGCCTGAGGGGACGAAGGGCTCTCCTGCTCTCTCCACCACCGCCTCTGCCGGGGAAGGCTACACTTTCTTCCGCAGTGGCGGGGAGGCTCCACCGGTGTTGGAGGAGGAGGACGTGTGGAGGCGGGGGTCAAAGCGAAAGGGGCAGGGCCAAAGAAGAGGGCCAATCGTTCACCACCCTTACAGTGAATTACCCCCCCCCCCATTCGCCTGTGGCCACCACCGCCCCCCTGAATAGCTCCTGAATAGCTCCAGGGGGCGGTACCACCCACTTTAGGAATGACGGGTATAGATAATCCACCAAGGCAACCAAAGCTATCTCTGTCCCATAACCAGGCCTGAAACCAGAATGAAATTGATCTATATAATCTGCTTCATCTGGGAACCCTTGGAGTTGCGAAGCCACCACACGCTTCAGTTCCTTGCCATTTTAATGAGTACCCCACCGCTGCAGAGGTTCTAAGTCCCAGCCAGTCTAAACCTGACCAGATAGTGATCTGCCCATGACAACGGAACCACACAGAGCTTATCCATTCCCAAATCATCATTGTCCGCACTCTCTGTACAAAATACAAGATCTAGAGAGTATCCAGCAGCAGGTGTGGGGCCAGATACCAATTGGGACAGACCCATGGCTGTCATGAATTTTTGAGCCACTATCGACAGGACTGCCTTAGCAGGGATGTTAAGTCCAACAAGACTATGAGCTGTGGAAAGTCCAAGCCATGGAGACTCCAATACCAAACCCAAGACCACCCTGGCAAGCTAAATAGGGAGGCTGTTGGACAGCAGGGTGGGTGATACACCAACCTATTTTGTCCCAGCTCCCCACCTTTAGGTAAATACACTTAATCTCTGTAGACTGAAGGATAGGGTGCTTGTTCAGAAGGATATTTTCCCAATAGACAGCTGCAACGCCACCTCTCTGCCCCCAGCCCTAACCTGCTGCTGCACAGATAATCCTGGTGGGAAGAACTGAGAGTGGTTGGCTCCTCCAGTCTCATCTAGCCTGGTCTCTGTAATGCACACCAGGCATGCTCATCTAACATGAAGTCCTGAATGGCATATGTTTTGCCATTTACCAAACTGGTATTAAGCAACAACATCTTCAGTCCAGGGGAATTGCTACTAAGGCTATCCAGATTATTTAAAATGGGGAAATAACTTTGGGGTGACGAGCACCCTGTTGTTAACTTTGTCTGCTGGGAGATATTCCTGTCCCCCATTTCCGTATCCCCCTCTACCCTGTCTAACTGGTATTGCTGCTCCCCGTTACCACCTCCTTCTTTGGGGTAACATCCTGCTGGCACTGGTTCAGCAATGGAAATAATTGCCTAGAGAGAAAGTGGGATCTCCTGCTTCGGACATTTTCAGAAAGAGGTTGGATAGCTATCTGCTAGGGATGCTTTAGCAGGAAATCCTGCATTGAGCAGGGGGATGGTCTAAATCAGTTCTCTTCAACCTGTGGCCCTCTAAGTGATTTAGACTTCAGCTCACCGAATTCCTGACCATTGAACAAACTGGCTAGGGCTTCTGGGAGTTGGGGGCCAAACACTTGGAGGCTGCTGGTTGAAGAGGCTGGTCTAGATGACACACAAGGCTCCTCCCAACTCTATGATTCTTTAGAGGGATATACATGCTACTCTTCCTCTCTCAAAAAAAAGAAAGAGACATTTTCATCATATTGTGAATTTTTAAAAGTTAGTGGACGGGGCTGCAAAATGTGGTAGGAATGCACCCTTTTTGAGCTAATGGACATTTGGGACCATTTTGCAAAAATTGTTTTGACCTTCGTGGTTTTAGGGGCATTCTAGAACACAACAAAACAATAGTTTTGATTTCATGGGCCACACTTTACTCATTCATCTTCTACAACAGTGGTTCTCAACCTGTGGGTCTCCAGGTGTTTTGGCCTACAACTCCCAGAAATCTCAGCCAGTTTACCAGCTGTTAGGATTTCTGGGAGTTGAAGGCCAAAACATCTGGGGACCCACAGGTTGATAACCACTGTTCTACAACAATAGCTTTTTCAGTTTAACTCTAAAATGCACTTAGCCATCTAAGTGGTACAACTAATCTCCCAGAAATTCTCATTATATTTGACTCTAAGTTACATTTCAAGTAACCTTTGGATACTATGCCAAAGCAAACAGCAGATGTCAACCAAAGTTCAATTTAAAAATATTTAAAACGGAGCAATGTTTCATGTGATAGCATTTAGAGGTTTATCTAAAAATAAGGGCCCATCATAATATCAACATACTTTGTTGCTTTTTTGCTGCAGACACTACTGAAAGAGAATTCACATGTCAGCAGTGGAGAGATAAATATCGTAGCTGTGATACATCATCCTGGAAACAGGTGGATGGTTCATCATAAAAATAAATTAATGCCCGTTTATTTACACTACACAAAACGTGTGACAAAAATTGTTTTTCTCCAGTATGCTAAATATTTGGACCCTACTTTTTTGGATACTTTTGATTTAAACCCAGGAAAAATTACTATTACTGCAACAATATTCCTGTTCCCTTCATATTATATGACATCTGCATTAATGTCAAAGTGTTTACCAGAACTAGAAATGTTACATTTGGGACAAGAACTTCTAGAAGTCTTCAGTCAACAAGTTCATCGGCCAAGTTTGATATGGAAATTATAAGAGTTCTATTCCTCAAAAAGCATCTTATTGATTCCATTATTTACTTAATTTTATCTGACCTTTATGCCAATATAAGGACTCAATATGACTAAGAGCAAATGACAGAATGCTTTACCATCTTGATCAGAGACTACTAGATGCAGGAAGAAGAGAAATGAACAGTCAGTTTGATCTGTGAGTGCACTGAGCTTTCTACGTTCGTGGAATTCATTATTTATTTATTTAGAACATTTATATCCTGTTCTTCTCGACCTCCGTGGAGAGACTCAGAACGGCTTCCAAACAGGCAACAATTCGATGCCAAACATAATATAAAACACATAATTAATACATCCACAAAATTTAAATAATTCTAAATATACAATAAGAACCCGCTTGCCAGATTAAAATCACCAGAATTAAAATTATTAAAATAAAAATTATTTGAACAGTCCAATCAAACCCAAAAGTGTACATACACTTTTAGCAAACTAAGGTTTATTTAAATCAACCAGAGAAACAGATTTCTCAGTGTAGCAGAGTCTATGGTGGAGATCGGGAAAGATATATGCATCTACAATATCAGACTCCTAAAATGCACATCCCTTCCAATTGTTGCAATATCTAAGTACTCAAGGGAGAGAACTTCAAAAGTACTTAAGGAAAGGGGGAGGGAGACATACTAATTGTAATACTTGCACAAAAATGTGTTTCTGTACCAACATTTTCCTCTCCTCTCGACTCAGCAAAAACTTGTAAAACAAAGACAGCTGAATCCAATTTCCCAAATAAATCTGACATTCCAAAAATAAATTCTTAAGATGTACCACACCTAAAACATACTATTAGTAGGAATGTAGTACCCTGAAGCAAGGCCATCAATCAGGCAGGCAATAATGATGCAACTTCAGCCTCCTCAGAGAGGAAGGCAGGCAAGACCTCTTGTTAGACCTGGGAAAGCGCGAGCCGGCGGGGAAAGGGAGAAGGCGCCGCGAGATTGGCAACTCAGTCAGGACCCATTCAGAGAAGGGAAAGCCTGCTGAGAAGGGAAAGCAGGTAGACATCATGCTTGAACTTCCCTTTGGATTCCTGGTAAAAATATGTTTTGTAACAAAAAGTGTTGACAACCCATGAGTTTCTACAGAAACTAGAGATGCTGACATTTAGAGAAAACATGTCAATTACTTATTTGGGTTGAACAATCCAGAACATTAAAACAAGTATATTTTAAAGCTTTAATGTCTTTTTAAATACAAAAGAGGAATTTCTCTTGTCTAGTACATCTCCAGTAACCTCTCATATTTTTTACTCCCTAGACAAGAAAGTTATCAGTGAATTCCACATCTCAACAAAATGCAGCCCAATCAACACAAAGGTGTATTATCTACAAAAGAGAATTACAGTCTTCCCTCACTTATCGCGGGGGTTACGTTCTGGACCACCCCCGATAAATGAAAAACCGCAATTTAGGGACCCCCTCCCCTTCCCTCCTCACGCTCTTTACCTTCATCTTCCTCCTCCTCATCACCACATGGGCCTCTTGCCTCCTCCTGGCGGAGGTGTAGCGGGGCCCAAGCAGCGGCAAGGAGGAAGAGGAAGATGAGGAGGAAGAGGGTGGTAAACAGGGCGAGGGGGGGGGAAGAGCCTCCCCTTATTTTTTTAAAAAAATTATTAAAAGTTTTGCTTTATTAGAAAGATACAAGTAAACAAAGAGACACATAAATACACATACCCCATAAACACAGACATATAACAGTACATAAAAACTAGTCAGCGGCACTCTGCTGACTACATTCCACTCATTTGCATACCTACACATAAAAGTTGACTTACACATCTCAATGTAAAGAGCCTAGAAATAAACATATCGATTTGTAGTTGCAGGGAAAAGGTTATACCTTAAAGCCCTTTAAAAGAGAACATTTTTTCTCTTTTATATAGTTTATAAACGGGAGCCAAGTCCTTTCAAATATTTTTGATGGTTTATCCCGCAATAAAAAAGTGAGTTTGTCGTTTTTGGCTATTTCAAGTACTTTTGTAAGCCACTCATTTTCCTCTGGAGTTTTTGAGGTTTTCCAGTACCTTGCCAATGTAATCCTGGCCGCCGTTGTTAGGAAGAAAAGTAATCTTTCAGTGTCTTTATCTTGTAGAGATCCTGGAATATTTAAGAGATAGCATTCCGGTTTTTTAACTATTTTCTGTTGTATAATTTATTGCACCACCATATGAATCCCATTTCAAAATTTTGCTATAACTTTACAAGACCAAATTTGGTGAAAGAAGGATTCTTTTTCCTTCTTACACTTCCAACACAAATCATTTCCATTTTTGTTAATTTTTGCCAGTTGGATGGGGGTGATGTACCATCTGTAGATTGTTTTATATGTTTTCTCTTAAGCAGTAAGCATAAGTATGTTTTAAGTTTACCCTCCACATTTTCTCCCAGTCCTCGGATGTTATCGCATGACCTAGGTTCGCTGCCCATTTATCCATATAATCTTTGTTAGGGTTTTTTTAATTTTCATTTTCTAATAAGAAATTATAGATTGCGCTCACTGTTTTTTTTTCCTGATTGCAGCCAGATTTTTTCTCCTTTGGTAGTATTCCACTCCCATCCAACTGATCTGTCTTTCATAAATCTATCTTTCACTTGATTGTATTGGAACCAATTAAATTTACAATGATTCAATTCATCTGCATTTTTCAATAATACATTAAGGCCATCTTTTTAAAAGATGTCTTTATATCTTGGCATTTGAATCCCTTCCATTTTCTTCATTTGAAAGGCTTCTACAGGAGAGACCCAGAGAGGTAGCTCAGTGTATAATAGTTTCTTAAATTTATTCCAAACTTTTAGGGAGGTCGATCTTATCATGTGGTTGTTAAAATTTTTGTCTTGAGCCTCCCCCTATTTACGTCCCTCTTCCTGGTCGCCGCTGGGGCATACAGTATTCCCTCGCTACAGTGTGACCTCGTAAGTGAATGTATAGTATTCCCACGTACGAACACTGTTCCTGTGTACAGTGTTCCCCTGTAAATGAACCGCGAAGTAGCGAGGGAACACTGTACTGCCAGAAGTGAGTATCTTTATGTAATAAATGTATGTATCTTTACATATTTAATAACAACAACAACAACTTTATTCTTATATCTCGCCACCATCTTCCCTAAGGGACTCGGGGGGGGGGGGGGGCTTACACATGGCACAAAGTGCCTAAAGACATAACGTAAAATAGACACAGTATTAAATACAATAAGTAAAACACTTATAAAACACCAACTGAAACGCAATAAAAACTGCACTCATAACCAATGGTGGTACGTTGCTGTAAACATAGCCAGGCTATAGACCAGGTATGGGTAAACCCAGGCCCGGGGGCCAGATGCGACTCCTTGGGCTCTTTTCTCAGGCCATCCTCTCCCTCCCCATCCTATCCTTCCTTCCTTCCTTCTTTCCTTCCTCTTTCTCCTTCCCTTCCACCCTTCCCTCCTTCTTTCCTTCTTCTCTTTCCTCCCTCTTACCTCCCTCTTTCTTCCTCCATCCTTCCTTTCTTTCCACCTTTTTGTCCTTCCTTCCTTCCCTCTCTCTTTCTCCTTCCTTCCTTCCTTCCTTTTTGTCTTCTCTTTTATCTTTCCCTTCCTTCCTTCTCTTCCTTCCTTCCATTTCCTTCCCTTTCATCCTTCCTTCCTTTCCTTTTCTTTCCTCCCTCCTTCCCTCTCCTTCCTCCTTCACTTCCTCCCATCCTTCCCTCCCTTTTGTCTTCCCTTCCTCCCTTTCATCCTTCCTTTTTGTCTTTCCTTCTGTCTTTCCTCTCTTCTCCCCTCTCTTCCTCTTTCTCCTTCCATCCTTCCCTTCGTCCCTTTCGTCCTTCCTTCCTTCTCTCTTTCTTTCCCCCTTCCCTTCCTTTCTTCCATCAGCAGGCAGCCACTCCTCCTAGCAGGGAGTGCAAGTATGTGGCCCCCAAGTTAGAAAGTTTGCCAATGCCCCTATAGACAATAGGACAAGAGAATGAGATATAAACACGTATACTATGAAGGTATGTTTTCATTAGTCAATTATTCATCACTGCCCCTGTGCTCACAATTTAAGTTACAGTAAATTTAAGCCAAGTTAAGATAATGCCAGTTTCTTGTCCGGTTGCCAACCTTCTGGTGACAAGCCTTTATGTACCCAGTTAGGCTAGTCCTTTGAAGAATATAAAAGCTACTATTAGGCCCATACTCATATCTAAATCTTTTGATTCTTGTCTTAATTTCATGACAATTCTAATTCACAATCTCTTAATCACCAGTTCTTTAGTGCTATTTTAACTGTAATGTGTTTGCTTTTAGTCCCATTGGTTTTAGTAGGAAGATGTTCAGCATTTATAAAGGTTATCAGTAAATCAACAGAACTTGGCAACTAATGGTGGTTAAAAGGAGAGAAAGCATTAATATGTATAAAAGGTTAAGACAAATTATCACAGAAAGTTCCACATGCGAATAGATAGTGATTTGCTTTATTTGTTTTTAAAAGTCCATTATATTTTTGCCACAGACAAGCTTGGCCTTCTTCAGACACTTCACTTTACATATACATTTCTAGAGCTTAATGGAAAGGCTATTTTATCTCCAAAAATTTCTGTGTGGAATTTTGGGCCCATCCAGACAGACCCAAAAACCAGGACCTGTCTCGGTTTTACCAGAGATATCCATACAATACCTCGGGTAAAATTGAAAGCATTAATATGTATAAAAGATCTGGGTCTTATCAGGTGTGAGCCCAGTATAAATTGGGCCCGGGTAACACATCATACAATCCCCAGGCCCAATCCACACAGCCCCCCCCCCCAAAAACAAACTCAAAATAATCTATAAAAAGTAAATAAAATGCTCCCTGCCCCAGTCTCTTGTGTGTAATTTTCTTGCGCCAAGAGAGTGTGAAGAGAAACATAATGGCGACCCAGTAAATTTTATTTTATTTTTAGGGATTCTTTTGGGGGGCTTTGGAGGGGCTGCATGCCATCCCAATTATCATCAGGATGCCCCCCCTTCCTGGAAAAAAACAGGTTTTGGGGAGTTTGTGAGGACTCAAACCCGTGGAAGTTTGTGGGAATTTGTGTGGACTCAAACCCGTAGTCCTATGTGGAAGCGCCCCGAGTCTCCTAAATTGTCTTGACCTAATGGTGGTTGTCATTACTCTGTAGGAAATAAAGTTGATGCAGCATGGCAAGAGCACTAAATAAAGTAGGAATAGTAGGCATGGGCTCATTACCACAAGTCAAAAAGAGAAATGTGATGAACAAGTCCTGTGTTTATGAATAACCCTGCTTAAGTAGACCCAGACTTGCCATGTATATGCCTAATCTATGAAATCTATGGAGTCTCCTGTTCTCATTATCTCATATTTTATTGCCAATGGTACTTCACATAACATTCTCTCACTGACTTGCTCTTTTTTAAATGTCTTTTACTACTATAGATTCAGTACAAGTCCTTCACATGTGATTGGCTGGCTTTTTCAAAGTGAATTTATTTTCAAAATCACAGTAGAACATAGTTGCTTTCCTGGTTTTGTTTTTGATTGATGGATTCTGCAGTTTCATCCATCTTTACCTTGAGTGGAATTCTGCAGGTACCATGGGACTTCTTGGATCTTCCCCAAACAGAGAGGACCCCCTAATCTCCAGAGCAAATTTAGGAGGGTGTGGGGGTCGCAGGAGGAGAAATCATTTCAAAACTTTGGCTAGCAGAATTATGTTACTCATATGTCCCCTAAACAGATGTGCATATTTTATTTCTTAAGTAGATTACTCCTTGTAGTATTGCAAAATTTACTTCAATAAATCCTATATGAAAAAGTCCATCAAGAAACCATGAGTTAGTTATTTTGTTTTTTTAAAAAAAAAACTTCAGGATATGTCTTGCATATCAGATTCATTGCGTTGGAAGGAAATGGTGCATCAACATCACTTAAGTGTAAATGTTCAGACAGTGCCACAGAAACTTACTTCCTCTGAGTAGGAAAAAACCCTACTGCATAAAAAAAACCTCAATAAAAACAAGTTAGCAATTTAATTAGATGAACAATGAGAGCATGTGGTAGGAACTTAATTTATTATTAAGCTTAAACCAAATGCCAAGATATTTCTACCCATATCTAGCTTCTATACCTGACTGAACAATCTAAGACAGCAGAAACAAACATACAGTACATGAAATCCTGAAGGAGTTTAAAAACTGACTTTTCTGGGTTCTACCTCCGCACTTTAGTCCTAGTAGATGACATGGCTGGACTAGTGGTTGATTGAAGAATTGACAGCATTACATCCAAGGGGTAATATGCTCCCATTTTCCACAGAAAGATTGCAGGGAGGCTCACAGAAACTTGCGATATGTAGAGACTGGAGCTACCTTGCCAAGCATCACTCTTTCAAGTCTTACTTAGAATGTAAGCTGAAACCAAAGGGGCTTGTAGTTGAAACTAAAAATTTCCATTCATTTCCATGGATTTACTCTTCATAGGACTAATGTTAATGGATTAATTTAGAATTTTCCCTATACTTTGTACTATACAAGTACAAAGAAGAGCACTTAATGGTGAAATAAATTATCCATTCATACGCAGTATTTCACTTAATATTTGTGAAACAATTTTTGTAAGTAAATACATTTGCATGTTATGTTTAAGATCCTAGGGAGCATAGGTCTTAATAAAAGTGGATTTCTGGTAATGTTGTATATTACATCTCTAAACTGCGGCAAGCATCTACTATCATTATTGGACACTGCTAACAATGACAGCAAAACACCCATGCTTACACTGACAAAAACATTATTCTAGAATGAAAAATAATAATAACAGGACTCTTGGCAGGTCAGTTTGCAGGAACGTGCAATTTTACATGTCAGTACTAATGCTTATTCATTGGAACAACAGCCTTCATTTCAAAACAGCTAAGGGAAACAAATAGTCTCCTTTAGTTCCGGCTTTAGTTTATTAGTTAACATTCAGCTTTCCTTTCCACTGTCTCTCTTTACCAACTAGCAAGAGTTTGTTCTTTGCAAGACCGGAATTCAAAAAAAAAAAAAAAACTAAGTTAAATGCATTACTCTTTAGTCACTCACTGACAACTCATTTTGTATTGTGCGTAATTGTCTTTTGCTTGCTCTTTTTTTAAAAAGGAACAATCGGAATCCTTTCTGGAAGGTCGCATCACATTCCACTTTACTTAGGAGACTCTAACAAACAAAGACAACAGATTTTAAAAAAACAGGCAGTTTAAAAATCAACTCCTTCACATATGACCATGGGGCCGATCGGGGTATTGGGTGGCAACCTGTGCTCGATGGGGTTACACTCCCCCTGAGGGCGCAGATCGTAGCTTGGGGGGCCTCCTGGATTCAACACTGTCGCTTAATGCTCAGGTGTCAGCGGTGGCCAGGAGGGCCTTTGCACAACTCAAACTTGTGCACCAGCTGCGACCATACTTCGTGAAGTCTGATCTGGCCAGGGTGGTCCACGCCTTGGTTACATCCAGATTGGACTATTGTAATGCGCTCTACGTGGGGCTGCCCTTGAAGACGACCTGGAAATTACAACTGGTACAACGGGCGCCAGCCAGACTTCTTACTGAAGCAAATTATTTGGGAGCATACAACGCCCCTACTAAAACAGCTTCATTGGCTGCCGATAAATTTCCAAGCCAAATTCATGGTGCAAGTCATGACCTATAAAGCCCTAAACGGTTTGGGCCCCGCCTATCTTTGCGATCGCATCTCCATCTATGAACCAGCACAAACTCTAAGATCCTTCAGGGAGGCCCTCCTCTCGCTCCCACCTCCGTCACAAGCACGGTTGGTGGGGACGAGAGAGGGGCCCTACTCGGTGGTGCCCCCCCCCGCCTCTGGAACGCCTTCCAAGGGAAATAAGACAGGCTCCATCCCTCCCCTCTTTTCATAGGAGTTTGAAGACTTGATGGTTTCAGCAAATCTTCGAGAGTGACTAGTGCTAGCTCAGCCCAGACATTGTCCGGACACGACCTAGCCCCCTATATATTACCCTGGTCATTCTCCTAACAAGCCCCTGGAAATAGCTTAAGAACAAACCTGCAGAACCTATCTTGTTCATAACTTGAGGGCTGCCTGTATTTAGGTTTCAAGATCAGACAGGATCTGGTAGATGTAATTAACAGTCTCTGCACTTTTTATTATACACGAATGAATTTTGGAAAAACAAGCAATAAACGCAATTATACTTAAATGTCTAGACTTGAGGAACTACAGGAGGAATATAAGGTTTTAATTTATTAATCCAAACATGTGTCATAACCGATCTATAACTTGCAAGTCAATGACTAAGAGGTCAATCTTTTCTCTTAGAGAATAAAATGAAGCTAATGAAGAAAATCATGACATATTTTAAGCCATGAGACATAACTAGGTGTATCTAATAACAACATGGTTACGTGGCTAATAATCATACCTTGTAATTTACAGTTTGATATGTCACTTACATTAGCTCAAAAAATAATTTAACATACTTCCAAAGCATGCATGTTTTTCCTAATAAGGTGATGTGTAAACTAGGAAAGGCAAAATATTTCTAGGATAATAATAATAAACTTTATTTATACCCCGCCACCATGTCCCCATTGGGGACTTGGGGTGGCTTAAATGAGGCCAGGCCCAAACAACAAATTACAATAAAATAAAAATCAAAACATCAACAATAACGCAAAAAGATGTTCCCAAGATGCATATTAAAAGAGACTAATACCTGTGACATTAATAATCAGTCTCAATTCATGTCCAGGATAACTTGCTATTATTTAAAATGGTATTTAAAAACCCAGTTGCATTAGATTTGAATGTATTCCCAAAGGTTTACATGCTTTGGGAATCCATTCATAAGTTGTTAATTATGCAACATATTTGTGATCATAAATAGTTCTCTGTCACACATACCAATATGATTCTGGTCTAATTACATCTGCCATTGACAGCACTGATATGTTATTTCCATCCTTTCCTCTGATTATTTCAGGCAATATATTAACAAATGACTTGTAAAACAATCACCTGATCCCTGAAATATATAGTATACTAGCATAAGTACCTGACGATGCTCAGGTTAGTGATTTTGTAATGCTAACTATTAGAAGTTGTCATTGTTTGTTTTTGGATTTTCTTAATGGACCCATTAGAAAACAGGGTGGGCTACAACTCCCATCATCTTTTGCTATTGTTGCCAAAACTCCACCAGTATTTAAAGTTGGTCATGATGGGTCTGTGGGAAAAGTTTGGTTCAGATTTGTCATTGGTGGAATTTGCAGTGCTCTGCGAAGGTGAATGGACTACAATTCCCATCATTCAGGGTCAATCTCCCCCAAACCTGACAGTATTTAAAGATGGTTATGTTGGATATGTGTGCCAAGTTTAGTCCATATCCATTGTTGGTGGGAGTCACAGAGTTCTCTGAATGTGGGGTGAACTATAACAACCATCAACCAGGATCACTACAATTCCTAAGATCCAAGGCCAATCCCCTCAACCCAGTCCAGTATTTTCTGTTGGTCATGGTGGTTCTGTGTGACACGTTTTGTCCAGGGCTCTGTGGATGTGAGAGCCAGCTTGGAAAAAAACCATACAAACATAAATAGGTATCTATACATCCAAATGCATGCTTCACATTATTAAAATACAGATAATTGGGCTAACATGAGTCAATACTATACATATAGTACAGTACAGCTATGATTCATATGACAGTAGCATATAACATAAAAGCCTGAGGCCATGTATGTTCCAAGCACAATGAGCTTAGTTTAATAATAAACATTTAAATAAAGTCTTCAAGCTTATTATATTTTATTGTTTTTCAAATCATGAATTATTTGCTAGGTGGCATGAAATGTTTTTCTAGCTTCCTCTCATATTTTAGAAACTAATTTCCCAAGTCTCCCTGTACAGATACCACCTGAAATAAAACTCAGTAGATATATCCACAAGGCACACAATTCATGTATCCTACAAGTAATTGTTCTGGCATCTACAAAACTCTAACAAAGAAACATGCATTTATTTCTCAAGGTAATTATTTCAGCTGGAAAGTTGGAGGGAGAAAGAAACAAATAGGTGGAGAGGAGGAATACAGAAAAGATAAAAACCACAACAATAAACACTTAATACATTCAAAACCCAACATATTAAAGAAAAGGCTATTTACCAGCAGTTTTGATCTTTTTGCTGACGATGCTGCCCTTGTCGCCCATACAGAAGCAGCTCTGCAGTGCCTAACATCCTGCTTTGAAACAGCTGCTGAGCTGTTTGGGCTGGAAATCAGCCTGAAGAAAACGGAAGTTCTCTACCAGCCCGCACCACAGGAAGAACACCATCATCCCCACGTCAGCATAGGCAAATCTGTGCTTAAGTCCGTTCAGCAGTTCACCTACTTGGGAAGTATCATCTCTTCAGATGCCAAGATTGATAAAGAGATAGATCACAGATTAGCAAAGGCATATAGTGCATTCGGAAGGCTTCACAAGAGTCTGGAGTAACAAACACCTGAGGCAAAGCACAAAAATCAGTGTGTACAGAGCTATCGTACTGTATATTCACCTATATGGGTCTGAAACATGGGTCACCTATTGCCAAAACCTACGACTCCTCGAATGCTTTCATCAGCACTGTCTTCGCACAATCCTAAATATACACTGGACTGACTATGTGACAAATGTTGCTATCCTTGAGCAAGCAGGGATCATCAACATCAAGGCCATGCTATTGAGAACACAGCTGCGCTGGGCAGGGCACGTCTGTAAGATGGAGGACCACCGCCTCCCAAAGATACTACTTTATGGTGAACTCGCCACGGGTCAGCGCAAGAGAGGTGATATAAGGACTCCCTGAAACAACATCTCAGGCTCGGCCAGATTGATCACCAACAATGGTCCACCCTGGTCTCACATCGGGAGGCATGGAGACGCACTATCCACAATGCTGCAGCCTCTTTTGAGAAGTCACGGCGAACGAGTCTCAAAGAGAAACGACAACGCAGAAAGAATTGCAACTTGGAAATAACATCATCCAAGGAGACTTTCTGCTGTGCTTTCTGATGTCGGATTGGCCTTTTTAGTCATCAACGCGCTTCCTGAATCTTCGTTCATGAAGAAAAACCAAGAGAGTGATCTTTTAAAGTATAGTTTTACAGAGCAAGAGCCACCAGTTGAAGTTGCATGGTCAGATATTGTGGGGTATTTCTTTCAATATAAAGCCAATCCTGGTAGGGGGTGGAAAAAACCTAGAATTAAATTTACAGTATTGACAGACTGTAAAATGAGAGGAGGATTGCCAAATCTTAGATTACATTACGAAGCTTGCACTTTCGTATGGATTAGAGAATGGACGGAATTAGATAAAATAAAAATATTGACACTAAAAGGCCATAATCTTAGAAGAGGATGGCACTCCTATGTATGGTATGAGAAAGCTAGAATTGAGGGGAAATGGTACCCATTTCATTAGGTCCTCTCTTATTAGAGTCTGGGAGAGATATAAAAGAAAATTTTATTCGAAAACACCAATGTGGGTATCTCCATTAGAAGCAATCAAAGGTTATTCGAGTGGACAAATTGGCCAAGCTATGGGGACATACTGATAGGGCAAAAGGATTCAGTTCATCTAAAAACAAAAGAAGAAATCCATAAAGAGTATAAAGAGGTCACATGGCTCCAATATTTGCAAATTAAAGAACATTTTAATTCAGATAACAATTGGGTTTCAGCTCAAAAGATGAATTTTGGGACAAAATGATGTGGACAGGAAAGAAACTAATAACTACAATTTACAATAAATTGCTTGGCTGCTCAGCTGAAACAGAAGAAATAAAAAAAATTCAATGATCAAATGGGCCAGAAATATAGGCAGACCAATCCAACTAAAGGAATGGGAGAAGATTTGGTCAAAAAGACTTAAATACACATACGCGACAGACCTAAAAGAAAACTGGTTAAAAATGCTTCACCATTGGTACATGACACCGAAAAAACTAGGTGTGATGTACAAGGAGGTAGATAACAGATGTTGGAAGTGTAAGATGCATGAAGGGTCATTTTACCATATGTGGTGGTCGTGTGAAAAAGTAAACAGCTATTTTAAAGAGTGTTAAATTATGTTATGAGCAGAATAGACAATGAAACCGGAATATTACCTACTGGGGATGTTTGACGATAGTAACAAAGAGAAGATTTTTACATATTTGATAACTACAGCAATAATAGTTTACGCAAAGGCTTAGAAATTGGAGACTATACCGATTAAGCAACTTTGGATAACTAAAATTATAGAGATCAAGGACATGGACAGAATCACATTTTTACTAAAGAAGAACGGCAAAAGCATGAAAATGACAAACTGATCAATTTTTGAAGAATATATAAAGATGTAACAGCAACAAAAGATAAGAAAGGAGACAAAAATAGATGAAAGTTGGGGAAGAAAGACTGATAATTTTTTAAAAAACAACTAATTGAGGCGTATGTAAGGAAGAAGAACGGAAGCCACAACAACCTCCCCTCCCTTTTTTCTCCTTTTTCTCCTATTTTTTCTCCTTTTTAAGCCCCCTTTCACTTTCCTCTATCCCCTAAATTTCCCACTTTTCCTTGAAAGTGGGGTTCCCCCACTTTCATTATATTTTTATGTTTTAGCGTTTAGTTAATTTGCAATTAAAATATTT
This sequence comes from Anolis apletophallus, assembly GCA_030556195.1. Taxonomy (NCBI): domain Eukaryota; kingdom Metazoa; phylum Chordata; class Lepidosauria; order Squamata; family Anolidae; genus Anolis; species Anolis apletophallus. The sequence goes on along the minus strand of JARBWK010000002.1, from coordinate 85,186,347 downwards.
TTTAAAACAAATTAAATTCGATGTGGTAGTAGCAGCAGATACGGTATTTAATTTCTCACTCACTTATTTTCTTCATCTAAATACTTCATCACACAAAAGCTGTCATTTGTTTCGATGGGCAAAATATGCAAGCTCCAATATGGGAAATGTGTGGAAAACAACACATTCTTTCGTATTGTTTTAGTATTATTAAAATTTAAATATTGTTATTTATTAGATGAAAACTAGTTTTTCAGATCTTTTTATTGTTTCACCCGATGTTTAAATTATCCACACTAATTATAATCCTTTCAAACAAGAAAGGCACTCTGGGTAATTAAGTGTTAGACCACTAGTTCTCAACCTGTGGATCCTCAGGTGTTTTGGCCTACAACTCCCAAAAAATCCCAGTCAGTTTTCCAACTGTTAGGATTTCTGGGCGTTCATGGCCAAAACATCTGGGGACCCACAGGTTTAGAACCACTAGTTTAGACAATTCCATCACCTTAGAACTGCTCTAAAGAAACTGCTTTAAAGAAACTTGACAAAAATAGAATTAAATGAGAGATACCGTGTTTCCCCGAAAATAAGACACCCCCGATTGTAAGACGTATCGGGGGTGTCGGGGGGGTCGGCTAATATAAGCCGTACCCCGAAAGTAAGCCGTACCTCGTCCCGCCGCCGCGCAGCCGCCGCCGGCATAGTTATTCTGTAAAACAAAAGGTAAGAATAATTACAGGCAGTAGAATCTTTTCAATATAAGCTGTAAAAAGGAGAAAAACAGTGGTTAATTTCAGAATACGCACAGCAGTTCCGGAATAAAAATTTGTCTTTGAGAGATTGCCTATATAGCAGTGTAGACCCAGATAATCCAGTTCAAAGCAAATAACATGGATTATCTGATTTGATAATCTGGATTATATAACAGTGTAGAAGTGGCCTAGGTTTCCCTTCATTGACAGCTTCCATCAGCAGAATAAAAAAAAGAGATGACTGAAAGTACCTTCTTCTTCCTCATTCCACTTCTTTCAGCAAATGAGTATTTGCTTTGGATTATACTGGAAGTCATCATTTATGGAAACCAAAGTTTAAATACTGCAACAAAAAGCAACTACAATATTCAACAATGGATTAGGAAAAATATTTGAGACAAAATAATAATAAAAGTAGTCTGGACTGTTGACAGTACATTGATATATAAAACAAGTATTTAGAAAGGTGGAGGAATTTGCACAAGGGGAAGTGTACTGTGCGGGAGATTACAATCTGGAATTAGTAACAACAAGGCAAAATAACAACAGGAAGTTAAATATAAGGGAATACAACATGCAGGATCTATTAGAAGGGGAACCAGAGAACAATAGGGGGACATATTATTCAGGAAGACATGATATATATAGCAAAATAGATTACATTCTTGGGAAAAATACAAACCAATCATTAATTCTAGAGGCAAAAACACTTCCAATACATTTGTCAGATCATGCACCACTAAGAGTAAAAGTAAAATTAGAAATAGAGAATAAGTAAGCATCTGGAGATACAATACAATTTTAAACAGTAGAGAGCAAGAGTATGAAATAATTAGGAAAGAAATAATCAAGTATTTTGAGATTAACGACAATGGACAAGTAACTAAAGATATAATTTGGGATGCAAGCAAGGCCGTGATAAGAGGTCATTGTATAAGTCTAGAGGCAAACCTCAGAAAGAGATGGAGATACGAACAGGATAAGAGAATAAAAGAAATAGAAACTCTGCAGTACAAACATAAAATAACTAGGGATAAAATGATCTGGAGAGAATTAAAGGAGAAGAGAAAACAATTAGAAGCCTTGGAGGAAAGGAATATAATGAATAAGTACTTATATGTTAAGAGTTATTCCCAAAGTTGGAACATAAAATCAATGAAGAGGATGGCTTATTATTTGAAAAAGAAAAATGAAAAAACCTGGATAAAGAGATTAAAAGATGAAAAAGGGAGAGAACAAGAGGAGCAAAGTAAGATCAGGGAGATAATGACAAAATATTACAAGGATTTATATAAGGAGGAGGGGTAGCACAAGGGAACTTAAATATCAGAGAAAAAAATTGCAGAGGAAGACAGAGAGTTGTTAAATCAACCAATAACACAAGAGGAAATATTAAACGTAATTAAAGGGTTAAAGGGGGCTAAGTCTCCAGGGCCAGATGGATTCCCAGCGGAATATTATAAAGCATATATTGAAGAATTGGTACCACATCTAACAGAGTTGTTTAATGAAATATACATTAAGCAAAAAGTCCCACAAACATGGAAAGTTTCAGAAATTATCACCATACCAAAAAGGGAAGAGATCTAACACAACCAGGGTCATATAGACCTATCAGTCTATGTAACCAGGATTATAAAATATTCACAAAAATTTTAGCAAAAAGATTGGAAACGATAATGCCAAAAATAATTAAAGAAGATCAATATGGATTTGTAAAGGGAAGAAAAATCGGGGATCCAATAAAAAAATGTGGTAATTGCAATGAATCAGGCAAATTTGAATAAGGGAAAAATTGGAATACTCAAATTGGATGTCTATAAAGCTTTTGATAAGGTTAACCATAAATATCTGTTTAATGTATGCCAACAATTGAATATGGGGAAAATTTTTGTAAAACATTGCAGCAACTGTATAGTAATTGTAAGGCAAGAGTAAGAGTGAACAACAGAAGGACAGGAGAGATACCTATTCTAAATGGCACAAAACAAGGGTGTCCATTATCCCCCACTTTATTTGTAATAGCAATAGAGATACTAGCCGAAAGTATCAGAAATAGCACCAAGTGGACAGGGTATAAAATAGAAAAGGAGGGAGGAAGAAAAGAAGAAATAAAGCTGAACCTGTTTGCAGATGATGCAATGATTATTACCAACCAACCATTAATTATGATAAAAGATATGATAAAAATATTGGAAGAATTTAGGAGCATATCAGAGTTATTTGTTAACATTGAAAAGTCAGAGATATTATGTCTTAATACCCCCAAAAGAACAATTGGAGATTAGAAAAATATCAGGATTAAAATTAGGATTAAAGAAGATAAAATATTTAGGAGTGTGGATATATAAAAATCTAAAGAGTATAGTTGAGGGAATTATAAACAAAATGGAAAATAATAGAGAAACAACTTAAGAAGTGGGAAGGGAAAACGTTAGCAAGAGTGGATAGAATAAGGGTATTGAAAATGTTCGTAATACCAAAAAAGTATTATACCTATTCCAAACATTGCCAAATGCAGTAGAGAGGAAGACATTAAAGATATGGGATAGAAGAATAAAAACATGGGCAGTTGGAGGAAAAGACCCAGAATAAGGGACAAATGGTTAAATGCCAAAGAGGAAGAGGGAGGCTGGGGATCCCAAGTTTAGAAGTTTACCATGATGCATTTCAAATACAAAGATTGTTGGAAATACAATACACGGGGAAAAAATGGGTAAATATGGGAAAAGATAATAAATAATATTAAAGGAAAAGAAATAATATTTACGGATTGGAAGAGGAGAGAGGAAACAGAATTTAAGGAACCCTTTAAAGGAACAGTAAAAGTGTGGGAAAAAAGAAAGAAGAAGTTAAACCCAGGCAACGAAAGCAAGGTGGCAACTATATGGCAAATGAATTATAATAATGATGTAAGCATAGGTAGAACACTGAGATTAATCGAAAGTAGAGGGAAAAGGTTAGTGGAGGATTTGTACACAGAGGATGGAAACCCTGTTGAACAAAAAGAAATTCAGAACTGGATTGGGTCAGGGAACTGGATCCAAAGCTGGGCCATAAGACAGGAAATTTTCAGACGAAGGGAAAAAAATAAGAGAACAGGGATAGTCCATTTGAGAAGGTGATTAGGAAATGTTTGAGAGGGGAGAAGAAAGTGGCAGGAGATCTGTACGAACAAATCATAACAGTAAAAGAAGAAATAATAGAGGAAATTTTCCAGACATGGAGATTGGACATGGAAATTGAGAGGGAAGACATCAGAGCGAACTAAGTACTATAGCAAGAGAAAAGTATAATGCATTAAGGGAAACCAGAAGGAAAATGTTACAAAAATGGTACAGAACTCCTGCACAACTTTCACGCTTTGTACCAGGGATGAAAGATAAGTGTTGGCACGGCTGTGAACAAAGAGGGGTGTTCAATCATATGATATGGGAATGTGATAGAGTGCAAAGTTACTGGAAAATGATTGAAGGAGAAATCAATAGAATGTTAGATTTACATATTGTAATAGTTAATAGAAATGTATTACATGCACGGATAATAGGAGTGAAGAATATGCAAAAGAAAAATTGATTGATAAATTAATAGCGTGTGCACAGATAGTTTTAGTGAGGGTTGGAAGGATAAAACAAAATGGACATTGACCAACTGGTATAATTATATAATTAATATGTTAAATGTGGAAATAACAAATTGTAAATGGAATAATATAGATAAAATTGAAAAGATAATAATAACAAAGAGGATGTGGGAACCAGTTAGAAATTATTTAGAAAATGTGTTAAGAGGTGGAGTAGAAAAATTAAGACTGAGACTGATATTTCAAATGTAACCTCTGTAGTTGGATGTATAAACTGTATGTACAAGGAGGGGAGGGTGGGAGAGGGGAAAAAACCAATAAATTTAAAAAAAAAAAAAAATAATAATAATAAAAAAAAAAGACAGTACATTGACAAGAATAAAATTTGTTTTATTAGTTGTTGATAGGTTTCAGGCTCAGTATATGTACTCAATATTCTTAACTGTGGATGTGGAGTGAATGTATTGTGAAAAGTTAAAGGAAAAACAAAGTTCTTGGGAAGTATGTTTATGTGCCTTCAAGTTGCCTACCATAGGGTTTTTAAAGACTGGATCTACACTGCCATATAAACCAGTTCAATGTTGTAGTTGAGCCTGAGGCTGTTCCTACTCCTGGTTGTAGAGAATTCGGTGGGGTTGATTCTTCAGCGTCTAACAGTAGTATGGAGTTGAGTGGGGCTGATGATAGCCATTCTATGCATCAGAGAGGAAGCAAAAGGCTTACTTGTGAACAAAGCGAGGAGATCTCCCAGTGTAAAAGGATAAGGCAAATACTTACAGAGCCCACTGGTGATGAGTCTTTTGAGGGCTTCCCTAGGGAGGATGGGAGTCAGAGTGAGGGAGATACTTCGGATGAAGAACCAGAGATTGATTGGGCTAGGGCGCGGGAAGTTCAGGCTGTCTGTGAGGAACCCACAAACAGTGATACCTTTTCGGGGTTCTCTGATGACAATGAATGGCCCTCGGGCTATCCTGATGACTGCTGGGGAGAACTAAGTCTTGACAGGAGATGGAGAACATGGAGGGGCGGTCAAGAGTCTGCAGCTGCGGAGGCAACAGCAGCTGAGATTGCTAATAACGGGGGGGTTGTCGAGCTCGGGTGGGTCCGAGATGAGAGACTAATAAAATGCGGGCTTTTGGGTGCTTCACTTTGTGGCTAGCAAGGTGTTGCGTTTGGGACTTGTGACTCTGAATTGCTGTATTCTGTGAAACTTCCTGTACGGAGTAATTTGAGTTGGGAAACTGCTTTGCTTTTCAGGGCTGGGACGCTGCTGCTCTAGCTGGGGTTTGTGGGAAGAGTTTGGGGATTTCAATGTTGTGCTTTTGTGTTTAGTTGCTGCTGCTGCCGGTACCACGTTTGGCGTGGTTTGAATTCCTTTGAAGTACTGTGAGTGCCAGATGCTGCCTGCCTGCAAGGGTGGGGTACAGTATGGAGGGGGTGGAAGTTGGGTGTTTGCAGGGGTTATGTTGTGCATTATCCCCCTGCATTAGCTCCTGTCTGGACCTTGGTTTGCCTCATCCCTCTGCTTGATCTGGTTTCCTTGACTACGCTTGCTGCTCAACCCTTAAGGACGACCCACCAGTGATGACCCAAGACTTCTATTTGACTTCGCTTTTGTTCCTGCTCCATTTGTGTTTTTCCCTGTTTGTTAAATCTATCATCTTGCTAACATGCATTTTACCAGGTTCAAGTGTGCCTTATTTACAAAGACGGTTTATTTTTATGCCGGTTAGGCTGTTTTTTGAGTTGTTTTTCCACTGACTTTCAAGTGTCTTTAGTTCTTTTGAGTGCTTTTAAGCACAGAGATTTGTGGACAATAAACTCTTTTGTTAACTCTTTACTGGGTCTGGCTCTTTAAGAGGCGTCTGCTGCGACATTCAATGCAGTAAATATGTATTCTGAAGATGGATTATATAGCAGTGTAGATGCAGCCTTGAGTAAGGAATACTCAGAGATGGTTTTGCCACTTTCTTCCTCTGAAATATAGCTTACTGACCCTGATATTCGTGAGCAGTCACTCATCCATAGAGAAACCAGTGTTGGCTCTGCTTGCCTTCTAAAATCAGATGGATTATGATGCCTTTAGGGAAGTTAGACTGCGTTATAGTTAATTTATAGTCTACTTATGTTAGATCAGGAGTGGAAATAATGAGACTGAACTCGTGGCAGTTTCTGGTATAGTCAAGGGTTTTTTAAAAGTGCAAGGCTGCTGAGAGTCCATACCCAAGTAGGGTTTGAACCCTGGTCTTCCAGTGTCCTGGGCCCCTTCAACACTATAATATAAAATCCAGATTATCTGCTTTAAATTGGATTATATGGTAGTATTTATTTATCGTATCAGCGACGAACCAAGGGTACAATTGTAATGTATTTTTTAAAAAACAGAGTTTAAAAACTTGGCATTATACTAAATGTCCTTTGAGAAGTAGCTGACCACTTGGAGTGCCTCTGGTGTTGCTGTAAGAAGGTCCTCCACTGTGCATATGGCAGAGCTCAAACTTCATTGTAATAGATGGCTTGTGGTTTACTCTTCTCCACATTTGCATGTCATGGACTCCACTTTGTGGCCCCATTTCTTAAGGTTGGCTCTGTATATCGTGGTGCCAGAGTGCAGTCTGTTCAGCGCTTTCCAAGTCGCCCAGTATTCTGTGTGCCCAGGGGGGAGTCTCTCATTCGGTATCAACCAAGGCTTGAGGTTCAGGGTTTTAACATGCCACTTTTGGACTCTCGCTTGCTGAGGTGTTCCTGCAAGTGGTAGTGTAGAAGGGGCCTTAGTCTAACACTAAAATGGCTACATTAAGTTATTTACCTGTTTTCTGGATTGCACTTGCATCTGATCCCACTCATTTCATAAAGAGCAAGGACTTTAAGGGAGAGGCTGGAGATTCTAACTGCTTCGCAAACTACAGGACTTTCAACATATTCAAACAATCAAGACAGTCCCTAGTTTAATGTGACAGTGGACTGCCAAAGGAAACTTCAGCAATAAGAGTACTATAATTCCCAAGAGACTGATAATAGAAAGCCAAATTTTAAAACATTTGTGGTATTTGCTGCATAACAATTGAATGTCTTAAGACACAGATAGAATAACATGTCCAGTAATGCAAAGGGCATCAACACAATACGGCCAAAAAACCCAACTAGAGCTAGGAAGGGCAGGATAAAAACTGTAATTTGGGGGGTTCCTATTCCTCATTCCTCCCCCCCAAATCTATTTTTTCCAAGACTTTTCATTTCTAAACCCAAACCAACTTATCCTTTAATTTCCACAGGGGTTAGGGATGCATAATGTCAGCAAAATTTGAAAAAAACACGTTTATATTAAGAAGCACGTGCACGCACACGTATGTGCATGTTTATCAAGTCTGAGGAACACCAAATTAGGAGGGCTAGCAAATATTCCAGAGAACAGGATCAGAATTCAAAATGGCCTTAACAGATTAGAGAGCTGGGCTCAAATGAACAAAATTTATTTCAACGAAGACAAATGTAAGATACTATACTTAGTCAGGAAAAAAATAAACGCACAGATACAGGATGGGTATTTTGACAACTATACATGTGAAAAAGGTCTTGGAGTCTTAGTGGCAAGCCCCTTTTTGGACAATGCTCATCCAACAAGCTTAGTTCTAGTCAGTTCTGGATATGTGAATGTGTGTGTAGGTGTATGACCGTCTATACAAGGACATCAAGTCAGATATGATTCAATATACAATATAAAATTCACACAATTCATCACCATCACGACATTAAATATTTTCAAATAAACAATTTGAAATCTTTGGAAAGTTATCACTTGTTGACAACGATATGTGGTTGATTTAACTGGGAATCCTTTTTTGTGTATATACACTGTAATTTCAAAACTGATAGTTTTACTGTATTCTGTTCCCACAGTCCAAGATACAATTCAGCCAAGTATTCATTTGACTAAATTCTTGGATCACATATCTAAAAATATTTTTCTGACAATGTGTCATTTACAAGTGACAGAAAAATACGTTCTCAGCACATTTACTGCTGTACTAAAAACAAACATAACCAAGGTTGTTCCACATATGCACCACGGGTGTCTCTAGTACCCTTATTATGCAAGGTAATCACAATTCCATTATCTAGATAGTAAAAAGTCTGATCCCTCATCTTTTTTCCCAGTGTGCAACTCAGTAGTGGCCAAAATCTGACACTTTGGCCCCACACCTCCAAAGTTTTTTAGACAGGTACTCTAGTGAATTACCATGTGGCTACTGCAACATTTTAAAGTTGTTATCTTGGATGTCAGTTTGTATTAATATGATGTGATATGATGTGTGGGCATATAATGCTCCACACAGATGATGGAAATGTGGAGACCAATTTATATGTAGAAATATAAATGTAGAAATGTAGGAATTGTGCTGTAAGACAATTATGTTGCATATAGGAGCTTTTTCATTTATATTAACCTTCAAAGTATTCCAAGGAATACTTACATAAATAGGTATTATCTATATTTTTAAAGAATCAAATACTGAAATCAAGGGCAAGTATTACCACTACCAACAGAATAATTACCCTAAAGGCACTAGATGCCACATAATCTTGGAAGATAAACAGGATTAGCCTAAATTAGTACTTCAATGAGACCACCAATGAATACTAGATGAAGCAAGCTATATTTCAGAGGAAGAAAGTGACAAAACCAACTTCTATTCCTTGCCTAAGGAAAACCATATGAAATTCATGGGCTTGCAATAAATCAACAGGCAAGTTGGCATTTCTGTGCTGGGTCCTGGAATGACTCTTTGGAGCGGCATACTCCTGAAGCAGAAGGTTGCATTCTGTTACTGCTTAGGATATAGTTGTATCAGTAGAATGTCCCCATAATTGTTTTAACTTTCATTATTCAATTGGTACCATTATCCCTCATGAAAAGTAACTTGTCTCAAAATATACTGGGTCTGAATAATCATTTTAAGTCCCCGCGCCTTCATGAACCTTCTCTCAATTCCTGCATTTGTTTGTTTTCTTTGTTCTTAATATCAATAAACTGAGTAATTCCACACACACCTCCAAAGGAAATATTACTCAGTTGTCACCTCAGTTGCAGAAATGTCCCCTATGTGAGTAAGATTAACTACTGTAATGTAATCCCAATTTTAGTACTAAAATTACTGCATTTTTATAAATCCAGCATCAAAAATGTAAGGACACATTTAATCATAAAATGGTTCTCATTTACAATATGGAACAACTCTGAAAATTAACTTACTAACTAACTAACTAATTTTATTATTTATGAGTCGCCCTCCACAAATGTGCTCCGGGCGACTTACACAGCTTGGCATTTACAAACTAAAATTTACAAACTAAAATATTAAAATATTAAATATTAAAATGTTAAAATATTGGAATAGACAGATTCCAGTCACTGATTGTCACTCATGCATATGCTCTTCTAAATAGCCATGTCTGTGTTCCAAACAGGTGCTCCAAACAGGTGCAATACATGTCTGTGTTCCAAACAGGTGCAATACATAATAATGCTGTTCTGAGAAGTTACTATTTCACTAGGCCCTCTATTATTTTATTTGGTATCATTTATCAATAGCTATAAAAACAATTTTAGATTTATCTCATATCTCCAACAGTTGGATTACATTAAGTTTACCTATTTTCAAATGCCTGTTTGAATAGCCAGGTTTTCAGTTCCTTCTGGAAAATGGATAGCATGGGGGCCTGTCTAATCTCCCTGGGGAGGGTGTTCCAGAGCCAGGGGGCCACTACTGTGAAGGCCCTCCCGCTCATCCCTACCAACTGCACTTGTGACAGAGGAGGAGCTGTGAAGAAGGCCTCCCTGGCAGAATCCGAACCATAGGAGAAAACGATGATTTTTCAGTACTGTTTTAAGGACAGCTTAGAAATTATGGCTTGTCTGAGAACAGGCATCTTGGAACCTGGATCTGGAAGTTAAAATAAACTATGCCTTCCTGAGTTACTGAACCTGTTTCCATAAATAAATAAAAAAAACAAGCAGACATAGTTCTTGTTCACAAGCCATGATAAATTAGGAGTGCTGGCTGATTATGTGAGAATGCAGCCATCACAATTTTTGAAACAGCTTTCAAGTTATGTAGGTGTTTTATGCTTTCAAATAAAATTCAAATCAATCCTTGTGGGAATCCTATCAGGATTTTCTTGGAAATATTTATTTAGAGGAGGTTAATACTGCTTTATTCTGAAGCTGAGGGCCTAAGACTTGTCCATGGCCATCCAGTGTGTTTCTACACCTGAGTGGTGGTTTGAACCACTACTCCACACAGACTTTCTTATCCTAATTAAGCAACATCTCTATCTCTATATATAATAAAGCAGAATGTTTGTATGTATGTATGTTTGTGGGTTTGTATGTGCCAGCGTTCTGATTGGCTCCCGGCCTCTAAAGTCCCACCCCCTACATTCAAACATCATGATTGGTTTCCACAGAGGCAAAATTTGCTACATTGCCTCTGATTGGCCACCATTGCCTCATTGCTAAACCACCTCTGATTGGCCACCATTGCCTCAAACACCATGATTGGTTGCCACAGAGTGAGCATTTGCTACACCGGCTGTGATTGGCCACCATTCCTGCTTCCCTATTCTCAAAGCTCTCACAGACACTACTTTACAAACAGGCTTCCTTTAGCTACTTTTACCAACGAGGCCTCGCCCTACACACACAGCAGCACTTCCTCCACTTGATTCTCCTGGCTAGGCCTCAGCCTGATTTCACAGTAAGACATACTGTTCTTATTTCTCCTGACTACGCCCCTTAAAACACAGAAAAAGACCACACTTGCCGCTGGCCCCCCGCAACACCCACTCTACATCCTGGTGCAGTTTGGGGGGGCACAGATGATGGGACTTCCTGTACCTTCACTAACTTCCTAAGACCACTGTGACCCTCATCTAATAGCCAATACACACCCAACTGCCCACACAGAGCCCCCATGATCTGCTGCACTTTGGAGGAGGGTACACCACGCATGATGGGACTTGCAGTGCTTTCACTATTTCTATAATACCACTCCAACGCCTTATAATGAAGGAGCAAGACCACACTTGGCAGACAGAGCCTCCCTGACCCACTCTACATCCTGGTGCTGTTTAGAGGAGGGTGGCCCACAGATGATGGGACTTGCAGTACCTTCAGTAATTTCATGATCCCACTGCAACTCCCAATAATGATGGATCAAGGCCAAACTTGGCAGGCAGACCCTCCATGACCCACTCTACGTCCTGGTGCTGTTTAGAGGAGGGTGGCCCACAGATGATGGGACTTGCAGTACCTTCAGTAATTTCATGATACCACTTCAACTCCCAATAATGATGGATCAAGACCAAACTTGGCAGGCAGACCCTCTATGACCCACTCTGAGTCCTGGTGCTGTTTGAAGGTGGGTGGACCACGGATGATGGGACTTGCAGTACTAAAGCAGAATTGATGCTTTTAGCAGAAGTGATGTCAGAGGAGAGTGATGCGCAGCAAGGTTTTAGAATAACTGGCCTTAGTATAGCTAGATAGCTTGCCAGAAATCATGCTAGCAGCCAGAGACAAGAATAAGAGGCACGGCATAGAAATGTTGCAATTCAAGAACACTTTGCTCATAAGGCAATAACATAGAACAATGGAAATAAAGAATTAATGCTGCGACACAGCTCTTAGCAAATAGAAATGTAATGCTGAACAGTGCTTTGTTTAATTGGATAATGAAATGTGGTTTCATGAATGGCAGCCTATTGCAAGTTATGAAGATGGGCGGGGCCAGGGGTTTGCAGCCATTGAATGTATAAAACTTGAATGCTGGGTCTTGTTCGGGGCTCTGCCATGGCAGTCTTATGCTAGGCAGACTCCGTCAGCTGATGTATCAATAAATTGGCTTCATTTGGACCAGTATCAATTGTTGCGTCCTTCGTTCCTGTGCCCGCACGAAAGTCGCCGCCTGAGAGTTAGAAGTATTTGCCTGGGAATTTTGGGACTCCAGTACCTTCAGTAATTTCATGATACCACTGCTACTCCCAATAATGATGGATCAAGACCAAACTTGGCAGACCGAGCCTCCATGACCCACTCTACATCCTGGTGCTGTTTGGAGGAGGGTAGGCCACAGATGATGGGACTTACAGTACCTTCATTAATTTCATGATACCACTGCAACTCCCAATAATGATGGAGCAAGGCCAAACTTGGCAGACAGAGCCTCCATGACCCACTCTACATCCTGGTGCTGTTTGGAGGAGGTTATACAATGGACGATGGGACTCAGTGCCTTCACTAACTTCCTGACACCACTGTGAGCCACATAAATAACTACTACACAACAACTAATACGTTTCTCAAAAAACCCGGGCACCGCCAGGTCCCCAAGCTAGTTTCAAATAAAAGAGAAGGAAACATTCTTTCTGAACTACACATTTAGCACAAAACATTTTATTACCCCTTTCACAAATATTCAAGACATTGGACCTATTACCAGCTACTGAAACTACAGAAATGGAGGAGACAAGCAAGTATACTGAAATTAAATAAAATAATAAATAAAAATGAATGGCCTATTATCACAATGGAACCTAACTAGGTAAATACTACCGCGTGTACATTATTAAACATGCCTAAATGGCAATTGATGCTCACTGCTGTTTTGACAGCACTATTAACTTTGCTTGAAATTGATGGCAGTCAGAATCCAGAATCCTCTCTTTCTCCATTGCAAAAATCAATGTTGAAATGTAATTGTACATGATCTAAAAATGTGCCTATGGCATCAAGCTTACAGTACTAAACTCAGAAAGTTTACTAATACTAATAATAATTTTTTTTATTATTTCAAGCATTTATACCCTGTCCTTCTCGACCTCCAAGGAGGGACTCAGAACGGCTTCTAAACAGGCAACAATTCAATACCAAACATGATATAAAATACATAATAAATACTTTTGCGTCTAGTCCACACAAATCACATTTTCCTTACAATTCCCATTGGGAAAAATTGGAACAAACCAACTGTTTCTCAGTCTATGAGGGTAGCCCAACAGATTAAAATATTTAAAATGTTAAATAAAAGCAAGTAGAAAAAATTAAATACAGTAAAACGTCAAAAAAAAATTGAAAAGCCACACACATTTAAAACAATTAGGAGAGCCACCCTGGCTGTAAGGTCCAATAACAATATGAAGGAATACATTTTTAGGAGCCAGTTTTTGATACAGAAAGGCAGAATTGTGTGTAAGTTCGTCACAGGTCCTTTCTGACTTTAAATTCCTAAAATCGTGTGCCAAGAGAGCCTGCGTTGATTTTGATGTAACATACAGGTAACAAGATGGAGATTATTCTGAGAACACTTTAAGTAATTAACAGATCTATAACATACATTAAAATAGGCTACACAATACATTGGATTTTGTAACGAACATATGTCAAGATACGGGTTTTAAGATGCTACACAAACTAACTTACCAATTCTATCCCCTGTGGGAAAGGAGTGTCATCCAAATCCTTTAATGGAAATCTCTGAATAATCTTCCCCAAACCTTCACCTGATCCTACAAAAGGACAAAGTAGGGGGAGAAAGAGAGAGAGACAAAATAAGCTCCTGTAATAAGACATATATAATATTGATTACACATATCCTAAATTACCGTTGAAGCTTTCAGAGTTTAAGGCACCAATTCAGGTTAATACTTTCAAGGTATCCACTTTGTTTTACATACAACTTTGACTCTGAGATCCACAGAATATGTGATATATGATCCTACACATAAACATAATGAAATGAAAGAAGTATTTAACATAATATTGTGACTATCACAAAAAGTTTTTGGGCCAATTATTGTTATTATGCTTCCAGGGTGAAGTCAGTATGCTTTAATTATGAAGACAGATATTCCTTCATTTGTTAAAATAAGAAAGGAAATTACTCACCCACCCACCTCGCAAAACCCGATAATTTAATCACCCCATGTAGTAGAGGATTAGGAGAAAAATATAACCCAAAATTTTATCCCATTATTCTTTCATTTGAAAATGAAGAGATATCTTCATAATTGATGAGACATCTAACTATATAATTAAAATACATGTCAAGGTACTCTTCAGCTACCACATCACTGGTTTTTTAAATTTCAATGTTTAGAACTGAGAGAAAATTAAATGCCACAAACTGAGGTCAAAGGTATGCTCATGTTGTAGCATATCATAGGTAATGCCACTTCAAAGAGTTGGCACAATATCTGATCATATTCTCTTATAACTAATACTGATCTTTATTAATAAAGGTTGTTTGTTTTTAGATGTCTTTTTTAGCAAAATAAACACACAACACCAAGAAATCAAAACTTCATTACAATTAAAGAAAGGCTGCTCCCCTAAAATATTTTTATGCATCTCTTTGCCTCATAGGTGCGAGCAGTGGAAGAGTAAGAACAGTTTTCACCCCTTGTAAGTCTGCAGCCATGTGACACTGGAGAAAGCCGAAGTGATATCACATCACTTCTGGTTGGACCTTTTTACAGGGTGTGTTGAGTAACAGTAACAGAACAAACTACCATTTGGGGGCAGTATTAGAGTGGGCAAGAATCACCAAAAATAAAAATGCAAGTTGGAGGCTTTGGGAGAGCATCTTGTTCTGTACCATCCGCCAACCATCTTTCAACTACTGTTGATCGGATTTACAAGCAAATTCTATGCTTATATTTCAATAAGAACATAAGAACATAAGAAGAGCCATGCTGAATCGGACCTCAGCCCATCTAGTCCAGCATTCTGTATCACACAGTGGCCCAAACGGGGATCTCGAGCAGAAGGGAGGGCAAAACCCTGACCTGCTCCCGACCCCCCACAACCAGTACCCAGGGAAATCCTGCCTACCTCAACCAACTCCGAGGTGGCACTTCAATGACTTTTTATGTTCCAAAAGGCCTGTCTACAGTCCATGCTGCTATATTTTTACAGTTCTACACTTTTAAAAAAATGCTTGCTTGCCTATTTTCATGGATTAACCTAGATGCAGTTTACAAAAAAACCTTCTTAAACTATATTGGGAAATTCAAGTTATACAAAATACAACAAACTACACAGGAAGGAAAAACTGCTGTGACAGCAAACTACAATGTTAACTTTGTGTTTCTATCATTTCCTGTTCATTTATGCTTTGCTTCTATTCAAATCATTGTAATTTAAATTGTGCCTGTCATGGTTCCCATATGTTTTCAACTGTAAGCCGCTCTGAGTCCCCCCTTGGGGGTTGAGAAGAGCGGGGTAAAATCCCGAAATAATAATTTCGCCACTGCAGATCAGATACTGCCTAAAAGCATACAGTATTAATAAGAATTAACTGAAGTGGATGTTAAATTTGCTGCATTGCATAGCATACAGATTGCATATCCATTATCCAAAATGTTTGGGACCAGAGGTGTTCCCAGTGACAATCTGCAGTCTTGATCCAGAGGAGAGTCCCATGTGAAAAATCCATGTGAAAAAATCTTCTAGTTATTATGGCTAAGGGATATTCAGTCTGTATCATGTTTATACATAATATATACCTTGATCATTCACTCTCAAAGAGAGAGTAGACAGATAAAGAATGAGATCTTCAACTATTTATGCAGTTGTTTCTCTCTTATTCAGGCATGGGACATAAAGATCAAAATTAAATGCCACCTGCCATCCAGCATGATACTTGGTGCAGCAATATAATAAAACCCACCCATTCAAAGCAAATGTAGTTAAGTGATATATTTTCAATATTTTTCACTGGCATTCTCAACTCTAAGTGAAACCGCAGCAAACTGCTGGTGTAGTTCTGTGATGGTTTTTCTTCTCACATTAAAGCACTATAGTTCTTTAACGTTAAGAAAAAAATAAACACTATGCCTGCACATGGCTATTGCATCACTCCCTCTTGTCTCCTGTGTGGAATGTTTAGCACAGGCTCAAGTTGGCTGACTCTTCTGGAATTGAGAGAGCAAAATACACATTTGGGATAATGCCCTGTCAGAAGTTGGGGAAAAGGTTAGAAATTGTAGCAGAAATAGACTATAATTTAGCAGGAAGAAGGAACTGCTTGTCAGTTATTTCTTGTAAGCTTGCTTTACGACAACAAAGTGGATCTACTTTTTTTCAGTATAGCCAACCAGTAATAAAACCAAATAAAATAAAATCAGAATACCCAAAGTAATATCTGCATTTCCTCTCTAAAATCCAGCACAGTACACCTTTTTAAAAAAAGAAACATTCACATCAATGTATACAATAAATTCTTCTAATACTTGAAATTTCTATTGGCCTCTTATTAGTCTTCCTTTATCAGACACATGCAGCCAACTCAAAAATAAACTGCAATAAAATTCCAAGTTCTCATAAATTAATTGGGTCACTGACTTTAACAATCTTCAACTGGCTTCTATGGAGTCCTTCAATTATCTGCTAGTCTTTGGCTTTCTGGAATCTTAATTACAGCATTTCTGCTACGTTGTAAATATGTACACACATATGTGATTTTACATTTTTAGACACAGAAACATATGCAATCTTAGCAGAAAACATTTCATTAGAAGCATATGATTTTTTTGCTATAACAATCAAGGTTTCGTGTTCAGTAGAGACTGATGGTAACCAATGAATATATTTCATAAATATTAGAAGGTCACATTCCAAAGACTCACTCACTGTAAAATCAGTTTCCACTCAGAATAATTTTCACCCAGAATGTAGTTTTATATTAATGAAGTCTTTAAAGCATACATTGAAATATTCCCAGATAGAGTGAATCAAAAGCAATCTTTCAGATCACCCCCATTACACTGAAATATTATTTAAATATATCATTAAAATACAGAAAAATGAGGAAGTGATAGATTTGTGTCAGAACAGAATCATATAACCCTACTTTATGCATTTTGAATAAGTACCTTGTTTTACTAATTTAATAATGTTTATTTAATTGTGGTTATTGATTGTACAGACAAAAACAGTAACTTTGAAAAGAACAATAAAAAGTAGCTCGTTATATAAGCCCAGCAATTGATGAAAGGTCCTTTCTCCATCTGAAATACCATGGTTGTGGCCTCAGAGGGAGAGAAGAACACGAAGTATCTGTATGATTTCATCCTCTCCATCAATGTTATTCCATTTTCTTTGTGTGCTTTGCCTTACGTAGAATGAGAGTAGGGAACTATTACATTAATAATTTGTAAGCCATTCTGGGAGCTTATTTGACTGGAGAACGGGGTATACATATTTTACACAAATAAACAAATAACTTTCCTAGTATTGCTGAACAAGGCATCATGTCTAATTGTGACATTTGTGGCATACAGCAAAACAAGTCTAGTCCACTCTGTCCAGTCATGGCTAATTTAATCTCTTTGATTCCAAAGCCATATTCTTAAGGACAGCTAATCCTGGAGGGAAGAAGGAAGGGTAACCAAAACCTTTCCCCTTATACAAGCAGAACAGCTTTACATTTGAAGAAGGGTTCCATCTACTAAAACTCTTAAGTCCATATGATTAATTCAGTTATGGTTTATGTTTTAAATGTTAAAGAAATAGGAGGTTTACTAATGTTTCAGTACAGGAAATAAAAATTTTGCTCTTAATAGGCACTATGAGGATGAAACATATTCAGGAGCAGCCATAGTGACTTTACAGCAAAATACAAAAAACAAAACAAAACTACAAAATGATAATACTTTTACTGAACTAATCAAAAAGCACAAAACAATCAATGATTTTTCATCAGGAAAAGATATGAAGAACCATACAGCAGAAGAAAAGTGGTAACATTAGAGCTATAAGTCTACACAAATGATATTCTGTTGTCAGTTAAGAAGGTCTAGAGGGGCTTAACGCAGGCAGAAGTCACACCCTTTCTTCATTACCTCCTCTAGCATTGTCCGTCCTTCTTGTAACCCTTAAATCTGGGTTTTCTATACAGCATGACCTGATAGATAACATGCTTAGACCTTTTTCAGCGTAGGAGACTGAGTTTCTCTTTTTGTCATCTTCCATGCTGCTTCTAGTCTGCTTTCTGTTCTCTTTGGAACTGGCCTCACTCAGTAGGGATCAACTGCTCCTCCTGGAGTGGAAGACTTGAGTCACGCTCCAGCTCCACTGTGGCAGGAGGCACATCTTAAAGTTAAAGCAGAGTCTTCTGGTCTTTGAATCTGATCTTTCTCTTGACTGGCTCCTAAGTACTGCCAATGCAATTAGGCCACTCTTTAGCTAATCTTCTCTCATTGAAATATCAGAAGGTGTTTCTGCTGGTGTTGGCAGCAGAGCATCTTCTGGGATCTGGGTCACAATTGCTTCACTGGTTAGTTGCTTCTTGGTCCAGTCTGCACATGACCAAGAATGCCTGCATTGATATCCATCCAGACCATTTTCACTGAAGATAAAAGTAACATTTGAGACAAAATGTTGCTCTGTGGTTCTAACATCATCACTTTTCTTTGTCTGCACAGTTTTAGATATCTTTGTCTATTGAAGCTATATACGCGCATTCGCGGCCTACTTCCAGGGGACTTGCCCACTATTGGAAGGATGAAGGGAACACATGATGTGGACTGACCAGTCAGCTGGAGCTTTGCAAAACTTCCTGATCTCACAGCACTTGGTTGCATTTGAACTTCTTCCTCCCTTGACACCTGCTTTTGGTAGAGGGTTTTATAAATACAGTAGAAAAGTCCTGAGTCCTCGTCCTGCTTCACTTTCCCCCATCAAATTTCAGACTGTGGAGAACCAAGAGCTCTTTGAGGAAAAACTCACTGGGTGCTGGATGTGTAACTGCTCCATTTCCTCAAAAATTTTCAGTCTTGGAGTCTTTCATATTTCTGGAAACAGGGTGCTCAATCTATACTACATTTGTTACATTTAATTGTAATAATCTAAACATGTGAAAAAACAAAATTAAGGAATAATACCCAACATTAGCATATAATTTTCACTACTTTAAATCAAGATGAACATTTTCCATAAACCTAAAATGTATTTTAAGACATTTTTTTTAAAAAAATGTATATAAAAGATGGTATCTACGAGAAACACAGTGTTGATCTGATCAGGAACATAATTAGAGGAGTTTTTGTTTTATATACATAGAAATACTGTGATTGCTATCTAGAAGCTACTTTGTCCATACATAATACTAGGCCATCCATGCATTGTATGTTATATACTTGGGGACATGTCATTTATATTAGACACATTTTGAAGAACATTCTGTGGCTCCATCCACTCATCCCCAATTACAATATTAAATAGCACACACAAACATTAACATTCTGGCAATGTTTTCTGGTTCCTGAACCTCAGTCCCCTTCTAATATAAATCTCTGCTCTTAAAGGTCACATGCTATCTCCAGCCTGCCCTTTAAATTCCATGAGCAAACTGTTACAGCAACTTACATTCCAAATTAATGAGAACCTTGATAAACTGTGCCTCTTTCCCTGAAGAGACATGGACAATAATACATTAAAGTGACATGCATTTTTAACTCTGTATTTAATGTTTTGGGTAGAAATAGTTTAATTTGCTTATAATAATGTGCAAAAAAACCTCCCCAGATTTACCTCAAATCACATAGAAACACACACCTTTGTGTTAATAGACACGTCTATCGACCTGCAAAATTATATCACTGCAATAATGGTGTAATAATGTTGCACTACTATCAATATTATTCAAAATGTGGACTATGGATTGGTTGGCTGCTAGTATGGCAACTTTCTATGGAAGAGAAATGCAAATGTAGTCAATGGATACAAATATGGTATCTGTCCTTGACACAATGGGGAAAATTCCTAATTCCCTACATCAATGTAAGATGCACTGCCCTATAGGATTAATTCTTACCATTTACATAGAGAATCAGTTTTGAACTGTAAGATTGCCGAAAACACTCCATAACTTTCTCACTTCCACATGGACTCACTGTTTTATCTCGACAATGTCTCTGTTTCTCAGTTCATTGCCTACTCTACATTCATCTACTCTCTACTTTTGTGTTCTAATATCTTTAGAGTCCCTATACTATTGCCCCCTCCCATAAGATAGACTCAACATGGATTCCAAAATCATATATGAATTTTACTATATTTTTTACACTTAATGAAATTTTACTATTTTTTTACATTTTATGAAATTTTGCAATATATAATTAAGCATTCCCCTTGCCTGTGATGGACTCAGTTTCCAGTATTCTGGTCAAGAAACTACACTTTCCAAAGATAATTAATTAACTCTTCATCAATATAACACCCAAGGGGAACTGAAGAGGAAATGTGTGCCCACTAATCCCAGACAAAAAGTCTATCTACAAATCCCCTAACAAAAGCAGTTTCATTCTGTGTATCAAAGCTGTGTGTGTGTGTGTGCATTTTCTTAAAAATCAGCTATCATACTTACATGGTCATAAATCCCTTTGGGAAATCTCCACATATGTGGTATATATTAAAAATACCTAAGATGGAGTGGGGAAGCATATTTGTACTTATACAGTCCAGAACTTGCTTTTTGGAAAAACTTCAATAATTTGTCATGCCCCTGCATTTGTACTTGATACAGTCCAGAGAAAAGTTGACTTTTGCATCACCCAAGGGAAAAACTTC
Organism: Anolis apletophallus; assembly: GCA_030556195.1. Classification (NCBI taxonomy): domain Eukaryota; kingdom Metazoa; phylum Chordata; class Lepidosauria; order Squamata; family Anolidae; genus Anolis; species Anolis apletophallus. The sequence goes on along the minus strand of JARBWK010000002.1, from coordinate 85,165,403 downwards.
AATAATTTGTCTTGCTTTTTGAGTGCCTACATAATAACTCATTGTGTTCCCTGAGGCTTTTTTGGCTCCCAAATTTGGTCACCTCATGGATGATGTGGGGGTACATTTTGCAGGTCCCTTTCCAGGGAGATATGCAATGGCCAGCCAGAAAAGAGAACTAATTTTTTTTCCACCAGATTCCCTAGCCAACAACATCAAGAAGATTCCCTAGCCAACAGATTGAAACCGGGCCAGTTTCTGACCGATCAGGGGAGGGTGCAGGGACTTTGAATGGCCGTCAGATGTTTTGTACTGTACTGCATGCTTTATGCCTGGTCCTTTTGCGCTCAGGCTCTGTATCAGACATCATTTTCAGCCTGAAAGCAATAAACCTCTGTTTATGTGGCATTCAAGCCCAGATTGTGTTATGATCTGGTCAGCAGAGCGCCTTGAAGCTACCCGCCAAAGCAGCTGACCTCACAATGAGGATCTCTTTCCAGCAATCAACTATCAACTGCTCTTATGATAAATTTACTCCAATGTCAGGCTCTGAACATAGTCGAACTGTCACTCAAATATCTTCCCTTTCCTTTAAAACAAAGATGGACAGACATTAAGCCCTTTCTGGTCTTCAGTCGGTCTAGGGCAGGATGAGTATCATGCTGTCCCCTAGATCTTCTTGGATTACAACACACACACACACACACACACACACACACACTCCATACCACTAGCTACACTTGCATGCCTACATTGGCAAGGATCCATGCTTTTCACTCCAACCCTAGCACTTCAGTGAGTTGTTACTTGGCAATACAATTAACCCCTTTTATTTCACAGAAAGTGAACAGACAGATCTTTTCAAAGCTTTATTCAGGAACCAGTTCAGCCAATCATTGCCAATGGTTTCATGAGCATGAGCACAATTAGATATAGATTAACAGGTTTAAATTAGAAAAACCTCTTTTATTATTTAAATATTTGGTGAAAAGAGAAAATCAATATTTAGATAAGACATACTGTGTAAATGGAAAAGAAAGAAGATTTCTCCAAAGCCAGTTTTTAAAAAACCTTAGGAAAAGAAGTTAAGAAAGATCTCAGCAGAAAACACTGATAGGGAGAATGAAATTTATATAAACGATATTTAAGTTATATATCTTCAATGAAAATGCAGGACATCTTTGAAATAGTATGTCACAAACTTCTTAAACAACATGAATTATGATTGGCTCTGTAAAAAAATTGAAAAAAAATAACAAGAAATCCATTTAGGAGGTTAATGAACAAAACACCGGGGGGGGGGGGACGGACGATGACTTTTCCAATGATTTAATATTGCTTTGAAGCTAACTTCTTTATCAAAATATTATTAAACTTTCTAGATGTACTGAAACATTTGCAATATTGGAAGCAGTTACACTTTCAATAGTGAAATGCCCCAAATGAGAAGACTATTCCTCATTGACACATAATGACCCATACCAGGGCTGTCCAACTGGCGGCCCAGGGGCCTGTACACGGCCCCCCAGCCTGTTGGACATGGCCCCCGCTATGCCCCCGGCCACCATTTTTAATTTTTTTAAAAAAAAATCTAATTTTTTAATTAAAAAATCTAATTTTTTAAAAAAAAATGGCGGCCGAGGGGGGAGGGGGGGGCAGGGCAGGGAGGAGGAAGAGAGCTAGCTCCTCCTCCCTGCACCACCCCTCCGTCCCTCTCTCCCGCGCCGCCGATGCAAACTGGATCGCATCGGCGCTGGTGAGAGGGACCAGGGGCGGGACAAGGAGGAGGAAGAGAGCTAGCTCCTCCTCCCTGCACCGCCCACTTCTTCCCTCTCTCGCCGGCGCCGATGCCTTGGAAGGGAGGGGGTCCCCCGCGGTGCCTCCCTCCCTTGCAAGGCATTGCGGCAGCGGCTGACCTGCGGATCAGTGACCTGGAATCCGGCCCTTGGCCGGTTAGAAGTTAGACAGCACTGACCCATACTACTTAGAAAGGGTACATCACAGGCAGGTCGCACAGAGAAAGGTACATTTGGTATGCATGTTTAGGAATACTAAACACTCTGAAAAGGACATAAAACAGGCAACTCTTCTAATTAAGCAGACTTTCCGGTCCCATTTCCCTCATTATGTTTGTTTGTTTGTATTAACATTTGTCATTCTATTAAAAGTAGCCATCAAAAAGTAGTCTTCAAGGGGATTTTTTTTGCTGTTGTTTCGTACCTTCGACTCATTTCTGACAAACTTATCACCAAGTTTTCCAATAAAATTTGTTCAAATGGGATTTGTCTTTGCCTGCCACTGAAGCTGAGAGGGTATGACTTGCCCAAGGTCAACCAATGGATTTCCTTGGCTGAGTAGGTAATTAAACCTGGGTCTCCAGAGAGTGATAATCCTATGCTCAAACTTTACAGATTCAATATTTAAAAACATTATGGTTCACTTATGGGTAAACTATATATCAATGAGAAGGTGCAGATACTTGCTCCTTAAAAAATACACATAGGACATACCACAAATTCTTATGTGAAAAAAACTGGTTTTGGTGTTTGTAATCTGTTTTTGAAGTGTATGAAAAACCCCAGTACATCATAAGCTAATGTGAATGATTGCTGAAGGCTGGGTAAGAACTCAACTTCTATCCTTCAACAATCATTTAAAACCAAATGTGTTTTTTCAAATCTTTGGTAAGTTCAAAAGGCACCAGAATGTCGGATGAGTCTAATTAGTTGGGAATGCAGAATTGCACAAGAATAAGCAAAAATCCTCTCAGGGTCAGCTGATAAATTTAGCAAGGAGGTTTAAACATACAACATAAACAAAAGTCTTGCATATAACAGGATACTAAAGCAAAACACTTTAAATCTGTCTTGGTTTTTAAAAAAATATCAACGAAGAAGCTATGCAGTAGATAGAAATTAAACTTTACAGAAATTAAAATCCTTCAAAGTTGAAGCAATAGTAACTATGAGCAAAAGAAATTACATTGCATACAAGACTCCAACACTCATTCATTAATGAACTCATCGCATTGAGAAATTTCACCGTTGCAAGACACTCCATCCCCTTTTCAAGAATGGAGAGGCACAGAACATATCAAATGATGTTAAACTACTTCCAGCTGCCACGCATAGCCCTCAGTAGTTGAAAAGAGGCAGAAGTGCCCCAAAAGGAGGGAACTCCGACAATCCTGTTCAGGGACCTCATCAAATTGAGACATTTCCCCATCATAGGACACTTATTTATTATTTATTTACAGTATTTATATGCAGTCTTTCTCACCCCTGGGGGGACTCAAAGCGGTTTGCACATCAAATGGCAAAATTCAATGCCTTACATTGGGCACCGATACGATGCCAATACAATTAAAATAGTAAAACCACAATTAAACATAACTCATAATTAAAACAATACATCAACAAGCATTAAAACAATAAAACAGTCTCGTCAGTCAAACTGCCGTTCCAGTCAATGTCCCTCTAAATTGCTACATACATCTACTGTCCAAAGGCCTGGTCCCAGAACCATGATTTTAATTTTTTTTCCCCAAAAGCCAAGAGGGAGGGAGCGGATCTTACCTCATTTGGGAGTATGTTTCATAGGCAGGGGGCCACAGCCGAGAAGGCCCTGTCTCTCGTCCCCGCCAGGTGCATTTGTGCTGTTGACGGGAGCGAGAGCAGGGCTTCCCCAAATGATCTTAGATTACAAGGTGGTACATAGGGGTGGATGCATTCGGACAAGTAAGCTGGGCCAGAACTGTATAGAGCTTTATAGGTCAAAATCAGCACTTTGAATTGGGCTTGGAGATGGACTGGCAGCCAGTGGAGCTGGCATAGCGGGGGGGGGGGGGAGGTGTGGTTTGCTCCCTATATGTCGCCCCAGTTAGTAATCTGGCTGCCGCCCATTGGACTAGCTGAAGTTTCCGAACCATCTTCAAAGGCAGCCCCACGTAGAGTGCATTGCAGTAATCTATTCGGGATGTAACTAGACCGTGGACTACTGTGGCCAGGTCAGACTTCCCAAGGTACAGGCGCAGCTGGCGCACAATTCTTAATTGTGCAAAAGCTCCCCTGACCACCGCTGGGACCTGGGGTTCCAGGCTCAGCGATGAATCCAGGTTCCCTCCCAAGCTGTGAACCTGCGTCTTCAGGGGGAGTGTAACCCCATCCAACACAGGCTGTGACCCTATGCCCTCTTTGGCCTTTCGACTGACCAGGAGAACCTGTCTTGTCTGGATTCAATTTCAATTTGCTAGCCCTCATCCAGTCCGACACAGCAGCCAAGCACCGGTTCAAGGTCTGAACAGCCTCCTTAGTAACAGGTGGGAAGGAGTGACCAATTTGGACGCCATCTGCGTACAGATAACACCTTACTCCGAAACTCCGGATGATCTCTCCCAGGGGCTTCATGTAGATGTTAAATAACATCAGGGACAGTACTGAACCCTGAGGGACTCCACCAAACAACGGCTGTGGAATTGAACAGGTGTCACCCAGTAACACCTGCAAAACAGTACCTCCAATGCCCATTCCCGAAAGGCGACTCAGAAGGATAACGTGGTCGACGGTATCGAAGGCCGATAAGAGGTCCAGCAGAACCAACAGGGACACTACTCCTGTCTAGCTCCCGGCATAGATCATCTACTAAGGCGACCAAGGCTCTTTCAGTGCCACTTCAACCTCATTTCCAACATGGAGAGACACAGAGCTTAACACATGATGTAAAACTACTTCTGGGGTTGAAAGGGGGCAGAAATGTCCTGAGAGGAAGGAACGCTGAACATGGGCCAACAATCATGTTCAGAGCTCCTACCTCCTATTGTGTGTTACTCTCATGGTTCCAGCTGAAAAGCAGGTGGGGCGGGAAGCATCAAAGTTTCCAGTCCTGTTTCATTGTCTGCCCAGTCAGTCTCCTTTATCATATGAGGTTTTAGGCAGGGCAATTTTACCCCATGGAAAGAAGAAATTTTAAACTGGGGCACTGGATCTCCTTTATTATAAAGAGTTTGAAGCAGGGCAAATGTATCTCATGGAAAGAAGAGGTTTTAACATGATGCACTGGGTCTCCTTTGTCATAAAGAGTTTGGAGCATGGCAATTTTATTCCATGGAAAGAAGGTTTAAAGTGGTGTCAGTCTCCTTTAATGTAAGGTGGGAGGTTTTGGGGTTTTTTTGCGGGGCAAGGGATCTCTTGGCTTTCGGATATTTTAGTTTTCCCTAATTAAAAACGTGATTAATGTAAGATTAATGTATTGCCAGCCTTTAGATTTCCACGTGTGAGTGTGATGGGGGGCAGAACTCAAAATGGGGTAGCTGACAATCTAAAGGAAAGTCACCTGAGCTTTCCCATCTTAATGTGATGAGGTCCTAGAACACATTCAGCACTGTATGCTTCTAGCAATATAGTGTTGGATTTCAACTAGTAGCTTTCAAAGTTGTTTCCTCTTTTGTATGCATAGAACAATAAATGATATAATGACTGGAAATGGTTTTCCACAGACTAATCCTTTTGCATTGAGTTGGGAGGGGGGGAGAAAAATCTTCACACTGGCACGTGATGCCAGCAAGCACTTAATATGATACCTTTATCAAAACTTTAAAGTAAGGTGGGCATCCCTCAGTTCCATCCTTGAGGCTGAATGATCAGCACCACACACAAACACATCACAAGCCCAAACAGCTGTCTGGCTACTGCTAGGAAAGAATATAGGGAAGTGGAATTGGCAAGGGGGTTAGGCAAGACTGTATTCTATCACCCTATCTCTAACTTCTTTGCTGAATATTTCATACATAGACAAGCAGGATTACACCTAGAGCAAAAAGGGACAGGAACTGGAGAAAGGAACACCAAGAATTTAAAATATGCAAATGAAACTACTCCCAACAAAAATAGCAAAAGCCTGGAATGATTATTGAAAAAAGTCAAGGAAGAAAGTACAAAGGCAGGTGGGAACCATCAAAGTTTCCAGTTCTGTTTCATTGCCTGTCCAATCAGATTCCTTTATCATATGGGGTTTTCAGCACGGCAAGAAGAAAACATTAAGAAATCAAAAATAATTGTAATGACTCTCCAACTTCGGTCAGGAAACAAGCGTAGATAGAAGCACGGTCCAACACGATTTTATTGCAGCTACAACCCTTGTGAAGCTAAAGCAAAGTCCCGCCACCCAAACACACCTTATATACCCCGAACCCCCCCTTTGCCCACGCAATGTCCAAGGAGGGTTGCACCATATCCGGGTGAGTCAGCAGTTCCCATAGTCCAGGGGATATGACCTCATGAGGCTCTAAGTTCGCATAATTAGGATAGTGTCCAATGTCCGTGTCCAGAAGGAGTTACCTCACTTCCTCCATGACTCAGCAGGCATCTGGAAGTTGCATCACATCCAGTCTGTCATGACACAGTCCCTCAGGAACTAGAGCAAAGGTCGGTCCAGCTCTCATAGAACTGGGACAAAGGTCAATGCCACCTCAGGGCAGGCTGGGAATCTGAACTTCCTCAAAGCTCAGATTTCCCAGCTCTGACATAATGTCCTTTTCCACCGCGTCCTCCCCCTGCAGAAACAAAACACCATTCAATCCTTGGGAGGTAGGGGACCCAGGTACTTCTTTAACAGACTACAATGAAATGTAGGATGAACCTTACCCAAACTCTTTGGCAAAATTAACTTATACGAAACTTTATTTACCACCTGCTCAATCCTAAAGGGACCAATGTACCTCGGACCTAATTTCTTTGAGGGCAAACCTAACTTTAAGTTCTGAGTGGATAACCACACTAGGTCTCCCTCAGCATACACTTCTCCCTCCTGCCTCCGTTGATCTCCAAATAGCTTATATGACCGTTGCGCTTTCCCCAAAGCTTCAACCACCTCTTTCCACTCCTCTTGCGCCCGCACTCGCCATTCCCCTTTCTCTTCCTTATTTAACTCCAACAACTGAGGCAGAGGGGCCACATCCTGGCCATAAACTATCTCAAAGGGCGACATCCCGGTAGAGGAATGTACCGAACTATTATACGCCATCTCTGCGTATGGCAACAAATCTGACCAGTTGTTTTGCTCCTTATTGCTGAAAATACGCAAATAACCCCCTAATGATTTCTGCGTTCTCTCAACGCCCCCATTGCAACAAGGATGATAAGCAGACGTCAATTTCCTCTCAGCCCCTAATCCCTCCAGGAACCGTTCCCAAAACCGGGCAGTAAATTGCACCCCACGATCACTAAGCACTTGCTCTGGACACCCGTGCAATCTATATATATGCTGCACATACAACTCAGCCAACCTCTCAGCCGAAGGTAACCCTTTCAAAGGGACAAAATGAGCCTGCTTAGAGAACATGTCCAACACTGTCCATATGTAACGATATCCCCGACTAGAGGGCAACTCCCCCACGAAATCTGTGCTGACATGCGTCCACGGCCGCACTGGAGTAGCCACTACTTGAATTAAACCCTGTGGCTTAGCGGCGGGAGCTTTGCTTCGCGCACAATCCTCACAACTCCCTACATACTCCTTAATTTCTGTCCTCATACCAGGCCACCAATAACGCTTCTTCACATTCAAGAGGGTCTTGGTAACCCCCCAATGACCGGCAGTCTTATGGTCATGATTGAGGCTTAACACTTTCTTCCTCACACCTTGAGGCACATACACCTTAGTCCCTACAAGCCACAAACCGTTCGATTGCTTACACTACTCCTTATGACCACTCAACCAAACATCTCCTTCATATCCCCTCTGCAACTCTAAACACCATTCGTCTACAACCTCTTCCTCCTTTTTCACCTCTCGCTTCACTTGAGATCTGGTCTGCACCGCCAGACCCCATTGCTCCTTGGTGAATACCTCCTCCGACCTAGTAACAGGATCCTCTCCCACATGAGGATACCGAGATAAAGCGTCAGCCACCACATTCTCCTTCCCTTTGATGTGTTGCAGCGAAAAATTAAACCGCGCAAAATATTGAGCCCATCTCACCAATTTGGGAGATAGCTTCTGAGGATTCCTAAGATACTGCAGATTCTGATGGTCAGTCAACACCACAAAAGGGAAAACAGCCCCCTCTAGAAACTGACGCCACGTCTGCAACGCACTCCTCACAGCGAACGCCTCCTTCTCCCACACTGGCCATTTCCTTTCCTGCTCTCCAAACATTTTAGAAAAATAAGCACAAGGTCTCAAGTTCCCCTGTTGATCCCTCTGTAACAATGCTCCTCCATATGCCCACGCCGAGGCATCGCACTGCACTACAAACGGTTTTTCCACATCAGGATGCAGCAGCAAAGGGCCACTGGTGAAAGCCCTCTTCAATCTCACAAAAGCCTCTTGACATTCATCTGTCCACCTTAACTTAGAGCCCGGAGCCCTAGTCTTCTTAGACTCCCTTCCCTTAATCTTTAACAACTCTGTAAGAGGAAGGGTTATAGCTGCAAACGCCGGGATGAAAGTGCGATAAAAATTCGCCAACCCCAGGAAAGCCTGCAATTGCCTACGAGTTTGTGGAGCCTCCCAGCTCAACACATCTTCCACCTTAGTCGGATCCATGGCCACGCCACTCTCGCTAATCCGGTAACCCAAAAAATCAATCTGGTTCCTACCAAACTCACATTTACTCAGCTTGACATATAACTTAGCTTGCCTCAGTCTTTCCAACACCTCTCGAACCAGATGCACATGCTCCCCCTCAGTACGCGTCACAATCACAATATCATCTAAATATACAAACACCCCCTTATACAAAAGGGGGTGCAGCACCTCATTTATTAATTGCATGAAAATACCGGGAGCTCCGGCCAATCCGAATGGCATTACGACCCATTCGAAAAGCCCAAGGGGACAAGAGAAAGCTGTCTTCCATTGGTCACTCTTCCTCACCCTCACCATATGGAACGCGTCTATTAAATCCAACTTGGTAAAGAACCTACCTCCCCCCAGATGGCCTAACAAATCTTTGATTAGTGGCAAAGGGTAGCAATTGGTAGTACTAATAGCATTCAAACCCCTGTAATCAATACACAATAGCAATTTCCCATCTTTCTTTTCCGGAAATAACACTGGTGCAGCAATAAGAGACTCAGACCTTCGGATAAACCCCTTCCTTAAGTAATCGTCGATTTGCTCCCTTAAAGCTACTTTCTCCTGCACCGTCATAGCATATATCTTGGGCTTTGGCAACACTGCCCCCTCCTTAATCTCCACCCGACATTGAACATTCCGGAAAGGGGGGAGACTTTGGGCTAATATGGGATTGAACACATCTGCATAATCTCCATATTCCTCGGGCACCCCCTGCACCTTAATTCCCTCCCTCCTTTCCACATTCGGTTCACATTGTACAATCCCAGTCCTCCAATCAATTTTGGGGTTAGCCTGCTCAAGCCATGGCAATCCTAATACTACCTCGTGGCCTTTAATTGGTGCCACCACGAAGTCAATATTGCCTTCCCAAGGGCCCACCCGGCCTTTCAAATCCTTCGTTCCCAATACAGACGGTCCCCTTCCAATAGAAGACCCATCTAACTGAGTAAATACCACAGGCACTGGTAAGTCCTTAGTTTCACCCCCTAAGCTATCTACCAGCTTTGGCGACATGATGTTTTCCGAACACCCACAATCCACCAATGCCTGCTTCTCTATTACCACCCCTTCTTTATACAATCCCAAAGAACATTGTACACTCGGGGCACTCACCCCAACACTCTTTGAGTCCATATTGTCACCTATAGCTGCTTTTGCGGCAGCCACTTTTCTCTGATCCGGCAACTGCTTCTGCCGGCACTGGGATGCAAAATGACCTGGTTGGGAACAAATGAAACAGAGGCCCTTTCCCATCACAGGTTTCTTCAAAGCACTGGGACGTTTGTCACCGCTACCACGCTTGGCCTCTCCTCCCCGGAACCGTCCCTCTCCGGAGTAGCGTCCCTGGCCTCGGGACCTCGCCGATTGGAACTTCCGCCGTTGCACCTGGGCCAAGATCCCTTCCACACTGCCTGCAAGCTGGATCCAACCGTCCACGTCACCCGGATCATCCCGATGTAAACACCACTCCAGGATCTCCCTCCGAAGGCCATCTTTGAAAAGTTCCAGCAGCGTTGCTTGGGACCACTCAGCAACTTTACCAGCCAAACTCATAAACTCCTCCGCATACTCCGTCACAGAGCGAGGTCCCTGAACCAAGCTGCGCAATGACTCTTTAGCTTTAATCCTCTCCAGTGGATCACGGAAACGATTCCGGATAGCTTGCAGAAAAGCCCGAACAGTTTTTAGACATGGATCCTTACGATCATGGCATTGTACATACCACTCAGCCGCTCGACCCTTGAACACTCCTCCAATGGCTCGTACTCTACTGCAATCACTTGGGTATAAGTGACCATAATCTTCCATATGGTCATTTACTGCAGCAATGAAGAAGGCCACCTTGCAAGCTTCTCCTTCAAATTCCACTCGCAAAGGTTCTTTCTTCATCCGACCTCCAAACTCCTGGGACTGTACTCCCCCCCCCCCCCCCACTGGGGAGCCTCTGGCCTCCGAACTCCTCTCCCCATCCCGGCTGGCTGTGGGAGATTCGGATTCGCCTTCTCTCGAATGCGATTCACTTGAACGGGTTTTCCCTCCGACATCGGGACCCCTTGGCATTCCTCCTGACGCCCACCTGTAGTCCACACTCCCAAAGGAGATCTAGGACGTTCATCTGATGGGCCGCCATCCATCCAGGAGTAAAAAGTAAAATCTCCTCCTCCAGGGGCACTCCATACCGAATCCCTCGGCTCCCTCCGCGCCATCGCTCGGGACATCCTCCTCATAGTTTGCTCCATCGCCTCCATCTTGCACCGCATCACTTCCAACTCCGACAGTGCTTCTGGCTCAGTGGTTTCACTTCCACTTTCCTCCAGGTCCACCTGAGCTGGGGCAGCCTTCCCCCGCAGCTTCTCTGGTCCTGCCATCTACTGGATCCACCTGAGCTGGCCCACTTCTCCGCACAGCTTCTCTGGTTCCTCCGGTCATCCGGAAATCCACCTGAATGGGAGCTCTCGCCCCCATTTCTCTGGATACGCCTCCTCTGGAGCTCACCTGAGCGGACCACAACCTTTGTTCCTCCGCTTCTCTGAGCTCGTCCACCTGAGCTGACGAACGCCAATACGCCATCGCTTCTCTGGACTCGTCCGGGCATCCTACATGGTCAATAGTGGTCCATTCCCACTCCATGGTTCTCCGGATCTCATCAGGAGCAAGGTTCCACATATCAATATACTCCTCCTCCTCTCTCGCCGACCTCGCCATTTCTGGGACAGTCGAAACGGGCTTTAGCTTCTGTAATGACTCTCCAACTTCGGTCAGGAAACACGCGTAGATAGAAGCACGGTCCAACACGATTTTATTGCAGGTACAAAACTTGTGAAGCTAAAGCAAAGACCCGCCACCCAAACACACCTTATATAGCCCGAACCCCCCCCCCCTTTGCCCACGCAATGTCCAAGGAGGGTTGCACCATATCCGGGTGAGTCAGCAGTTCCCATAGTCCAGGGGATATGACCTCATGAGGCTCTAAGTTCGCATAATTAGGATAGTGTCCAATGTCCGTGTCCAGAAGGAGTTACCTCACTTCCTCCATGACTCAGCAGGCATCTGGAAGTTGCATCACATCCAGTCTGTCATGACACAGTCCCTCAGGAACTAGAGCAAAGGTCGGTCCAGCTCTCATAGAACTGGGACAAAGGTCAATGCCACCTCAGGGCAGGCTGGGAATCTGAACTTCCTCAAAGCTCAGATTTCCCAGCTCTGACAATAATGACCACAGAATTTACATTACTTTAAAGTAGATGATGAAAAAACTAAAAAAACTGATTTTCCATAACTTGGCCCAGTCATTCAAACAGAATGGAGACTACAAGCAAGAAATCAGAAGACAACTAGAACCTGGAAGGGCAACTATGAAGGAACTAGAAAGAAATGTAAACATATATATTGAATGCCAAAGTTAGGAATGTCCTTTCAATTGTAGTTCCCATTTTTAGGTGTTGTTTTAAAAGCTGGACAGTGAAGAGGCTGACAGGAAGAAATTTAACTCATTTAAAATGTGGTGCTGGAGATAATAAATCAAGCCTGAACTCTCTCTAGAAGCCAAAATGACTCAATTGAGACTGTCATACTTTGGACAAATCATGACTTCTCTAGAAAAGTATGAAAGATAACAACAAACCCATTCCTAACTGAATCTACCATTCTCAGTTTCAGAACTTTAATTGTGTTCTTGCAATTGTTTAAGAACAGGATTTGAAAACTCCTGCCAATATATAATCATCCAGATGTATTAAAAATCCAGATCCATTTGAAGGCAGGTAGATAATGTGGTGCCTTCCAGATGCTTCGGACCACAGCTCCCATAGACTTTTTATCTTGTTAGCTGAGAATAACAGTGTCCTCAACTTCCGAAGTATACCCTGCAATCTACTCCTGGCTTAAACATACAGTTTGGTAAACATAATTACTCCCAGCATTCACGATAATTTCAGCCAACAGAGCTGTTCATTTGCCAGTGACACACTATAGTCAAATGCTTCCAGAATAGTTTTAAGCAGTACAATAAGAAGAAATCCTGCCAACAATCCACTCTTAGGTCCCAGAAGACCTCAAAGATTTGAACTACTGGGTCTTTGAAAATTTATAGACTATGACCTAAGGTCCCAAGGGAAGTCAGGGGACAGGACTAAAAGTCTTCACACTGAAATGTATCAGGGAATGAAAGCCACCTGCAAGAATGGAATGTTCATTCTGACTAGAATGTACTTGAGAGAAAATGAGTACTTTTTGTGCTAAAGAACAGATATATTACTAACCCACTAGGTGTTCTGGCCTCAGCATTTAATTTTAGGCTGTGTGTCTATTTAAATTCACACACAATTCACTGTTCATGCAGCTCTTAAACTTTATTGATGACACAAGGAGAAATGTGTAATATTCAAGAAACCATCAACATAAAGCAGTTGTATTCTTGACAGAACCTGAAATGCAATATTTTTTTTACTCGGAGCACTCTTGATACTTTGCATTTCCTAGTTCAGATAGCTAGTAAAATGAAAGTTCTTATCTAAATCACTTAATAGGGTAATTACACTGAGATTGTGCAGATACAAATTCAGTCACCAGGTTGCTAATAACAAGCCTTCCAAATTAAGTGCTTGCTTTCTTGCTTAATCTATATGGACTGCAGTAAACAGGAAGATGGAAACAATAGTTTCTCATCCACACTATCTTCTATTATTATTATATTTATTTATTTATACTCCACTTTATCTTGCCAAAGGGGACTCAAAGCAACTATAAAATTAAAGCCATATAAATTCTGTGTCCTATCAGGGGCTTCGATGGCACCATTGTAACTCGGAGAAAACCAAAATGGTGGATTGGTTGGGCCTAACCATGCACAATATTCCTTCCTTTGTTCACTACTCACATAGATTAGAGGAGTGGGTGCATACATAATAGCAAGTGCACAAGGGGGAAGGGGATGGGAAGGGATAGAGAAGTATGCATTTGCTCATTCACACAAGCGGAAGAGGGAAAGAGGATTGGAGGATGCATACATCTCCTCATTCACGTAAGTGGCAGTAAAGAAGGGAATGGGAAGAAAGTGCACACACATTGGCTCACTCATACCGGTGGAAGTAAGGAAAGGGATGGGAAGGTGTATGTTTAGTTACCTATAAGGTCGGAAAAGGGTGAATGGTGTGCATATGCTCACTCACACGGGGGGGATAGATGCATCGTTCCTCCCTTCCAGTCCCACATACTATCCTCTACCCTCCCTCATCACCTATACAAGTGAAGAAAAGTGCACACAGTTGTGGCCAGTACAGGTATTTTTAGTGTGTTAAATATAGCTTGTTTTTTTCTACTTTCATGGGGAATCTGTGCCACTAAGCACCAGAATATAAAGCACTAACTGCAATGTTATCCTCTTTTTAAAAAATTAAAGATAGAGTCTGAGCAACATAAAGCAGGAAGTTCATCATTTGCAAAAGGACATGAAACTTCATTGCTATAAAACTTTTTTTTTTGCTATAAATGAATGGTCTGAATAGAATGATGTTCTTTATATATGGTGGAAGGTTTGTTTTTTTGCTTATCTATGTTTTAAGCCTTGACTTTTGGCAAAGTATTATATATTCATAATAGGGTGTTCATTGTTTTTCACAATTATTTGGTTATAATGTCTGGAGGTTGTCTTATGAGGAAATAATATCAGTCTTATTTTGCAGCAAAAAAAGCTTCAAATATTTCTTGTGACCTACAGAACAGGTGGTGCTTTACTTCAACATTAGAAAGCCAAACCAGTCTTCAAATCTTAGTGCAATTCCAAATGACTTAAATTAACAATCACAAGCTAGAGAAAAGTTAATTTCCAGATCTTGACATACTAAGTGTAACCCAGTAGTTCCAAGTAGTTCACATTTTAAAATTTAAACCCAATATATAAATTAGGCATGATCGTGTCAAAAGAGCTTCATTCAGCCATCTGGAAAATGACTTGCAAAATGTAGAATATCTGGAAAAAAAAGTATAATTCAGAAAGGTTCCAATAAAAAAGCCAATTTATTCGAAACAGTTGGGTTCTATACAAACATAACAAATTTAGTAGAGCAAACTATCTCACAAAGCTCCAGATTCAGTCCACAAGCCCACATACAGAGACAAAGACAGACAGAAAGACAGATTATATCAACAAAGAGAATGGCATTCTACTTATATTTGATGGAAAATTGTGCTATTCATTTCTCTCAGAGAAAGAAACAGGTATCTCTGCCCTTGGATTTAGGTTCATAAGCTACTACATTTGAGAAGCCTTCAACTAATAAAAACAGTAGCCAGAAAATATTGTCTTCTGGGAAAAAGTCATTCCACACATATTGTTCCCACTTGTCTTTAAAATGCTTCTGTACCTAAGAATGTCAGTGATAAGTGTCCCTCAAAAATTGCTTTTTCTGCACATGCTGGTGTTCCAGTCATGAAGACTAAACTCTAAATATTGAGATCTGTTACTTAGTACATTCTTGCCTTTTCTCTTGCTCTCTGTGCACTTGTATATTTACTTTGACATTCCAAGGCCTAAGTTTGCTTATACAGATATACATTCAATTGAATTGAGACAATGTACAGTAAATACCTTGGATAAAACAGGGAAAGTTTGTTATCATGACAAGCTACAAAATGTAAATATCCCAAAACTTACAGACTATTACAGTTCATTAACACCCATTCTTAATCTAGGTGCTTATTCAAGGCTTATGCCAGGCATGTAGCCAAGGGGGGGGGCTAAGGGGGCTTCAGCCCCCCCCCCCATTCTTAGGGTGGTCCGTGAAAAGGCCTTACTGGTACATTATTTAAACTGTTATGTTTATTCATATCATGATCTGATCACCATGCTCATTATATCCCACATTAAAGGGGTTATTGGGATAACAATACAAAAGGTTTGCTAGGGTAGACCCTCTTCCACCCAGTCTCAGCCCCCCGAACCAAACTCAGCCCCCAATCAAAATCCTGGCTACGGCCCTGGCTTATGCTAATGGATGTAGGGACAGAAAGATGAACATAAGTTGCCAAAGAAAAAGTTTAAAATTGGCACAAAGGTGCTCAAAAAGTCTCCAGTTATATCTGCCTTCAGAAGCTCAGATTGTACAGAACTGTAACATCTCTGAATATTGTGTTACTTTTTTGTTCCACTTTAGAAAAAAAATCTAACATCAAACACACATGCAAGAAAAATTGGAAATACGTTGTTATGTGATAGTTGGTATAGGCCTCCCCTCCCCACAAGCCTCACGCTGAGGAGGAAGACTGCCCACCAGGGTCCGTGCAACTTCTTCCCAAGGCAAGTGCCAGAGGGGCTTGCTTTGAGACCTCCCTTTGAGGGCAGTTGAACTTCACTTCTCCCCTTCGACGACCCTGATGCCTCAGTGACCGATAAGCAGCAAAGGATGGATTGATGTATTGGTACTCACTTCTTTGCCATGTCACTTGCCTTCTTTCCACTTCCTTTATGCACAGAGCTGCATTTGTAGCAATGAGGATAGAAACCAAGCTCCATGTGATATCCTTTACTGGTTTACAAGTGACTGAAGCATCTTGATATCAACCATAGAGAAGGGAAAGTGGCAAAGGGGCTCTGTCCCTTATCCTGCCCTGCCCCTGCCCAGCGCATCCCTGCCTTGCCGGCTCAGCCAGCCTGGTCCACAATGCGGCCTCAAGGCAAAGACGTTTGCCCATATCTGCTCTAGTAGATGTATAATTCCAGAAAATACTTTTTTAAAAATTTATTTACACCCTGCTTTTAAAAAAAGAAGAAAAGAACTCGGAGCAAAGTGTACACTTCAAAAATTGCACATATTGAAATATTTGCCATTGTCACAATGACTCCCTCATTTCAATTTTTAGATTCAGATCATTTGGTCAGGAGGATGACAGCACTTCACCAGTACTCAATTACTTTTAAAGCCTAGCATTGTCACCACACGCCTTAAGCTATACAGTATTGGGAACCATGTCTTTCTAATTTTAATAGGACTGATTTCCACATAAACATGGAATTATAAAAAGTGACATCTTACCTCAAAGTCACAAACAAAACACTGTGCCACAGGAAAGCATCAATAATATATTTATGATGACACTGCTCCCACTGAATTATAACAAACACATTGTGAAAAACGACAGTCCATTAATTTGTTTTTTATTTGTTGAAAATTTCATGTATTTGACAAGCTTTGACTATTGAATTACTACAATATCAAATACAGCCAATTGGGCCATCCAAGACATATTCCAAGGCAACTGGACAGGATCTATCTGGACAATATTCTTGACCCTGTAGATGTGCTGAAATATTCAAATACGTAGCAGAAGTTTACTAAAAAAATTCCCTTGGCATCTAAAATCATATTTCATTTCATTTCAAGTATAATTTTGTAGTTATGTAGAATACTGAAACATTACTATAACAAACTTGAACTATGATACTGAAGAATAACTATGTTAAGATATAAATTAATATTAAGAAGTATTTAAAAGATGGGCAAAACTTTATCACTTTTGGGAAGGAATTCTGTGATAAAATGTTTTGCTGAGAATAGACAATACTGATTTTGACTACTGATTTGGTATTTAAGCAATGACAGATACCTGTCAAAATATCTATGGCAATGGAAGAAATCAACAGTCAAATATAAAATTTTACAATATGCAAAACAGATAGAGAATATCATACATGAAATTGAATGTTGCTGCTAGCTGTTTGGTATAATTGAAAGACTGGATTATACAGACAAAAAAAGAGAATATTTGATTTGAAAGATCACAACCTGGCTTGGGTGGCATTCCTGTCTATTGTATAATAAAACTATATAAGTGAATATAGCTTTTAATAATTATCTTGAGATATACCTCCTTAAGAATATGGAATAGATGCTAACCAAAGTTATTGTTGCACTCCAGGACAGGAATAGCCCTCTGATTTTAGAACACCACATGTTGAGTAGGGAAAAACAATCCTTTTATTTAAGATTAATAAAATCAGCAAAGTACAAAAGCACTTTAAAAGAATAGGTAAATCCAATTAGGAAAGAAGATAAGCAAGAACAAATTAGTCCGAGATAGGGTTCAGCAAAGTCCAAAAACAAAGTCCACACTTCTTTAACAAAAATCCAAAGAACCAGGAAACATTAATCCAAGGCTGGAATATGTATCAAGAGACAAAGAGTCCAACCATGAAACAAGAAATCCTTAAACATGAATCTCCTAAGCAGAACTTCCATGAGACAAGAACAAGAACTTAGCAGGATTCTAAACAATGCTTCATCTGACTATATTTCCCATGCTTGGAATTTTATATCCCCTCGTTAAGCAATTCCAAGCACTCAGAAATTGATTTTGTTTTCCCTGAATGCCTCTCATCCTTATCTGTCAAAGCCTGGCAGAACGGCAAAGACCTTGGTCGAGCTGTCTGTTTTGGCTAATTTCCACGCGCCTTTCTATATGCTCATTAGTTTCTGCAGGTGCCAAGTTGTTTTCAAGCCCCAAATCCTGGGAACTCTCTGGGAGCAATTCAGGGAGTAAACCATCATCCCTATACCATGTAGAAATATTCTCATGGGAAACTACACTTTGAAAATGTGTCTCTATGTCATTCTCTGCATCAATATCAGCGACCAAACTATTGCTATCTTGAACCTCAATGACATCATTCCCCACACCCAAAGCACCTTGATCTTGAAACACAATCACAGGCTGAACTCCAACAGTTATGTCCTAAGATGCCACTATGGGTTTTAATGCAAAAATCATCCTGTATGAAGAAAATAGCAGCAAAGGAAAAATTATTAATTTACAAAGATCTTTTGGAATTTGACCAAGATCAATGTCAAATTAAGTCAAATGAATAATTTTAGTGCAGCACAGGCTATTTTGGAAGCCAGCCTTGCAGCTGTGCTTTTAGATCTGAAGGGACCCCACTACCCACCACTGATTTTGGACTTTGTGGTTTTTAATAATTAGTTTTAATGTTTTATGTTTTAATTTTATGGCTTTTGATGCACATGTTTATATTTTTATTCTATGTTTGTATATGTGATACCAAATTGTTGCAACTCTGAGTCTCCCTCAGGATTAGAAGGGTGGAGTATACAGTAAGTAAGTAAATAAATAAATAAATAAATACATTATTGATAGAGAGATAGTATTTTCAATTGTATTACTACAGACAAATATTTGAAAAGTTTGTAATGGATAACAGATTGCATGGTTTCAAGTTGAGCAAAACTGAATTTGAGATGCAGTGTATTTGAGATACTGATAATGACTATTTTTGATTGGTAAGATGTAAATTTAGTATAAATTTACTAAAAATAGAGCTGGAATAACTATAAAACCCTATAAGGTTCAGGACCAAGCACTTTGGCAGACTGAACCTATCTGGGCTCTGGAGAGGCACTTCTCTCAGTACCACCACCATTACAAGCACAGTTGGCAGGGCCTTCCCAGTGGCTGCCTCTCAACTCTGGAACTCTCTGCCTAGAGATGCAAGAATCTCTCCAGTTCAAAGCAGCAAGTTCAAATATTTTTATTAAGGCAGGCTTTTAAAAAGAATGGGCCACGTGGTGCCACATGGTGTTTGAGCTGTTTTTAACAGTTTCATAGTTATTCATTTGAATGAGGTTTTTAATGGCAACATTTCAATCTATTTTAATTTCTGTATTTTGTAAGTTGTGCATTGCTTTAGGTCTCAATTCCTGAAAGAAAAGTGGGGTACCAATAAATTGAAGAATAACAGGAACAGGAACAAGTTAAAGATGATAAAAGGTATCATAAAGGGGATACAACAGTTTGGATACAATATACAGCTGGCAGAATGGGGAAAATGTGATTTAAGGGAATTAAACTGGCATTAAGTTATGACCTGAAGTAGAAATTTTACAAAATGATGTATCGTTGGTACCTGATACCACTAAAACTGAACAAAATGCCTAAAGAAGTTTATAATGTATGCTGGAAATGCAAGCAACAGGTGGGAGTGTTCTAGTATGATATAAGAAATTTTGAGGATTAACATTCAATTGAAACCTGAATTGTACTTGCTGGAATTTATGAATGATCAAATGGAGAAGTATGGAAAATTACTATGCAAGATAATCATTGCTGGAAGATTACTGCATGTGCAAAAGTGGAAAAATACAGCAATGCTAACTAAAGAGGACAGGCTGTTGAACTCTATGGATCTAGCTGGATTGACAAATTAACAACACAGATTGGAGAAAAATCACTGGTAACACTTTTAGAACACTGGGACTTTTAATTGGGTTTTTTTTTTACCTGAAGGATTTGATAATAAGATTTGCTAAAGCCAAAAGGGCATATAAAAAGTAATTATAATTGGGAAGATTACCTTATTCATATATAATCATCATTAGACAAGTTGGAAATCAAATGTAAATTTCTTTCTTCCTACTATTATTCCTGTTTTTACTTGTGTTTTCTTTCTTTTCTCTTATCTTTTACTGTATTGGAAAATACTAATAAAATACAAATAAAATAAAACTGCAGATTAATCCCTACATTTGATGCACAGCAAATAAAAAGAGAGACCAACAACCCCTAGGTGAGTACTACATACTGCTTCTCCTCAATTCATGGTACTGAACAACTGAAACATGATGTGCATTCTTTTTTTCTGCTTAAGCAAAATGGATTTCTATGACCAAGATCTGTACTAAGATAACAATAGTCCAGGATTACATTTCTATAGAATGCCTAGTTAACTAATTCACCAAGCTACAGCAATTCCTGTTATCATTTAATTTATTTATTTATTTATTTATCTACAGTATTTTTACCCCACCCTTCTCAGAGCAGCATTCAAGCATTGCTTTAATAATATTCAAGCAATAGCTGGCTTTTTCTAACAGAAATATATACCGTAGCAGATATGTCACTGCTTCCAATGAAACATATCAAATCTAATGTATATGCAAACTAAAACAGGCATTTTCCCCCTAGAATACAGGAACTAGTAAAAAGGAAACATCCTTCCAGCATGTTTTGGACTATACCAGAAGTACCAGAAGCTAATAGGATTCTGGGAACATGCAGAATGTAAAAAGATTACCCATCCTGGCTTTACATATATGTACAGTCTGTCTCAAAATAAAATATTGAATTCAATTCTGATTACTGAATGCAGTTCAGCTGATATAGGAGAAAGAACATGATATACTGATAAAGCAACTCTTTATTTCCCTGTAAGACACCCTAGGTCAGGAAGCACACCCACCTTGATTAGCCAGGGTGGCCATTCCTGTACTGGAAATCAGACATGCTATCAAAGTGGCTCATTTAAACTGAGATACATATCAACTTTAGCCATCATTAGTACTGAAGACGAGGTACCAGCCCCAGACCATTAGGTGACTATCTAAATATGCTTTCATATAGCTTTTTGAAAATGACAAGAGAAAAAAAACATCCCTTCATAAGTGAAGAATCATTATCTGCATCCTCTTGATGGAGCTCTTCTTTCATATACTGAAGCAGAACAAAAAATGTAATATAACCAAGATTATATTTCATCTCTTCATTAAAATGCTGCAGAATCCTTTCCCAATAGATCTTAAAGTTCTGACACTCAAAAATATATGTGGATCTTCACTTTGCCAGTTTTACTACTATCTCTCTCTCTATAAAAAGAGACCTGTCGTCGTGAGTACCTTAAAAACAATAAAACCACTGAACGGACACATACCAAATTTGGCCAAAAAATAGCAAACGGGACAAGGTGTGACCAACAACTAGAAAAAACACACGAAAAACTTCCAAATCAAATTAAAAACCGCTGGAGGACGACACAGGGCACACGCACCGTTTGGCTTCTTCAGAGTTTGCCGCTGAGACAACCGGCCTCGGCGTGCCGGCCAATAGGAAGCCGTGCTTGCGCCCAACAGATGGGGGGGGGGGCTTGGCTCACTGAGTGCGTCCTTGCCCCGCCCCTTCACCCTGCAAAATGGAGGTATAGGCCTTGTTGCAGGGGCATGCCCTCGTCCTCTTCTTCCTCCTCCTCGCTGGGCCTGGGCCCTCCTGCGTTGCCTCAAGGGGCCTAGGTAGGCCTCAGACCTTTTTCCTTAAGACAGCCCTTGGGCAGAGTGGAGACGGGCTGGGGAAAGGGGTGGTGCTCAAGGCCTCGTGGAACCACACCCCCTCATTGAGAACCCTGTCTGGGCCAACTTGGGCCCTCCCTCTCACCCTCCAGGTGTTTTGGACTACAACTCCCACTACTCCAGCCCCTTCCCTGCTCTGGCCCAGCCCCCTTTCCCTCACCGCACCCCCCCCCTTCACTCTTGCCTTTTCTTTTCCATTGTCAAACAAGGAAGGGGAATGTGGGGGAGGGGCAATAACAGGCCTCGCCTCCGCTCAGGCCCTACCCCTTCCCCGGTCTGGCCCTGTCCCCTCTCCCTCCTCTTTCTCTCTAGCTTTCCTTACTTCTTGATGGATAGGAAGACACAATCAAAGTGCTCCTGACAGATGCCCATCTAGTCAGAAAGGAGCCCCAAAGGCCATCCAGTCCAACCTTATTTGGCAGCAAAAGAAGACACAATCAAAGCCCTCCTGACAGATGGCCAGCCACTTGGAAAGGAGCCCCAAAGGTCATCCAGTCCAACCCCCTTCGTGTGTGTGTGTCTGTCTAACCATCCATCTATCCATCTACCCTTACATCTATCTATCTATCTATCTCTACCTTCTGTTCCATCTACCAATGTCCCTTCTGCCTATTGTTTCATGTCTAGATTTCCTCTATTTTCTGAGGGCAGTGTTCAGTAGCTATATTATATTTCTAAAAATTATATTTTTATATTTCATATTTCTAAACACACACATGGGATATACACAAAGAGAGGGAGAGGGAGGGAGCGCAATTAGGAGAATAAGGATTTGTCCTGTCCTGTTCTTAAAGTGAGGAAGAAGAAGGTCTAATGGGTACGTGACACAGGAAAAGATGAGAAATATTAGATAGATAGATAGATAGATAGATAGATAGATAGATAGATAGATAGATAATCGATCACTGGTTACACACACACAGGTGTCTGCTTCAAAATCATAATGTAATTGTACCTTCCTCTCCTTAACAGTAAAAAAGAAATCAACAACATCCAATAGGTAGGTACCTCTCCTTCATAATAGTCCAGATTGCTACCTCTACTTCCAATATTATTACTATAGGCCACAACAACGTGTGGCAGGGCACAGCTAGTATGTAATAATAAAAAAACTTTATTTATAGGCCACCCTATATCCTCAGGGAGACTCAGGGTTGCTTCCAGGCAAAAAGGCAAACATTATGTGTTTCAAAAACAAACATATAAATAAAAAAAACTAAAGTAACATAATTAGAAACTCATAAATTACTAAACCAGAAAATAAAATTAATAATTAAATAAGCATAATTATCTAAACAGACACATAAGCTCCATAAAAACCAACACTAGCAAAATACATAATTTAAGTAAAATAATTTAAGATGAAATAAAATATTTCACCTTCTTATAGTTAGTGGTTTTCTGTTTCTTTGCTCTACTCATAGCTTTCTGAACATGGCTCGATTGCCTTTCTTCAAAATTTAAATCAGGTTCTTTTTTTCATAATGGAAATTAGTAACTAGAAGAGAGGCTAAGGCCACATCTGGAAAACATAGTCAAAACATTGGGTAAAGGAAAACTACTCACCCTATATGCTGGAATGCCCATACAGTATTTGTATCCATCACAGGCAATACATAGTACCATCCTCCACTTAAAGGTAGACACTAATAGCTTCAGCTCCAATCTTTATAATTACAAAAGGAGCCTTCAACTTTCTGGGCTAATTTATACAAAACATTGTTTGTCAGAATTCACTATTCTTCTAGAATTTAATCTGATAACATTTAAATGTAACTGGATGAAAAGAGCATAGTATGTTTGTAAATCACGCTTGGATGCCCTTCACTTTCTTTCTAATGCCAAGTATTCAATGCTTGAAGCCTGATACAACTCAGTTCTGTCAGCAAGATATCTTTTAGATTCATATGCATAGCTGCTTTGAACAAGAGGTCATGTATAACCAACACATGACATCTGGCAAAATAACAAATAATAATGCTTAGCTATTTCTTAGGTACTGTAGCAAATGTACCACATACCTAAGACTGTAATGTAATCAATCCTGAATCCTGCACTATGAGTAAAATAGATAATACAAAGTCACTTTTTCTTATAAAACAAATGCTTATTATATCCCCTCCCCACCCCAGCCACACACACACACACACACACCACATAACAGGCAGCCTAAGAATTCCAGGATTCTAGCACAGCTATTTTCAGACGCTGATCTAGCTCTCAACATGGTAAAACATGCAGAGATAACGGTGTATAAAAGTATAAGACTTTCACACTCAACATTAAACGTAAATATGCCCACGATTTTGCATGCTAAATTCTCGTTAAATTTCTAATATGTCTCCAATTTGTAGAGGTGGTGCAATGAGAAAGGTACCCTGGGCCATCTCTGGCTGACCTTTCTAGAAACCATTGACATTTTGGATGACACTGGTCATTTAATTCAGATTATAACGAACTATAATATTAAATATTGTAGTGCTCAATTTTCCGAAAAACAATCTCATGCTGCATCACAAATAAAGAATCTTTAATTTGCTGCTAGACAAATGCCTGGAGACACCACGGGTAACAATGATTGGATTATCTATCCCATGTTGGTTGGACAGAACTTAGAATACTGCACTGGCTGAAGAAAGGTAAAGATTTTGAAAAATAAGACAAATTTGTGGAATTCTGTTATAATTTCATAGCTTTTGCCAATACAGAATCCCATATGGTGCTCCTATTCTCATAAACTTCTGAAGCTATTCTTTTCTAATTGCTTTCTTGAAGTATTTAATTACAGTGAGATAAATAGCTGGACTGATTTCTTTTGTTGAAATTGCAGTTTATTGTTATATCACGTAGTGTTCAGTTACCGTAGTCTTCATTTTTGTACTGCAACATCACAGTAAAGCATTGAAGAGAAGGAAAAAATTTAAAAAATAATTCTGGTCAAACTTTTGAACGGTAGTGTTTTAAAACTAATGCTACTCATTGTTTGTGTTTCACCAATACTGTTTTCTGTTTGTCTGTAGAACTATTCCTTTTGCAAAGATGGAAACTATTCCCTAACAAATATTTTTGTTGTTAACTGTCACCAAGACAACTTCAACTTATGGTGGCTCTATAAGAGACACTTCCAAATATCCCTATTATCAACTCAGATCTTTCAAATGCAGGGTCATGGCTGCCTCTGAGTCTAGCCATCTGGAATGCAGTCTTCCTCTTTTTTTACTGTTTTCTACCTTGCAATATGGGCCACTGTTTAATTATCTGTATTGGTTGGGAAACTTTAGTTAGAATTTGAGCAGACTCAGTCTCTGTTGTGTGAAACAACTCTATTGGCATGCCATCTGTCCATGGAGATAATTTTTCCCCAAATATTTTGAATACAGTTTTCACTTCATTTTCCAGAATGATGATTTCATCTTTATATGGTTCTTGTTTGAATGAATGTTATCCTTTCATCTCTTTCACACAATTTTTCAGTGTCTTGTTTCCACTGTTTCTTGATTATCTGATATGTTGCCCTTCTGGGTCATACAGTATTCTCACTTTTAGTTTAAATTTCCCTTTTGATTTCTTGGTTCTTGTAGGAGAGATCTCTTGATTTTGTTCTCATCTTCCTTTTCTCTGCATTAGTTGTTATAATTGTTTTTCAAAGAAGTCTCTGCACAGTTGCATTCAGGGTTGCAATCCTATTTTTGTCATCTTTAACTATTGGTTCTCATCTGTCCTTAAATGCCTGCATATCTGTCATCCAATGAGGCTTCTCTTTGTTTTTGGATGCAGCTAGTGTGTTTTTGCATTCTTCCTTGACAATGTCCCTGGCTTCCGTTCAGAGTTCTTCTGTCTTCCAGTCAAAATAGTGCAAGTGCACAGCAGTAGTCCTGGCAGCATAGCCCCTTGCCTCACAGAAACATGTAATCACACTAAAAAAAGAAAAAGAAAAAAGGGGAGGAGTTTGATTTTGCCTTTTTCCCTGTAATTACTGTACCTGCACAAGGGATTTACTGATAAAAAGAATGGCAACAGCCAGGTGGTTTGTGAAAGTTGCTGGAGGAAATTAAATATTTGCAAAGAATTGGTAAATAAGTGGTAGAACTTTTAAAATGGAACAAACCTTTTAGAGACCAATTGAACTGCTTCTAAAATATATCTAGGTATGAGCTTTTACCAGTCTCCATTTTGATAGTCTAAATGTATAGCTATATGCATCGAGTTTGCTTTGACTTTTCATACATATTCATTAGTTCTCTCCTTTGGACAATGTGCATGCAACTGCAATGCACCTAACTGCAAAGAACAGGATACAGAGGCAAAATACATATTCTTTCTACTGTGTTCTTTAATGCACTGCAATAGGCATAATAGTCATACACATCCAATCAACCTATGCCACTTTTGGCTGGATACAATGTTGCACATTATTCAAAAATCACTTAACATATGTAGCGTAAGTTACACCTGAGTGAGACACTAACAAGAACCAATACAGTGTAGTAGTTTGAGCATTGGACTACAACTCTGGAGGCCAAGGTTTGAATTTATTCTTGAACACAGGAACCCACTTGGTTATCTTGGGCATGTCACACACTCTCAGTCTTAGCAAATCCCATTATAGGTTCATCTTAGGGTCACCATCAGTTGGAAATGACTTCAAGGCAAACAACGACCATATGGCACTAACAGTATGCCAACCACTATCCACTACAAAAGAAAGAACTCAATTCATTTAGTCAGGGCTTTTACAATTTCTATAAGAAATACAACATGAATGTATATCTACAAGATTATACATTTTAAGGTCAAAGCATGTTTTCTTAAATTGTAATCAAACTATTATTTGGAGAAGCAATTTTCTGTTCAGAACCTAGGATAAATAATTTCTTTCACAAAAATTAACAACTGCCTTGTGCTTTTTCTCTCCGCATCTATGATCAACAGCCCTTCCACAATGTTGTGGAAGAGGGAGAGAATAAAATCAAGACGACTATCTGTCTTATTCAGACGCTGGCTCCATTAGACTTTGTCATATACATAATCTCTGACTGCCATTCCATCAGGCTGAAGACCTTTATAACATTCATTAGATTTGATGAGTGCATTCTAACTTAACAGTGACCCTTCCTGGCAACAATTTATCAGAAGAAGGTTGCCTCTGCCTTCACCTGAGGCTGGGAAAATGCAGTTTGCCCAAGGTCACTCACTAGGTTTCAATGGCCTAGTGCAGTGGTTCCCAACTTTTGGTCCTCCAGGTGTTTTGGACTTCAACTCCCATAAATCCCAGCCATTTTACCAGCTGTTAGGAATTGTGGGAATTGAAGTCCAAAACACCTAGAAGACAAAGGGTTGGGAACCACTGGCCTAGTGCGAATTTGAATGCTGGTGTCCTAGAATCCTAAACCAACATTCAAACCACTGCATCCACATTGATTTAGGTTATCTTACATTTAATTTTATGCAGTACAATCCTATATAACAAAAGTATGCTTTTGATTACACCTGCCCATCTACTAGCAGATTTAGTAAATAGTTGCCTATTTCTTGCTACATATTTTAAAATAGTAATAATATTTAATGAAAAATTAAATCATGCACTGTTAACAACTAAGCTTAAAAAGAAAAGCTGCACAGTTCATGTTTTAAGAATGGAACTTACACAGACATCTATACCTATGGTAGGCTATGTAGTTCTACATTCAGTGAATTATACAATAAACATACTAAGTTCTGTTGATAAACTAGCATGTGCTACAAAAGCCAGGTTCTGGTTTTATTAAGTCACTTTAATCTGACTAGGTAATTAGGTGACTGCAGACCAGCTAGATTAACATCAGGAAAGTAGATGCCCAGGCCAATCAGGGAAGGAGGTTTAAAAGAAAAGGTTAAGCAACAAAGCTGTGAACTTAAATGCCTGACCACAAGCTTTGCTTCAGCTTAGATATTCAGAAAACAACATTTTTTTTCTTTATTTCAGGTGTGAGCAACTTCAGCAGCCAATTTAAGAACCCTTTTACCCTCCATGGGCAGCAGTAGAGCCAAAGGTCCAAAACAATAACATCACATCAACATCAGTAGTGGCTGAAAACCTTTATGCTAAGATGTATAGGGGTTGGGGAACCATAAAGCTGTTGCTCAGGAAGGCACCAGGAGAAGAAATCTGTATTTTTCTATTAAAAAGAGAGCACAAGGGTGCACAATAGGGCTCTAAGGTCACAGAAATAGCCTTAGAATTATGAATCTCTGCTTTGTTGACTTCAGCATTTTCTGTGGCAGTAAGGAAACTGGTAAAATCTAGATAATCAAAGAGCAAAAACAATTAAAAGTTGTGCCAATGATAGACACAAAGAGAAGACAAAAACTTACTATGCAGAATCTATAGGAAGAGATTGCTCCTTTTATTCAATTGAAAATATCCAGTCATTTTATGTTAATTCTATACAATTCTTTATATCTAAAAGCAAATAAGGATGGGAAATAATTAGTCTGGAAGAAAAACAGAACCATCCCAAAATGCACAATCATTTCTACATATTTTATTAATTTCTATCCTGCTCTTCTCACCCTTCAGGGGACTCAGAGCGGCATACAACAAAAATTCAATGCCTCATTATACAAACCATATAAAACAGAACATAAAATCACTAAAACAATAAGCATATAAATACCATTTAAACCATTAAGCATATTAAACCATAATAACCCCATACACAAATGACACATTGTACCAAGCCTTTAAGCACCCTACTAGGGCCTCCCCCATCCCCAGTCATGATCCTAAGGCAGTGCCTCCCAACCCATGAGCCCCCAGATGCACCGGCCCCCAACTCCCAAAAATCCTAATAGCTGATAAATTGGCTTGGATTTCTGGGAGCTGCAGACCAAAACACCTGGGAACCCACAGACCAAGAACCACTGTCCCAAGGTCTTCTTTGGTTGTCTTGGATGGCGCTATATGACTGGCCCTCTGCTGGCATCCTCCTTTTATGCCCTAGCCTCAGGAGGCAACAGGTGTTTCTGCTGGGCCTTGCTTCAGCTAGGCAGTCAAGGCCTGAGTCTTTAAGGAACCAGTCACCAGGGGCTGAGGTCAAAGGCAGCCTGCAGTGGACAAACGCTGCCTTTTCCTCCAAGCTCCCTGCTGCTGATATTTTATGGGTTACCTTGGGAAATATAAGTCTATACAATAAAAGACACAAACAAAAAGACCAAATACTATAAAGTACACCCAACAGCTTCTGGGAACCACAGATTATTGAACATGTGTATTCGTAGTGTAACGAAAAATAAATGAAAGTTGTTTCAACAGGAAAGTGTGCTGATAGTTCTTAGCCATATTTATACCATATTCTGGTAGACAATTTTTTTTCTGTAGGGTTTTTTTTCCTTCCTAACTTTTTTTAGAGGGTCAGTTCAAGAAGGTAGCATCTTATATTAAAATAAATATTCCGTGCCACATTTTGAACTTCACTACATATTTTAGCCTATAGATTCCAATCTTGTTTCTTTCTCAGTGGATCTTAAAACTCAAAGAAGATAAAAGACTGCAAGGAAAAAAATTCTCTCTTTAGAGACATCTGTTCATTTCTTTTTTGTCTACTTTCTCAAGGCAACATGATGGGAAGAGAAAAAAGCAAAGGCCAATAAGTGTAAGGAGTTGCTTATTTCACTGATACCCTTTGCTCTCTGTCAGCTCAACTAGACAGAATAAAGAAATGAAGAGCTTTCCTGTATATGCCAGTAAACAATCTTGAAAAGCAGTTCGGCCTTCCTTCCACTTACAACCAACACAATGCCAAATAAGAATTTGCTAATTATGTAGTACAGTAGTTCTGTAGGAAGAATTCTTTAAGATCTATATTTTAAGTATCATCAGAGAATCTCAGTTTTACTATGCAAAGTCTGTAGCATCACAGATTTAGGGACACCTTTTAATAGGCAAGTCAGACAACGTTGCATGCTTCTGTTCTATTACCTAGACATGTAAACCTGAAGCCATTTCTGTGTAGGTTTTTCCTTATGTAACAGAAAATAGAGCACTATTCCACTGGATTAATTGTATGATGTGTTTATTATTTTAATATTAAATATTTAATAACAACGTTTGAGCTGTCTTTTAGAATAAACCTTCTTAAGGTAGACAATAAGTATGAATCTAGATGTAGTAATAAGCATCGACCCAGACTTAAAATAATAACAATTTCCCCTTTCTTGAACTGTGTATCTGTGTATCTCACTTCTTTAACTCCTAGTAATCTCACATTCTGTCATTGTCCTCCTCAATTATAAACATCTTGCTTCACTGGTTCTGTTCCCTGTAATAAATACCTAGTTAAGATTAACAAATACAAGACACTTGCATAATATTTTCACAGTATTTGTTAAATATTGTTCAAATTTTATTTCTATTAAGGCAGCTGTCTTTTATAAGTTTATGTAACATCTCAGTTTACAAAAATTAATCTGTGCTCTAGTTATATAAAAATAATGTTTATTCTTTTTATAATCTAATATTTTACAGCTCATAAATTCTGAGAAATGAACTTCTAAACAACTTTATTCCATGTGTCCAAATGCATGTGTGTTTTAAAAAAGATTATCATGTAATTCAATAAAAGTAGTCAGCATCACATTCAAACACTTATGTAATCAGGGGAATTGGGATAAATAAAGGAGCTACTTTTTTAAAGCAAAGTTAGTTGTTAGCTCTGAAATACAGTGAAGCTGTTCTACAGCTAAATAACATTGTTTGAAGAGGCATTCTTGAAAGGGGGTGGTCAGCAAATTGATAGAGGAATGAGTGAGTGTATGAGAGTGAAAGTGGGTGGGCGGGCAAGTGGGAGGGGTGTTCTCAAGTTGTTTTCAACATAGTTTTATTTAAAATTTACTGTTTTGGAACAAAAAAGGGGGGAAGGTTCCTCAAGTACTAGTTGCACCCCAATTATTTTTAAAAGGGTATGTGTGACTATTATGCGATCAAATACTGTACATGCTCAGTGGCTAGATAAAAGTGTCTAAAACTTTATATAGAACTAGCTGTACCCGGCACGCGTTGCTGTGCCCTATTTAGGAGATGTGAGGAAGTGTGGGTATGTAAGGGTTGGTAATGTTGTGATAATGTGTTTTGTGTGTGTATATATGTGTATGTGTGTGTATGTATGTGTATGTATGTTTGTGTGTCTCTGTGTGTGTCTGTATGTGTCTGTGTATGTATATGTGTTTGTGTATGTATGTGTATGCTTGTTTGTATGTATTTGTGTGTGTATGTGTATGCATGTGTGTGTGTACGTTTGTGTGTGTGTGTATGTATTCCCCGTCTCTCTCTGTCTCGCTCTCCCCTCTCTCTCTCCAACCCCCATCTCTCTGTCTCTGATTCCCCCCCCCTTATATTCCCCCCTTTTCTCTGTCCTAGGCCTCCCCCTGTCTCTCTCAGTCCCTCTCTGTCGCCCTGCCTCCTCCCTGGCGCATGGGGAGGCAGGGCCGGAGATGGGCGATCCGCCTCCGCCGTGGGCCCCGCGTTGCAGCAGCGACGGCGCCAAAGAAGGTAAGCCAGGAGCTTACCTTCTTTGAGGCGCGGTCGTTGGATCCGCGGGAGGCGGCGGCGGAGGGCGTTCGCGATCTCGGCCCCTGCCTCCCGCCCTGGCGCGCATGGGGAGGCAGGGCCGTAGGGAGAGAGACGGTGCGGCTCGGCCTCGTCCCCGGGCAGCGGAATGGAGCCGGCGGGTAGCAGCGGAGAGCCCTTTGCCGCCTCTCCTCCGGTGGCCGAAGAGCAGGCCAAAGGGGAACGGGGCAACCCCTCTCCCTGCGGCCTCCTCCTCGGGCAGCGGAGGCCGCAGGGAGAGGGGCTGCCCGGTTCCCTTCGGCCTGCTCTTCGGCCACCGGAGGAGAGGCGGGAAAGGGCTCTCCGCCGCTACCTGCCGCCTCCATTCCGCTGGCCGAAGAGGAGGCGGAAGGGAGAGAGACGGCGCGGCTTCCCTCCCGGCCCCATCCCCGGGGGAGGACGGGAGGAGGCAGCGGAGGGGGCGGAGGAAGCGGGCATGGCCGGGCAGGGGACTACGGCTCCCAGAATGCTCTGCGCGGGCAGTGTGGGCTATTTCCGGTGCTGTTTCCGCCCTTTTTAGAGAGTGTCGCGCGGAGGCTTCTGGGAGTTGTAGTCCCGTGGCTGTGCTGTTCTCCCTCGCCGTTTCGTTGGCTGTCCTGGTGGAGGGTCGTGCGGGCGGGGCTGCGGCGCCGTCCTCCCGGGATGTGTGCTGTTGGGTCCCGGGAGCCGCGTGGAGGATGTTGGCTCGTTGGTCTCAGGAGTGGTTCGTAAGTGGCGGAGGAGGGGGGCATGGCGTGGGATGTTGCGCATGTGTGGTATTCTGTTGGTTTTATGGTGGCCATGTTGTGTGTGGGGTTGTTTGCGCATGCGTGTTATTGTTGTTTTTTGGGGATGTTGTGGGGTGTTGTGTTGTTTTTCGGGTGTTTTAGTGGGTGGAGTTTGTACCTCGGGGTGGGGATGAGTGGCTCTGGGTGTTGTTGTGTGTGTGGGAAATGTAGTTTCGGCGTGCATTTGCCCCATTGCACGACCACGTCCCTTTTATATATATAGATTGAGCTAGAGCTACTGGCAGAAATGAAGAGGACAAGAAACAAGGACTTGATTTAATTTAATTCAATTTGATTAATACACAGCAATAGATGAAGAATAGTTTGATTAAATAAATAGTCTTAGCCTTAGAAATCAACTGAAGATAGTCTTCTTAGTGTTAGAAGAGATCAATAAGAAAGGTTTATCACAAACACAACCAAATGGCAGCAATAAACAGGCCACCCCCTTCCTTAGATATGCAAAAGGGAATTAATTGAAGGTCTAGGAATTTCATAATAATATATAATAATAACTTTATTTTTGTATCTGCCACCATCTCCCCGAAGGGACTCGCGGTAGCTTACATGGGGGCAAGCCTGGTCAAACATACATTAAAACAAAAGCATCACACAATAAAATTTATAAAAGAAACATCATGAACAACATAAAATAATATCATCAACAACAACTAACAGCTTGGCATAGTAATCAATGTTGGGCCGGCAGGGGCTTGTGCAATAATGTTGTAAGGACAGGGCAATTGGAAAAAATGCAGGAAAAAGTGCAGCAATTGAGAAAAGCCAAGGAACTCGCACAGGCTGTAAACCTTTTAAAAAACATGTAAGAAAGTTCAAAACAGAAAGGGTATTTTTAGTGTTTGATAAAGCGAATTATTGTAATCGGGAAATTGTAGGGAAATTGCCTTCCTTAACTGTTTTGATACGACTGATTAAAGTACTATATGGGAGGATGGGAGGTGAAAGAGACAAGATGTAAGGATTAGAGGTGGGAAACGTTCTTGCAAAACCTTGTGAGAAACTCAATTCGGTGTGGTGCTTCCCTTTCAGAACAGTCACCCGCAGGTCTCTATTTGCCAAATAAAATCTGTGTATACCAATCTCCTCCCTCTCAGTGCCTTTTTGGAAAACCGGGCCCTCAGAGGTCCCAAGGGCTTGCCTTCTCAGAAAAGGGGCATTGCAACTGAGCCTCTTTAGAGAAACGAATGCCCTGAGCTTTACTTAAATAAACATGCATTGAATTGAGTTGTGCTTGATATGCTTCATAGGAAAATGCCCAATTGATCATAATTACATCTGGTCCTACTCACTTTGTTTTTAACCTGCTGTTTGTCCTTGGCCCCATGCCCTTTACACCACTCACTTTTAGAATGCAGCTCTTAATATGCTATCTGGAGTTCAACTGCTGGGCCAAAAATGATTCTCCATCCCAACTTACCAGCTTTATTCAGGTTCCTGGACTCAGTTTGTGGAACGCCCTCCCTAGGGACATTAGATCGCCCCCACTGTCTTAATATTTTGTAAAAAAAGTCAAAACCTGGCTTTGTGAGCAGGCTTTCTCAAATGCAGTGTAGCAGATAACTTCTTGATCTTGGAACGACTGGACAATTGTGATCGGATAACGATTTTGGTATTGAGATGCGGAGGATTTATGCTTTTATTGATTTTACTGCTTATGGAATTTTATGTATGTTATATGCTTTTACCTGTTTTTATAATATTGTGGCATCGAATTGTTCCGTTTTGTAAACTGCCCTGAGTCGCCCTCGGGCTGAGAAGGGCGGTATAGAAATATAGTAAATAAATAAATAAATAAATTTGTCTTGTGAGCATGATCTTTCAAGTTACTGGGAACAAGTGACTGATACAGGACTGGTTTTTGGCATAATATGGTCTATCTGAATCTGCTTACTTCAGAGGCATGTTATACTTTGGACATAGCCAGTTACATATCTCCCTTCTTTCTAAAATAGTTAAGCATGTTTTAAGCAAAAACACATTATAGCCTATATTATTCCAAACATCTTGTGCGCATCCTCAAACTGCAACAGCTGAAGTTCATCCGAATAAAGAAGGCCAGGCCAGACAATTCCTGCAAATGAACTGTTGCAATAAATCACATAAGGGCTGCTTATGATCATTCTTGAAGACTTACTTGGAGAGGGCCTGTAACCAATTTGAAAAACCTCTGTTTGATTACTCTCAATTAATATAATACCACTAGTAGTATTTCTTTACAAATGTCAGCACTACAGAGCAGTCTCTGAAATAGGGGAGGGGGTTGTGCAGGCTTCCTAACGTTTTTCGACTACAGTTTTCAGAAAATGAGGAACGCCGCTTCAAGTGGAATTCTTGGAAGGGGACAGTCAGCGAATGGATGGGCAACTGAGTGAGTGGGTGGGTCTTTGGGTGGACGAGTTGAAGGGCTGGCATGTGGGTGAGTGAGAGTGTGGATGGGTGAGTTTTTGGGCTGGCGGGCAGGTGGTGGCTTACACCACAAAACCAAGGGTGCTACTATTATGCCAGAAAACAGCATTACCAAAAACCTCTCTCTCTCGGCATTACTTCGCGAACGAAGATTCTTAGGAAGGACTCATCCCACGCTTTTTACAAGCACGTTGATTACTAAAAAGGCCAATCTGAGATAGGCAAGTTCGGTTGCAGAAAGCACAGCAGAAAGTCTCCTTGGGTGATGTCATTTCCAAGTTGCGGTTCTTTCTGCGTTGTCGTTTCTCTTCAAGACCCATTCGGCGTGTCTTCTCGAAAGAGGCCGCAGCATTGTGAATAGTGCGTCTCCATGCCTCCCGATGTGAGGCCAGGGTGGACCATTGTTGGTGATCAATCTGGACGAGCCTGAGATGTTGTTTCAGGGAGTCCTTATATCTCTTTTTGGGGGCGCCTCTCTTGCACTAACCCGTGGCGAGTTCACCATAGTTCATCTTTGGGATGCGGTGGTCCTCCATCCTAGAGATGTGCCCTGCCCAGCGCAGCTGTATTCTCAATAGCATGGCCTCAATGCTGGTGATCCCTGCTTGCTCAAGGACAGCAACATTCGTCACATAGTCGGTCCAATGTATATTTAGGATTGTGCGAAGACAGCGCTGATGAAAGCGTTCGCGGAGTCGTAGGTGTGCGACTATTACGCTATGGTGACTATTATGCAATGAAATGTGGTAATGATATGGACCAAACAAGGAATCCTCACAAGCTTTATCTAGCCTATGGGCAAGATATTCCACACATTATGCATCAGCTTCATCTCTCAAAACTGAGAGTAAGACTGGGAGAGAAAACTACATGTGCAGAATGGTCTGACATAAATCTGTTTAGCAGAAAGGGAAACACTCCAAGCTATGAATGTGGAACCCTCCACCTACATTCACACAAAATGGGAGCTTCATATTCCTTTAACCAAGTAATTTGATGTCATTAGCCTTTGACCTATAGCACATGTGTCAAACTCAGGATCACTTTATGTGGCCCTCCAGATGCTGGACTACAGCTCCTGTATTCCTCATCAACAGGCATCATGACTAGAGCAGATGGGAGTTGTGACAAAGTAACACATCTGTAAGACCGCATTTTGTTCTATTTAGTCATGATAGTGAGGTTTGAATTTAGAAAACAAGGCTGGTGGATATGATTTCTGACTTTAAAATGCCTTTCAATCTTTCCCTAACCTCACAGCCAAAATTACTGTTGGGTTGCAATTCCTATTATCCTCAGTCCACATGACAGATAATCAAAACTGATGGGAGTTGTTGTCCAATAACATCTGGGGACCCAAATTGGATAAAAACCAAAAAAAGCACCAATCTCTGTGTAAAAAAATACATCGTAGTTGGCTGCCAATATTCTGTGATTCGTCAGTGGATTCAACAGTGCTTTGAAGGCAACCATTAGGCCAATGTGGCCCTTGATGTCCCTGACCTATAGGGTCCTCCCAGGCTCTGTTTTGTCTCCTCTGCTATTCAACATATAGTACAACTCTCTTATCCATGGATTAATAGCCATAGTTTCACTAACCCATGCTTCCGAAATATTTCTCCCACTACTAGAAGCATCTGTGGTTTTCTCTAGTTTCCCTAATATTCTGGAATTTGCTCCTGGTCCTGGTACAGTACTCTCACTTCCACCAGCAACTCAACTGTGGAATGCGCTTCCAAACTAAATACGATCAGCCTCATCCCTCCCAGCGTTCAGGAAGAAAGTAAAATCATGATTGTGGGAGCAGGCCTTTGCATAGTAATTGTAGCACTTTATCTGGAATGGACTGTTTTAACGACAGACATGACATACGGCTTCCCCATTGATTGACTGATTGAATCTGGATTTTATAGATAGATCTTTAAATTAACTGGATAGCTAATGTTTTAATGTTGATGTTTTAATCTTGTTGTATTAGTGTTTTATATTATGTGTTGCTGCTGGCATCTAATTTGTGCCTTGTAAGCTGCCCTGTTAGCAATACAGTAAATAAAAAGATAAATAAATAAAATGTAAAACACTGCAAGACATTTTAAAATTAAAAACACAATTGGAGCCCAAATCATTTTATTGGGAATGTCAAATGAACAAACAATATCATTAAACTAAAAAGTATTGCACTACATCATAATAGCATCAAGGATATTATATGTACCATTTTGGAAGAAGGCGGACCTCCCAATAATAGAAGAATGAATGGTTAAAGTCATTAACAGAAATTGAAAAATTGGCAGTGATAAACAAAGAAAAAAACCCCAAAAACTTCATTAAGTACTGGGAGCCATTTCTAAACTTTATTTTTAAAAAAGAAAGAAAAGTTTTTATAGAAGGTTTTATAATTTAATCTGTTAGAATCTGTGTAGGGAATTTATTGTCAGATTATTGCATTTTGAATAGCAATTCATGAGTCAGCACAAAATATATTTTCGCAGTTTGAGATGACCTGCAGTGTGACATGTTTGACACCAGATGGCGCTGTCTCAAGACTGCTAAATGGAAC
Organism: Anolis apletophallus; assembly: GCA_030556195.1. Taxonomy (NCBI): domain Eukaryota; kingdom Metazoa; phylum Chordata; class Lepidosauria; order Squamata; family Anolidae; genus Anolis; species Anolis apletophallus. The sequence goes on along the minus strand of JARBWK010000002.1, from coordinate 85,128,380 downwards.
CTTGAGGAATGTCAGTTACAAAGTGACAGTTGGGATTTGTCAGTTGGGATTTAATATCTGTGAGGAAAGGATGTTTAGAAAGGTAGCTGTGATGGCTGTTGTTTTTCGATGTTTTGCCAGTTATTGTTAAATACAATTCAATACAAAGTTATATATTTACCTTGTGAATTGAGAGTTTCATTATTCACACGAACAGAGACTGGAGTTTTTGGGCCGATGGGGAATTAAACTTCTATATTTCTGTTGCCTATCCACTGTGACATAAATACTCAACACCGAAGATTTATGAACAATAACTATAAGGCCAGAAGAATAGAAAAGCAAAGTAATAGGAAGGTAAAACAGAATTATATATGAACGTCTCCAACCCAAGGGACGGGAAGTCATCAAAATGAAAGGGGTGGTAGGAGGGTAGAGTATAACCAAATAAGAATATGGTATAGACATTAAGAAGTATTGCATTGGTATATATACACACACATATACACACACACATATAAATTGCTTTATGAATATGTAAAATGAAAATAAAAAACACAAATTATGTATATCATGCACCAGTACTGTTTCTTATTATGCCTAGTCTGCATTCATTCATTGAGTGTGTTTTATTGTTGTTGCATTTGGATGTCATTCATAATTTACCCAGAATACTTTACCCACTGCTGTTTTAGACATATAGCAGGGCAGTCCAACTTCTGCCGGCTCAAGGGCCGGACTTCTGGTGAGTGATCACCTGGGGGGCCACTCGGCCACGCCCCCGGCCACGCTACGTAGCTCCGCCCCCTCTCCCAAAGCGTCAGAACAGCTGTTCTGATGCTTTGGGAGAGAGGGAGATGCCGCGGGGAGCCTTCTGCGGCTCCGCCCCCTCTCCCAAAGCGTCAGGACAGCTGTTCTGATGCTTTGGGAGAGAGGGAGGCGCTGCGGGGGACCCCCCTCCCTTCCAAGGCGTCACGGCAGCCGCGGAAGCCGGCGATTTCAGCGGCTTCAGCAGCTGCCGTGACGCTTTGGGAGAGAGGGAGGAGCCACTGGGGGCTCCCCATGGCTCTGCCCTCCCTCCCAAAGCATCACGCCAGCGTCAGAAGCAGGCAAAACCGCGCGCATGCGCACTTTTTTTGAATTTTTTTCGGGAATTTTTTTTTCACGGAGGAGAGGAGGGGGCCGCAGGCAAGGGGCTCGGGGGCCGTGTACGGCCCGCGGACCGCCTGTTAGACGGCCCTGGCAAGAAGTATTTTACATTTCTGTTGTTTTCATGTTTTTGTTAATTATTTCTATTTATGTTTTGTAAACTGCCTAAAAATCAATGCTGGATATGGTAAATAAATATTCACTAAACAAACTGTACAGCAAAAGTTTCAAACTATCAGCTTATTGGTACTGATACAATTTCAATTAAATCTTATTTATGGTTGTTGCTAGTCATTCCAAATTTTAATTAATTAGTTGGATCCTTTTGAACAAATAATAGCAAAGATCATATTGAAAGATACTTTGTAACCTTCTGAAACTCAAGACTTTTTAACCTAAATCCTTCTACCATTCCAAAATATCTTCTTTCAGCCACTTTTCCTGTTCAAACAACTATAAGGTCCTTTTTAATTAGGAATTCTTTCATTCTGTATAAATTCTAAAGATATAACTATCACCTAATTCCATTATAACTTTTGTATTGAAAAGAAGCAGTTAGCTGCAGTTGCAGCAATCTGGGTGTAGCTACTTAGGTGTTACCAGTATTTCCATGTCACATGGCAGTTCCAACATCATCCTGGGATCTCTAATATTCTAGCATCTTTTCCCTTACTGAATACTATGAAGTCTTCAAGAAAAACACTTTCTTTCTGACCCACGTGATTGAAATAACATTGTGTTTTTTGGATTTCATTCCAGTATCACCAAGAATATCCCCTTCTTTGTGCTGAAATTCCTAGACCTTCTTTGCCTGCAAATGAATATTTCATAAATTCCCATTAACCATCTCATAGAAATGAAAAGTTTTATAAACTATGTTTTGTCCCCATGCATTTTGTTATTACCGTTTATGTATATGTTCTTATTTCTTATAAAGGGTTGGTTTAACCTCAAGTTTGCAAGTAAAACTGAATTACAGTGTCCCAAAAAAAAATCAGGTCAAAAAGTGGGTCACCAACATAAAATGTTTGAAAAGCTCTGTGCTACAGAATAAGTAGATATGCACGGTACAAAAGCAGCTCCAGTTATACTTGTAGTTAATTCCAAAAAAATTGGGGGAAACAGCTCTGCTGAAGAAGAATTTGATCTGACAGGATTGTATCATCTAATTTTACCATTATTCAATATGAACTCTTAAATTTTTTAATATTGCTTTTGCAATTTTATTGATGTTACACACCTTGCACCATTGGTATCCACTATAACAAATCCATGGATGCTCAAGAGCCATTATATGCATTATAACAAAATGTTGTTTCTTATATAAAATGACAAAATCAAGACTTGGTTTTTTTTTATTTGGGGGGAGCTGAATCCATGCATACAGAATATGTAGATACAGGGAGCTGACTGTACAATAAACAATTTCTAACACCAAGAGCATGACAAACGTCTACTGATGTTTTAAAAACAATGTTTGGTACAGTGTAATAATTAGAAAATATAATACAGTAGACTCTCAGTTGACCAGAACTCAAGCAACAAACAAAAAATCAAAGAAATAATACTGCATTCACTGAGTTTTTATAATAAAATAATATTAAATCAAGTATGTCTTTATTTGTTTTTAATTACTGTATTTCAGTATTAATATCAAGTTAATATAGAGTTTATGGTATGATATAGTATATGAGGGATAGTATCAAGCAACCAGAAACTAAATTTTCGGCACATACCAAACCCGATGGGTGCTAATTAACTGAAAGTCTACTGTATTTCTGTATCATTCTTACATTGTGGTGCAATGGGGATTCTAGCAAGCACCCCAGACAGTGACAAAGAGCATTTTATCTTCTCACATACAAAGTCAAAATGTCACACAAACACCACATTTAGAGAAGTACTCTATCTAAGTTAGATTCAAACACCTCCAAGAATCTTTGATCAAAGCTGACAAAACATCACAACAAAAGCCTCAAGTCACAGCTGCTTCATCATGCTGATTAAATTCCTCTTGCAGAATCTCAACAGACAACTTCTACTGAAAGCACATGCTTTTCCAGCTTTGAAACATTTGTTCAGTGTTTAACTACTAGCAACAAGTATCACAGATATAGCTAAAGAGCCAGTTACTTAAGAGGCATGAAAATATACCACCCTAAAAGGTTGTGTGAAATAAATAAGCCTGTCTTGCTCAGCAGGGGCTGAAGGGCAGAAATAAAGAACAGCTTAACAGACAGCATGGTGCAGGCAATGACATCCTTGACACTGAAGATCTAGGAAAGGAAATTGTTTTGGAACAATAACAAGTAGCCCTGAAAGTAGACTAAAGGTTTAAGCCTCACTTTGGCTATGTGACTGGAAATAACATTATATATTTTCTAACAATGCAAGTATATAAGTCTCCTGTGGGAGAGATAAAGCAGGGTATAAATAAATGTAATAATTAACTAATTAATTAATATTATATTACTTTATATTTAGGTAAAATATGGCATATTCCCAAAAATAATTTAAGTTTTCACTAACCAACAGGGTGGACACACTTAAGTCATTGCTTTTTCCAAAACAGAGACAGATCCCTAAGTTGAAAAAATACATTTAGCGTTTGCTTCAAATGTTTAGATCAGATATGCACAACCTGCAACTCTGCAGGTATTTTGTAGGTCAGCTCCCAGAACTTTTGACCACTGGAAAAGCTGGATAAAGCTTCGAGGAGTTGGAAGCCAAAACACCTGAAGGGCCATAGGTTGTCCAGGCTTGGTTTAGATGTTAGTGCAGATCTCCCTCTTTGCAAGAATTTAAACTAAATTTATTTATTTATTTATTTAAAACTTTTGTACCCCGACCTTCTCACCTCTATCGAGGGACTCAGACCGGCATAACAGCAAAGATTCAATGCTATACAATTTAAAAACAACTAGAACAACATATTAAAATACATAAAAATACATAAAAACCCAGCATAAAACCACATCGCCATTAAAACAATTCCACTCAATCTGTAAACGTGGTCAAACATTCAGATAATAGCCAATCTCAGCCTATTCTGGGAAGGCTGGGTTCCATATCCAAGTCTTCACCAGCCTCCTAAAGGACAACAGAGCTGATACACATGTTGATACGTGTAGTGGTTGACTGCATTTCTGTTTACAAACCCAGGTGATCTCTTCGATAATCAGGAGAGGCCCTGCTCTCGCTCCCGCCCCCTTCGCAGGCGCGATTGGTGGGGACAAGGGAGAGGGCCTTCTCTATGGTGGTCCCCCGAATCTGAAACTCGCTCCTCAAGGATATCGGACAAGCCCCCACATTGGCAGTCTTTAAGAGGAGACTGAAAACGTGGCTGTTCCAATGTGCCTTCCCTGAATAAAGTAAACAACGCCCTGCTCTGACCAATTCCCTCCAAAATGTCCTCAGAAGCACTTTAACTAACCGTTGGCTTGATCTCCCCATATCATCCTTAAAACCCTCCTGCTTAGATACAACCTACCTCTGTTCGCGCCCAATGTTTATTTTAAAATTTTAATATATTACATCTGGCCCAGCCACAGGTTTTAATTATTTTTGTGTTATTGCTTATATGTGAGTGATATTGATTGTACTGTTTTATTGTTTGCTGCTGTGTTGTTTTACTGATGTGTTATCGGGCTTGGCGTCATGTAAGCCGCCCCGAGTCCCCTTGGGGAGATGGTGGCGGGGTATAAATAAAGTTTTTTATTATTATTTATTGAAAAAGTTGTGAAGCCTCAGTGCAAAGTGTGGAAGACACTTCAAGCCATAATTTTATAAGTTATGTCTGGAGTAATGACACTGGTGAAATCATTACTTTTTAAAAGTAACAAAACAATTGACGAACTTGACGAAAATGGTAAGAAAGGGACAATAAGTGAAGACAAGGAGATTGCTGAGCGGCTAAATGACTTCTTTGCCTCCGTTTTCACACAGGAGGACAGACAACATATGCCTGCAGCTGAGCCAGTTCTTTCAGGGAGGGAATTAAATGAATTAAACCAGATAGAGATAAACAAGGAAGATGTTCTCACATGCCTTACTAAACTAAATGTCAACAAATCACCAGGGCCAGATGGCATCCACCCCAGAGTTCTTAAGGAACTCAAGTGTGAAATTGCTGAAATTCTAGCCAAAATATATAACCTTTCTCTAAGATCAGGCACTGTACCCGAGGACTGGAAGGAGGCAAATGTAACTCCGATCTTCAAGAAAGGATCCAGGGGTGATCCAGGAAATTATAGGCCAGTTAGTCTAACCTCAGTTCCAGGCAAAGTGATGGAAACCATTATTAAAGAAAAACTTACTAAGCACATAGAAGAACAGGCATTGCTGAAGGAAAATCAACATGGTTTCTGCAAAGGCAAATCATGTCTTACTAACTTGATAGAATTCTTTGAGGGTGTAAATAAACACATAAAGGGGACCCAGTGGCTATTGTTTACCTTGACTTTCAAAAGGCTTTTGACAAAGTCCCTCACCAAAGGATCCTAAATAAGCTCTTCAGCCATGGAATCAGGGGACAGGTCCTGTCCTGGATTGGAACCTGGCTAAACTGTAGGAAACAAAGGGTGGTAATAAATGGACACTTCTCTGGATGGAAAGAGGTGAGAAGTGGCGTACCCCAAGGTTCAGTTTTAGGACCGTTACTTTTTAATTTATTCATAAATGATCTGGATGTAGAAGTAAATTGTGAGGTAGCAAAGTTTGCAGATGACACTAAACTGTTCAGGGTAGTTAAAAATGAAACTGACTGTAAAGAGCTCCAGAAAGATCTCTCGAAATTGAGTGAATGGGCAACAAAGTGGCAAATGCATTTTAACCTAAACAAGTGTAAAGTCAAGCACATCGGGGCAAAGAACCCCAAATATACTTATCAACTGATGGGATCAAAGCTTTCTGAGACAAACCAGGAAAGGGATCTTGGGGTTTTGGTGGACAGCTCAATGAAGATGTCAACCCAGTGCGCTGCAGCAGTGAAAAAAGTAAATTCTATGCTTGGCATGATCAGGAAGGGAATCGAAAATAGGTCAGCAAATGTTGTATTGCCTCTCTACAAATCTATGGTGAGGCCACATCTGAGTACTGTGTACAATTCTGGTCACCGCACCTCAAGAAGGATGTAACGGAACTGGAAAAGGTACAAAGAAGGGCAACAAGAATGATCCAAGGGATGGAGCAGCTCCCTATGAAATCAGGTTGCAACGCCTTGGTCTTTTCAGCCTTGAAAGACGGCGTTTAAGAGGTGACTTGATCAAAGTGTATAAAATCATGCATGGGATAGAAAAGGTGAATAAAGAAAAAATATTTTCTCTGTCACACAACACTAGGACTAGGGGGCACTCCCTAAAGCTCCAAGGTAGAAAAGTTAGGACTAATAAAGGGAAATATTTCTTCACCCAGAGGGTCATTGGGTTATGGAACCCACTTCCAGAGGAGGTTGTGACAGCTGTCAGCCTGGACAGCTTCAAGGCAGAATTAGACAGATTCATGGATACCAAGGGAATCAGTAGTTACTGAAATGGACATCCAAGTGCCACCTCTGTGTTGATGGAGACAGGCAGGATTTTCCCGGGTACTGGTTGTGGGGGGTTGGGAGCAGGTGAGGGTTTTGCCCTCCTTTCTGCTAGAGATCCCTGTATACAACTAGTGGGCCACTGTGTGACACAGAATGCTGGACTAGATGGGCTGAGGCCCGATTCAGCATGGCTCTTCTTATGTTCTTATGTAGCATACCGTAATTAAATTTTGACATAATATATCATCTTATTATATCCAAAACAATACTTTTTGTGCAGTTTGGAGTGGTTTTTTTAAAAAAAAACTTTAATAAGTTTTAGAGCAGTGTTTCTCAACCTGGAAGTCAGGACCCCTGGAGGAGTCGCGAGGGAGTGTCAGAGGGGTCGCCAAAGACCATCAGAAAACTCAGTATTTTATGTTGGTCATGGAGTACTGTGTCCACAATGCTCTTTGTATATAGGTGAACTACAACTTCAGAACTAAAGGTCAATTTCCAGCAAACCCTTCCAGTATTTTCTGTTGGTCGTGGGAGTTCTGTGTGCCAAGTTTGGTTCAATTCCATTGTTGGTGGAGTTCAGAATGCTCTTTGATTGTAGGTGAACTATAAACCCCAGCAATTACCACTCCCAAGTGACAAAATCAATGCCCCTCCAACCCCACCAGTATTCAAATTACAGCTTATTTGGTCCAATGAATTATCTGATTTACATATATCATGTAAATCAGATAATGTTATGGTTGGGGGTCAGCACAACATGAGGAACTGTATTAAGGAGTCACAGCATTCGGAAGGTTGAGAAACACTGTTTCAAAATGATCCAAATGTAACTCAAAAGCAACTTGGTGCTAACAAGTATTGTAATTAATTCCTTTTTTACAACAATCAACTTGCAAAATTCAGTTATTTTTTCAAAAGCAACTAGTCATTTCATTATTTGCCTAGAGGGACTTTTACACTTATATTCAAGCACTACAGGGTAAAATACACCAACTATATCACTTTCCTGTTGTTGTTGTTCTGTCTTTCTACCTTTGATTTCCAAATAAAAGTTTAACCTCTGTCTGAAAAAGAGCACTAGAACCCCTCTGATCTCACAAGCTAAGCAGTCAGGCTTGGTTAGTACCTGGAAGAAAGATGCCATGGGATACCAGGTGTTGTAGACCAGCACGTCCCAAACTGTGTTCCATGGAACCCTGCTACATTATATAAAACACAAATGCAATAGGAAGAGATGAAAGATGGCAGAAACCTGTTGATTCACAATGATTAGGGACAGGGTTAAGGTTCCACAGGAAGAAAAGTTTCTGAAGTGTTCCATGACCAAAAAAATTGGGAACCACTGATATAGACTATATTCAGAAAAAGTCAACTGCAATCCTCTTTTGAATAAACTGTGTCAAATGAAACACTAGGACGGGGTAGCAATAAGTCAGAGTCAATTTGAAAGTACATACCAGTAATAGAAAAAATAAGTTTGCATCCAACAACATCCTTCCATTGGGGGAAGACAAACCCGAGGGGGGCACTATATTTCCATTCTAATGCATCCTGAAAGCAGTAAATACCTTCCACAGCTGTACAGGGAAGGAAAAGTTGGGGTGGGGGCAGCTCCTGGTGAAGGTCGAGAAAATTATTATTTAACAGATTTGATTTTACTCATGTTTTATTTTCAGGTTATATAAGCAGCAGTAAGTCACATATGCAGAACAAATAAATAATCAAGCATGAACAAATTGCAGTTAATCCTGATTCAAATCAATTTTAACTTGGCAGCAACGTAAGTCTTTGGTTAGCACAAGATCTAAAATCAAAAAATACAACTCATGATCATGCAGTTCATAGAACTATACACTGAAATGGAAGGCTAGAAGCTATACAAATGTTGCACTCAACACATTTGATGGGCAGAGATGTGTTCAATACCAAGGCAGTTTAGTCTCATTTCCTCACCCTGCTCAGAAAGTAGATCATATGGATAATAATTTAATCCTTTCTTCATTTTTTTTAAAACCCTCTTATTTAGAGCAAGAGTTATAAGGTGGAGATTTACAACTATGTTGTCCGTTATATTCTTTCTACAACCCTATAAGCAAGGCGTATAACAGACCAAAACACACAAAAGTGTTTGGTTATTCAACATCACATGTCAGCATTTTGATCTTATCTCAATTTTTTCATAGGCTTGGCTAAATGTTTTTGAAGTTTTGTTTTTTAAGCATTGAACAAGAAAAAATATAGCATGAACAAGGTCAGTTACCATTAAATGTTACGTATTCCAAATATTTGTGGAAGATGTTATCCTCATAATAAAAAGTTCTACAATGTGCAAGTGATTAAAAGAACAATGTTTCCTGGTTTTCTCAGAACCAAACAGCTGACCAAATATTATCAACTACCAGTTGATCGCTCATCATAGTCACAGGCTACCAGTAACGGTCAAATTTGTGTGCTTCCTACAGAATTAAGATTAATGTTTTCAATAATATTTTGATCACATCAAACATGATGATTTTGCTTTTTCAATGCTACAGCTGCATAAATGCACCTGAACAATAAGATACCTTGGGAACTGATAGTTTCCCATGAACATTTTCTTTTCTTCTTCCTAAAAAAGAGAATTTTCTCACAAAGAGAGAGATAAAACGAACATTTACATAAATATCTGTCTTCCTGGGGCAAATATTTTGTCAGAGGCAATTTTATGGATTTGGAGAACAAAGAATTTCTAGTATGATCCATATTAATCTGATAGCGATTGTTGCTATTTGGAGAAGCCATTTTATAGAATACTGCACAATTTTGCTGCTGCTGAACTAATCAGTTACAAGTAGAGGCACTTCAAAGGTTGAAACAGAGTTTATCCAGAACTGCACTGTTACAAGAAGTGTAAAAAGGCCTTCAGTCAATGTATTCACTATGTTACTAGACATGGCACCTAAGAGTTTCATAAGTTACATTTGCAATCCCCAGGAAAGCATTGTCAGATATTTGAGTTATAATTTCATATTCAAATAGAGGTGGGCAGAGCTTGGTCAAGTGAAGAAAAAAAGGAATCTTGGAGGTTTTTAAAAATCTGACAGTTGGGGTCAGTTAGAGCTAGGAGTCAGGAGAAGGCAGTTGGAGCTCGGAGTCAGTTAGGGAAAGTCAGTTAGCAGTTGGGGAGAAAGAGTTTGACAGTAGTTTTAAGAACAGACCCTGGTAATTGGGCTGTTTGGGAATAAGGAACTATTTAGTTGAAGGCTAAAAGTTTCCTGTGTATTCTAAGGTTGTCTGGAACCCAAAGTTTTAAGTGTTGAACTATTCTCAGTAACCATTAAGCTCTGTACCAATCTGCAACCACTAAGCTTTCTGTGCCTGTTCTATGTAAATAAATAAACATCTTTCTTTGTTCATAACAACCAAACGCCTCTGTGTGCCTCTCTTACAACCTATCCCCATACAGAAGACTGGGGAAGAGTTTCATAATATTGGTGGCAGCCCTAACTTTGAAGATTTGTGTGTTTTTCCCTCTGTGCCCTGTGTTTAGTTTAATCTAATCCTCACGTTACATTATTTGGTGGCAGCGGTGGGTGACTAAAGGAAAGGTCCCCCCTGCCTGAAGATTTTTGGGTTTACCCTGTTCCTCACGTTACACTCTTCACCTGCGACTGATTAGCCTTTTCTGCCTGGCTACTTTACATTCACCTAAAGGACAGGACAGCTACCCAGAAGAGCTATGTTGCACCATTTACAGAGAGAAATAAGCAGATTCAACAGTCCTTGATTGCTGCATAGCAGTGTTAAAGGGGAAATTGATGCTTTAACAGAAGAAACGTCAGGGAAAGGTGCTGCTTTAGAATAGAAACGGAGTAACAGAGTAAAGAGATAGTTCGCCAGCAACAGTGACGAAAATAATCCACTCTGATTGGTCCACACAAGCACAGGCTGTGATTAGCCCAGAGAACATCATGTGCCTCTAGATAAAAAACAGTCTTGATTGGCTTAAGATTCACCATGTGCGTTTGTTTACAAAGTTAGCAATTGGGTTAGGAGATGCGCATGGCAAATGAGGTTTCCACTTGGCAGGCTTCCAGTGGGAACTCGGTAGCAAATGTATCGATTCAAGTACAGTCTGCACGTAGGGCAGATAACATAGAAGAAAGATGGAAATTTACACTGCGCAACGTTTGTCAGCAAATAGGATTGAGATGCTAAGAATGCTTTGTTTAATTGGGTAGAGTAATAAGGGTTCATGAATGCTAACCAGTAACAATGCATGAAGAAGGGAGGGACTGAAATATTGTCGCCATTGTTTGTATAAAATCTGTTTACTGGGAAAGATCGGGGCTCTGTCTTCCAGCGGCATTGTTCATAAAGGGGCAGGCCCATCAGCTGATGTCATGCAAATAAAGCTGGTTTCCTGAATCGCAGTAAAATTGTCGCGTCATCCGTCCTTGCGCTCGCTAGCAACTGCAGCCTAGCACAAAAGGTATTGCCTTCGGAGTTCTGGGACTCCAGATACCGCTACAGTGTAACTATTTGTTGTTGGGTGACTTCAATTCACTTGCAACTTATGGTGACCATAAGGTAAACCTCTCAAGGAGTTTTCTTGGCAAGATTTGTTTGGTGAAGGTATGGCTTTGCCTTCCTCTGAGCCCAAGAGAGTGTGACATGCCCAAGATGAATATTGAGTTTTCATGGTTGAGCAGGATTCAATCCCTGGTCTCCACGGTTGTAGTCAAATGCCCAAACCACACCACCACGCGGGTTATATGACAATTATTAAAAAAGAAGATGCATAGTTCTTTCTAGAAATAGTTAACATACATTGGGTGGCTTCTCCTAAATCGGATAAAGGGATAGACAGACAGGCATGCAGAGAACCAAAAACAAATCACACCTGCCACAACCACTTCACCTCATCATGAAGTAAAAACGGCAACCCCAACACTTAGCCAAGAACACTCTCAGCTGCATGGAATTCATGTTCATATTGAATGTATTACTTTAAATTCTTGCTTTATATGCTGTTTTTATCTCTTGGGCTAAAGCACAATTTAAACATAATTATTACCATTAAATAAATCAATGGACCAATGTACTAACACCAGATTTACTTTTAATATGACTGTCAAAAATTTTCTAAGAATTTTCTGCATGATGTTTATCAACTCTATGATATTTCAGATCGATTTCAGTCATACAAATTAACAGATATCAATGTTTGCCTGCTGAGTTTAATACATCTGAATAGCTTCATTTCAAATAATGAAATGTTTCACAGATGCAATATCAATTTATACCAAAGGCTATCATATTTTTTGCAAGTCAAAGAGTGACAAAGCAGATAAAAAGTTAAGTAATACATCAGTAAACTAATTAGACATTGGACAATACACGCACATTTTTAAATCTCAGTGACTACAAACACATCAATTATTTTACTCATTTAAATCAACAGTTTAATAACCTTGCTTTTTAAAAACCCGTTGAGATACATAAACATTTGTGAGCTTTAAAAGTACCAGCAAAAATTAAGAATCCCCAGAGGATGGTAGCGTCCCACCCCAGCCCTCCAAGTTGTGGCTGCGCACCATTGGCCAGCATTCCAACTCACCACCCCCAACCCTCAAAAGACCAGGAGGCACGAATCCCCCCAAGAATTGACAATTTGCCTGCCCTGTGGATGCCAGCTGTCCTCCCCGACCACCGCCTCTAGCAACTGGGGATGCACAAAATCCCCGAGGAATGTCGGTTTGCCTGCCCTGTGGATTCCTGCGGTCCTCCACAATCCCCTCCTCCAACACCTCGGGGAGGGGGGACGACGACGACAACGACAAATCCCTTCGAGGACTGACCATTTGCCTGCCCAGTGGATGCCAGTGTTCCATCACAATCACCCCCTCTAGCAACTGGTGGAGGCACAAAATCAGAGGAATGTCCATTTGCCTGCCCTGTGGATGGATGCCAGTGGTCCTCCCCGACCACCTCCCTCAACACCTCGAGGGGGGACAAATCCCAAGGAATGTGCGTTCGCCTGCCCTGTGGATGGATGGCAGTGGTCCTCCCCGACCACCTCCCTCAACACCTCGAGGGGGGCAACCCCCCCCCAAGGAATATCCTTTGCCTGCCCTGTGGATGGATGCCAGTGGTCCTCCCTGACCACCTCCCGCAACACCTCGAGAGGGGACAAATCCCCCCGAGGAATGTCAGTTTGCCTGCCCTGTGGATACCAGCAGTCCTCCCCGACCACCTTCCTCAACACCTCGAGGAGGGACAAATCTCCCCAAAGAATGTTCATTCGCCTGCCCTGTGGATGGATGCCAGTGGTTCTCCCCGCCCACCCCCCTCAACACCTCGAGGGGGGGATGAATCCCCTCCGGGAATGTTCATTTGCCTGCCCTGTGGATGGATGCCAGTGGTCCACCCCCGACCACCTCCCCCAACACCTCGAGAGAGGACAAATCCCCCAAGGAATGTCCGTTTGCCTGCCCTGTGGATGCCAGGAGTCCTCCCCGACCCCCTCCTCCAACACCTCGAGGGGGGACAAATCCCCCCGAGGTATGTCAGTTAGCTGCCCTGTGGATGCCAGTGGTCCTCCTCATCACCCCCTCTAGCAACTGGTGGACGGACGAATCCCCCGAGGAATGACTATTTGCCTGCCCTATGGATGGATGCCAATGGTCCTCCCTGACCACTCCCTCTAGCAATTGGTGGACGCACAAAATCCCCTGAGGAATGACCATTTGCCCACCCTGTGGATGCTAGCAGTCCTCCCCAACCATCCCCTCTAGCAACTGGAGGATGGACAAATCCCACAAGGAATGATCGTTTGCCTGCCTTGTGGATGGATGCCAGTGGTTCTACCCAACCACCCCCTCTGACAATTGGTGGACGCATGAAATCCTCTGAGGAATGACCATTTGCCTGCACAGTGGATGCCAGTTTTCAACCACAACCACCCCCTTTAGCAACTGGAGGATGGACGAATCCCCCCAAGGAATGACCATTTGCCTGCCCTGTGGATGGATGCCAGTGGTCCTCCCTGACCACCCCCTCTAGCAATTGATGGGCGCATGAAATTATCTGAGGAATGATCGTTTGCCTGCACAGTGGATGCCAGTGTTCCACCACAACCATCCCCTTTAGCAACTAGAGGATGGATGAATCCGACCCCCCCCCCCGAGGAATGACCACTTGGCGGAACTATCCAAGTCCACCTGACAAAGGCAAGTCGATCCCTTTTGAGTACTGGTATACACAGGGCAGTCAAACGGGCACCCCTCCGATTCCCCACGATTCCCAAGAAAAGGATTGGATTAGTAGATTTCTAGTTTCCCAAAGTACCACGTGTAATCCCAAGGAGAAAAAAAGGGCCTTTCAAAGTTTTATTTTGTTGATTTCCAAGAAAAGGATTGGAATAGTAGATTTCTGGTTTCCCAAAGTACCACGTGTAAGCCTAAGGAGAGGAAAGGGGCCTTCCAAAGTTTTATTGTGTTGATTCCCAAGGATAAGATTGGATTAGTACATTTCTAGTTTCCCAAAGTACAACTTGTAACCCCAAGGAGAGGAAAGGGGCCTTCCAAAGTTTTATTGTGTTGATTCCCAAGGATAAGATTGGATTAGTACATTTCTCGTTTCTAAAGTACTACATGTAAGCCTAAGGAGAGGAAAGGGGCCTTCCAAAGTTTTATTGTGTTGTTCCCCAAGAAAAGGATTGGATTAGAAGATTTCTAGTTTCCAAAAGTACAACTAGTAACCCCAAGGAGAGAATAAGCCCTTAGAAATTGTATTCCCTGCTTCAGGAAGGGAATTATTAGCAGCAAAACGGAATTCCGATTTTCACAGAAGTCAAACCCCAGTAGAGAATAAGCCCTTAGAAGTTCTATTCCCTGCTTCAGGAAGGGAATTATTAACAGCAAAACAGAATTCCGATTTTCACAGAAGTCAAACCCCAGTAGAGAATAAGCCCTTAGAAGTTCTATTCCCTGCTTCAGGAAGGGAATTATTAACAGCAAAGGGTAATTTGTTCCCAACCCAGTCCTTCCCTTGCAAAGCAGTGGCGTGGCACCTTTCCTACCCAAGCAGCCTGCCCTAGTTCGCAATGAGCCCACGAGGCATGCATAGCCCTTTTTAAAGGGCAATGGCTGCCGTGCTAAAACCCCGCCCCTCCCGAGGTGGTTTCCCCTCATTGGTTGTAGGCAAGCATCCCAGCATGCAAGCAGCTGCTTGCCTCCAAACGCTGTTTCATTTCCAATTCACTTCCTGGATTGGAAAAAAGATGGCGACAGTGGCTTCAAAAGGGCAAGAATACTTCCGGTTTCCCAAATCGCTTCGAAATTGATTCAAAAATGGATTTATTCTGATTTTAATCTGAATAACGAAGATTCCGACTGGCCATGCCTAATATCTACAATGCAGTTATATATGCTCAATACTAGTTCAACTGCTATTATTTATTATTATTATTTACTATATTTCTATACCGCCCCTCTCAGCCCGAAGGTAACTCGAGGCAGTTTACATATGGCAACCAAAGCCTACAGATAAAACACAATTTCAACAATTAAAACAATAACTATATAAAAACAATATACAATTAGCAGTTAAAACCATAAAATTACAATTCTCAGCATTACAATTACAATTCTATGGATCCATTTTATGAACTCCTAGTGCACAGCAATTAAAATGATGGATGAAAGCATTGGTATTAATTATTCCTAGTTTGGTTATCCAGATCATGGTAAAAGGGCAACAGTTGTACAACCACAAATTGCAACATTTACAGAACCTTAAATATTCTTCACTCATTGAATACGTTTTTGATACTTAGAATTTTCTTCTGAGTCTTCAAAATTCGACCTTAAAAATGAAAGAGGAACACATGGCTCCAATTTTGCAGGAAATAAAATGAGAAAGAGTGTCAAACAGCAGTCACAACTGGGATGCAACCACATAGGGTCAGTACTAATCCCATAAAAATTTGAGAGCAGTTATTTTTAGGAGTTTGCTTGTTTCCAATTAGTTTGGCTTATACATTCAGATTCTCTTTCAACCAATAAAAACAAAACTCTTCACCACCAACAAAATGAGAGATGGTTTGTCCAGAAACATGGGGAAAGGGCAAAAATGGGCTTTGCCCAATTAATATTTCCCTATCTCTTCCTCTAATTTCAAGCAGGTCCTATACCACAAAGTTTCCCTTTTATTGTTTTTCCTAAAGGACAGCTATCTAGTCTAGTAAAACACATAAAGAACTTTTGTGGCAAAGATAAACAAAAATCCTGAACAATCAGAATATATTTTCCCTTTTATCTGCAATAACATCAAAGAAAGAAAATGAGACAAATAATGATGAGTATTATTATGGAGCAGCTCCCTTACGAAATCAGGTTGCAACGCCTTGGTCTTTTCAGCCTTGAAAGACGGCGTTTAAGAGGTGACTTGATCGAAGTGTATAAAATCATGCATGGGATAGAAAAGGTGAATAGAGAAAAAATATTTTCTCTGTCACACAACACTAGGACTAGGGGGCACTCCCTAAAGCTCCAAGGTAGGAAAGTTAGGACTAATAAAGGGAAATATTTCTTCACCCAGAGGGTCATTGGGTTATGGAACTCACTTCCAGAGGAGGTTGTGACAGCTGTCAGCCTGGACAGCTTCAAGGCAGGATTAGACAGATTTATGGATACCAAGGGAATCAGTAGCTACTGAAATGGTCATCCAAATGCCACCTCTGTGTTGATGGAGGCAGGCAGGATTTCCCCGGGTACTGGTTGTGGGGGGTCGGGAGCAGGTGAGGGTTTTGCCCTCCTTTCTGCTAGAGATCCCTGTGTACAACTAGTGGGCCACTGTGTGACACAGAATGCTGGACTAGATGGGCTGAGGCCCGATTCAGCATGGCTCTTCTTATGTTCTTATGTTCTTATGTTCTTAGTATAAGGGTACTAAAGGCAATCAATGGAACAAATATTCATGGCTCATTTATACTTTACGCAGACAACAGATTTCTATCATGCTTCATGAATATACACATGAAGGAGAGAGGAAGAATGTCAGCAGTTGATTTTAGTAGCTGAATGTTATGGCAAGGGGATTAAAACTGGGATTACTTATTTTAACACCTGTCACCTGAGCTTCAGCTTTCCCAATGTTTGTGTGCACATGTGTGTATATGTGTCTTCAAATGGCTTGTCAATGTGTGGCAACGATACAAACAAAGGGGTAGTGCTGACAACACTAAAGGCTCTTAAAGCAGAGCTAAACAATGAATATGTAGTGCGGATACCCTTAGTAAACAATGTAAAGAGTCCATGTAGAAATAACCCAATATAGTAACCAAGGTAGTAGGATGTACGTACAAATTGTGAACTGAAAACCGCTCTACAAGCGTTTTGAGGATATAACCTGGATTAAATCATTTTGAACTTTCAAATGGCGAACTGAGTTACTTACCTTGATGGTAGCACTGTGAGTAGAACGAACTGTTGGAGATACTTTCATTGAAAATAACCCACTTGGGCATTGATACTTGTGAATGACTTTGACTTTAATTTCGCCTACTACCTTGGTTACTATATCGGGTTATTTCTACACGGACTCTTTACATTGTTTACTAAGGGTATCCGCACTAAATATTCATTGTTTAGCTCTGCTTTAAGAGTCTTCAATGTGTGGCAACCCCATGAATTTTATAGTTTTCTTAGGCAACAAATATTCAGAAATGGTTTTCCCAGTTCCTTCGTCTGAAATATAGCCTTCAGCATCTAATATTTGTTGGTGGTCTCCCATCCAAATACTAACCACAGTGGACCTTGATTAATTTCCATCATCAGATGAGATCTGATGCCTTTCTGTTTATATTTCCTTAAAAAACAGGCATTCTGGACAAGGGATAACATATTTAAATTTTCAGGTTTCTGAAAAGCCAAAAATTAACATCAAATTAAAAAGTCAAATTAACATACCACCTCTTAATTTATACAGATCTGCATTACAATAACCCAGGGTGTGGGGGTTGGTAGTTTAAAGTCACATGGCAAAATAGTGACTTTTATTTTTAACCATGAAAATGTTTAGGGAAGTGAAACTTGTGATTTCACATCTAATGTAAGTACAGAATAAACTAGTTGTTTTATTATCCAGCAATTCCATCATACATTACACCATCAGCAATGAGTGAAGAGTTTATTTTAAAATTAAATAAAATACTTTGTGACAGTAAAGAAACAGCATGAAAGGAACATGGGCTGCTAAGATAATGTAGAAATTAACTGGCCATGGAGTCCATATTATGACTTGTGATTTTGTTCATATCAGTACTTTTGTTCCAACTAGAGTAGGTCCACTGAATCAATGGAATTTACATAACAATTGATTTACCAAGTTCCCATTGTTTCAGGCCACATCTACACTGACTGACATCACGGCAAGTGACAGCAAACAGGTAGGAGACTGCACTGTCACCCGGGGTGGGATGTGTGGACAAGAGGAGGATAGTCAGGGTGGCTGACCAGTGGCACCAAACTGTAAAGGCCGGGATAGTCCCTATGAGGACACCACCCAGAGCTGACCCTATGTCTAGATTGGCCCTATAGCATGTGTCAGTGTAGTTCCAACTGCAATGAGTCTATTCTAGCTAGTAATAATTTGAAGTTTACTTAGCATAGCCTCCACCTGTATCACCATAAGCTTTTAAAGTTCTAAGCATTATAGCAGCGTTTTTCAACCTTTTTTGAGCCGCAGCACATTTTTTACATTTACAAAATCCTGGGGCACACCACCAACCAAAATGACACAAAATGACACTCTAACACAGTAATACATATAGTTAATATGTTTTTAAATGTATTTATACACTCAGTGAGAAACCTGGGCCTGTTTCGATGAACACAACATATTCTGGCAGGAATGGCAGAAAGACACACACGAAGGTCTTGCTCAACAGCTGGGAGTTATAGTTCACCCGCAATCAAAGAGCATTCTGAACTCCACAAGTGATGGAATGGAATCAAACTTCCCACACAGAACTACCATAACCAAGAGAAAATACTATGAGTTTTGTGGGCATTGACCTTAAGTTTTGGAGTTGTAGTTCACCTATCTCCAGAAAGCACTATGGAGGGGAGGGAGGAAGACATGGGACGAGTCTGCGCAGTAGCGGCAGCGTGAGCAAAGCGAGGCAAAGCGAGCAGAGCAAGGCTGGGAAGAAGGGAGCCCAAGTGGAGAAGAAAAAGTGTTCGGCAGGAGGGGGAAGAAAGGGTATTGAAGGTTCCAATTTCCCACGGCACACCTGATGATCGCTCATGGCACACTAGTGTGCCACGGCACACTGGTTGGGAAACACTGCATTATAGGAAGGACAAGCTGTTGATTTCCACGTATTTTTAATTGATTTTGTTCATGCCATTTAATACAAGCATTGGTGCTTATTAAAGCCAGACTTTGCACCCGACTATAGTAAGAAACAAAATTTCAGAAGAAGGGGGGGGGGGAGCTTGAAAGTAGATCAATAGGATTAAACAGTTATTTAAGTGGTATTAAGGCAGGTTAACTAAACGAAAGAAGCCAAAAAAGTATCCACAATGATAACATTATTATAGGGTCATACTATATTTAGGTATCACATAAGGTTAAATAATGAATATGGCTATTTTGAACACCATCTCAAAAGATCTGAACGGATCTAGAATGCATATTAATTATTACTTAGGCAAAAAATGTCTACCTTAACTACAAACCTGTTTTGATCACACACACTTAGAACAATGCCGTCCTGCTTCACATTAATGTGTAATAAAACCCCTTTTCAATATTGTGGCTGTTTCAATGTATTTGGGGTGATAAATTTAAACATATCACATACAGTTCTTTCACAAATTTCATTGGTAATTTCAATACTAATTTCATGTGATTTCATTCAATCACATCTTACAATGTAGAAACATCAAAGCAAGTTGTGAAGAAACTGTGGTGGTCTCCTATCCACTAGCACTAGAGCAAATCTTTTTTGCTCATTTTTGGATTTAAAATTGCTGTATTTTTTAAAGGGTTTACGATCCTCAATTGGGAGAAAATGGAATTTCAAATGCCATAGTTTGACCAAATTTTGAAAACTTGACCACTTAAAGTTTGGATATGGAATCAAAGAGTACATAATGTCTGCATGTTCACATGGTAGATAGATTTTGAATTTATACTAGCAAACAATGAGAAAAAATAATGGTTTTTATGTTCTAATGCTATCCCATGTTAGAAAAGTTTTCTATAAAAAATGCTTATGACTGACTGGGCTCATGTCATGAATGATGTGCTGGCCAAACTAACTTATGGTCACTACTGCTAAACCAAGCTGCCACTATTAGACACATCTGCAGTTAAAAGTCCAATTGTTTTCTTCATTCCAGTTTTGGCTCCACACAGCCTTAATATAAAAGTCCATTATTTCCCTTATACTGAATGACTGTACTGTCCTTACATTGTGGGACAAATTAAGTGAATTTCCGGATGACAAAAATATGTGTCCCTTCCGGGCATTACTTTCAAAACTGAAATGGGTACATGTGGCATATCTGGCTTGCTCTGTTACCACTGAAGTACTCTTGAAATGAGCATACAAGTGTCATATCATCTTTTGAAGATAGTACAGAGTCATGTTATAATATTTATTTTTAGCAAGCCTCTGTTTACCTTCATTAAATTCACTGGTTTTCACACATGGTACAAATATTTAATCTGTATAGGAAAGCCATTGATCTAACTTTTCCAGACACAGCACCAAGGAATGGAATATTGGCACATTGTTGCAGGCTCCTGGTGCTATGTGGCATTAAGGCAAAGAAAGAAAAATATTTTCCAAGACAACTTCAGTCTTGTGACATCTGTTAGAAACTTTTCCCAACAGATGAATGCTGCTGTCTTATGCGACATGTATTGAAAACATTTGTTATGATAATTTGGCTCTCAGATTCAATTTGGCTTTAGCTCTAATTCAGAAGCATTCCCCAGCAAAAGAATTCTGTACGAGTAGGATCTGGTCATAATTAGAACATAAAAATGTGACTGCAAAGCCCAATTTCGCTTAATATATTTACATTCAATTTCACTAGAATCAGAAGTGCCATACTGGAAGTATAATAATTTATTTTTCCTCCTGTAGAATTTGTCCAGTTCTTTAAATATACTAATCTATTTGAAAATATGCAAAACTGAAATCCTCTTAGCTAATACTAAATGGCTTTATCACTGAAAAAGCTAAGAGAAAACTCTCAAGTACTTTGCCACTGCAAAGAAAAGCATATTATTTAAAGATACATCTGTATTGTTTTTCATTTAAAAAAGCACTATAGTGTAAAAATACTGTATTGGTTTATAAAATAAAATAGTTATAATAATAACAAAATAAAACAATAAAATATTTCATTTAAAACAAATTCTAACTGATAATACTAACTATTGTATTGGGAAAATAATGAAAAAAGTCAGATTATTCTCACAATTGATTTTCTAACAAATAAGGCAGTAAGTTCTGCAATGCGGTCTATGTGGGGCTGCCTTTAAAGACGGTTCGGAAACTTCAGCTAGTACAATGGTTGGCGGCCAGATTACCAACTGGGGCAACATACAGGGAACATACCACCTCCCTGTTATGTCAGCTCCACTGGCTACCGGTCCATATCCGAGCCCAATTCAAAGTGCTAGTTTTGGCTTATAAAGCTCTAAACAGTTCTGGCCCAGTTTACATGTCCGAACGCATCCACCCCTACGTCCCACCTCAAAATCTAAGATCATCTGGGGAGGTCCTGCTCTCGCTCCTGTCAACAGCTCAAACGCGTCTGGTGGGGATGAAAGACAGGGCCTTCTCAGTGGTGGCTCCCCGCCTATGGAATACTCTCCTGACGGAGGTAAGATCGGCTACCTCCCTCCTGGCTTTCTAAAATTAAAGGCATGGTTCTGGGACCAGGCGTTTGGACAATAGATGTAAGCAGCAGGGCGATCTGGAATGACAATACAATTGACGAGACTGGTTTACTGTTTTTAATTATGGTTTTTGTATGGTTTTAATTATGTATTATTTTAACTATATGTTTTATTTGTCATTTTATTATTGTAATTATGTATAATAGCCTCTTAACAGGGCTCACTATAAGCCGTCCTGAGTCCCCCTCCAAGGGTTGAGAAGTGACGGGATACAAATACGGCAAATAAATAAATAAATAGCTATTTATTTAAAATAAATAAAAGCCTCCTTCTTTGGAGGCTTTAAACATAGGCTGGATGGTCATCTGTCGGGGGTAGTTTGAATGCAATTTCCTGCTTCTTGGTAGAGGATTGGACTGGATAGCCCACAAGGTCTCTTCCAACTCAAAGATTCTATGATTCTATAATCACTGATTTCCTACATTATTTTAATTTAAGCCAGAGGTGGAAAGCAAACTACAAAACTCATGCCAAAATAAATGTATATGTTAAAGGAGCCACAACTTCCCTTCAACCTTTATTTATACTGAAACAGAATAAAATGGCTCTCTCTTTTTGTTCTGTATCTGTATTCAATTGTTTTGTAAAAGTAATCAATCATTTCTAGTAGGAGACCCACATAAAGTAATAAAAGTTAGTATTAGCACAACTTTAGAAAAACAATGACAAAACAAATCACAGTGAGGTACTTTTCTTATGTCTTGTTTAATCTCTCTCAACATCTGTGCACTTCCCTCAAATCTTATTTACATTCCAGCAGATAAACAACTTTACATGGAAATTCTTGTTTTCAAGCACTTCAAAAGCCATGGGAGAGAGAAAAAAATGTAACAGTATAATTAGATTTTGTTTTATCTATTGTGCTAATTTTCCAATCACATTTTTAAAAGCATTCAACTACAATTTGCAAAATATTATATTCCATTAAGGTAACAAAGGTTGAAGAGGGAAAGTAGACACGAATATCTCAGAAAACAGAAAGACAGCAGATATGTATTTACATAACTGTATCTCCTTCTCAAAAATATTTGTTTGGCCACTGTAGAAATAGGACAATGAACCAGATACACTTCTCATCTGATCCAGAAGGGTTCTGCTTGTATTTTTATACAATGTTTGATATCAGCAACTTTGTTCAACTAGAAAATAGCTTATGAATTGTGCAAAGTAAGAACTCTGTTTAAAAGCATTAGCAAAAACACCCTGAATTACTTACAAGAGATAATCTTGACATGTTAAATTTTAAAATGTTTAGGACAGCTGTTCCTATTACCGATATTCACATAACAATGAATATGTGGCATTGTACTAGTAGCACAGTATAAGTATTTAGGATAGAAGTGTTAAGTGGTGTAAGTTCATAGATGTTGCATAATTTTCAAACATGAATGTGAAGCACATATTTGTGTTATCCAACAGCGGTATATTCTGTAGGCCTGTGTATAGTAAACATCACAGTCATGGAATCTGACAAAGAAAGAAAGGTCAATTCTCCATGCATTATGGGATTGTATGTGGGATAAAGGAATTCAGAACAGACAGTGCATATCTATTCTTTTACAGAACATTTGCTCTCAAATAGTTTGAATTACTGGGTTCTAAGGGGAAGAAGAAATAAACAAAAATGACTTAATGTTTACTTTTTAATCCTAGAGTAAATTATATGAAAATATATTAGTTTCAAATTGATAAATCATCTACAAATTTAAAACACATAGCAACAAGGTATTTATTTATTCTTGTTGTATTGCTTCATAGAGGCCCACCAGTATGCCTCATCTTTTTCAGCAACCTAGAACACTATACTTGTTTTAATTTTTATCATTTTAAAGCATTGTTGTTTCCATCTTAATTAGGAAACAGATAAAACAGCCTTATGGAAATATGCTAGATCTATTATTTACACGGCAGCAGTCCTGTAAGGATTTCACTTTCTGGAATAGCCTTATACTACCAGGAGATAGATCGATAGATCGATAGATAGATGAAAAGTTAAATGTATTCTTCAGGTGTTTTCAGCTCTGAGGTTGATGTAGTACACAGAATATGTACTGCTTAGTAAAAAAGATGCAGAATGAGACATGCTAATGTGAACTCTAATGCAAGATTCTATAAAATCGTCATAAGCAGGTATTGAATTGCAAGTGTACACATTATTATTGTGAATGGGGAAAAATTTTATTTACAATATTACAAAAACAAGAAGTCAACACACACTACAAGCCTAAAATTATCTAAGAATGAGGTGTCAAGTTAAATAGAATTGTCTAAGGCAGTGCTTCCCAAAATGTGTTCTGCAAAACCCTAGAGATTTGCAAGAACATCATAACGGTTCCATGAAAAACCTTTAAAATCCAAATTTAAATGGATTTTAAAATAAACCATATGAGAGGTACTTCCCAGACACTAGCAGGGACACTGAGTGGGTGCAAAACCCATTTGTCAACTGAAATAAACCTCACATACCGTCCTTGCCAGAGTATTAAGATTTTATTGAAATTCAGTGTACCTATACTTTAAAAATGAAATCTGAAACTGTGCCACTGAATGACATTTGGGTAGGACTGATAGACATATATCTGTCATTAGCCAGAACGGCTATCCGAGCTTTGCTCTTCTGCATGTCACTTATCAATGTGAATCAAACTTTTCCACTTATACTTACACTAAAATCAAATGCTGCCCCAGATTGACATACTCAACTGTCAGACATAAAGCCCCATTTTAAAACTATTTTAAATATAAAAATAAAACAATTTTATTCATCACATTAGGTGTGAATCAAATATTTTCTGCTACCAAAATAGAGGTTTGTGGTTATATTAAAAATTCTTTATATACTCTTTATTTCCAAACCTACATTATACAAAGCACTTAGGCTACAGGAGAAGAGGGAAGAAGGAAAAACTTTGTGGGTTTACAATACTTAGTAAAAATCAGGGATAGAATTAGGGTTTCATGTCTTTTGGAAAAAAATTCTTTTGACTGAAAAAGTTTGGGAATGCTGGTCTTAGGTACAGTCAAAAGAATACAAAGTAAAGAACATTGCACCTTAAAATTATGCTTAACAACAAAAGGCTACTAAAAGCCTCTGGAAAAATATCAATAAAACCCACATCTTTATAGGTGTTTAGATCTCAATAATTATTTAATGGAAAAGCACATAAATGTGTGTGCGCGTGTTGGGATCTTTTTTTAAAAAAATCTGCAATTGTTTTCCTTTTCCCTATATATTGTATATTATGCATGTAACGTTTATTTTCTGTGCAACAGTTTAAGGATACATTTCAGGGTTGGCTTATTAAGAAATCACAGGATGTACAGTAGGTAATATATTTCTTGCAAATCATAATAAAGTATAATAAGCCTGCAGGAAGATTGTTTCTTAACTTTAATATTTTTGTATATTACTTGGATTTGAGATACTTTTGACAACATTTTAATGCAGTAATACTTCACACTATAATTTTGCATTGTACATGTGCATTTGTAAGTGAAAGCCTTTATGTTTTTTGTAAAATACAAGAAAGGAGCATTCTGCTCATCCCTCCCTAGTATGCCCCTCAACATCTATATCTGCTTATGACAAGCATAAGAGTAATCATGTGATACATTCTATCTTCCCAAATATTCAGCATGCTGAATATCCCTGAAGGGTTTACAATACTACACAGCAAAAGGAAAGAATTGTAATAGTTGATACTTTTGCTACACCAGCAGAGATGGCATAGGGTGAAGTTTATACAGGTGTAAGAAATTAGAAAAACTTCCCACAGAATACTGGCTTGCTTTTTTTTTCTTTTCAAGCATGTCTGTCAACATAGCCATGATACATCGGCAGAATCCTTTATTCAGAACGTATCACTAAGGCTCCTTCCAGACAGGCCCTATATCCTAGGATCTGATCCCAAGTTTTCTGTTTATCCCAGATTATCTTGCAGTACAGACTCATATAATCCAGTTTAAAGCCGAAAGCCTGGGATCTGATCCTGGGATGCAGGGCCTGTCTGGAAGGGCCCTAAGAGTTGCTGAAGAAAATGTGGTGTGAAATACACCACAAACTCCTTGATTTATTCTCCCAGATTCAAAACTTCTGCTGGAAATTAATGTTAAGTCAACCATGATAAATGGGACCTATTGTTCCTGATTCAAAAGTATGGTTCTTTCCATACAGCCATATAACCCCAAAAATCAAGGCAGAAAATCCCACAATATCTGTGTTAAACTGGGTTATCAAAATCCACACTGCCATATAAAGGAGAAAATGTGGGATTTTATTCAGGTGTATGGAAGGGGGCTCAGACCGGCCCAAAATCTTTTAGAAGGGTGGACCTGAGTTGACACAACAACTCTACCAGCTCACTGAAGAAGTGTGGGTGACCAAGAAAATCCCAGCAGACTTCAAGGATGCCACCATAATCACCCTTTTCAAAAAAGGGTAAAGAACAGACTGCGGAAACTATCAAGGTATCTTTCTAACCTCCACTGGAAAAATCCTCGCCAGAATCCTTACAAACTGCTTTCTACCTGTCTCAAAAGACACCCTCCCAAAATCCCATAACAGGTTCCGCCCCTCCAGAGGAACAGTGGACATGATCTTCACTGCACAACAACTCCAAGAAAAATGCAGGGAACAAAATCAACCTTTGTACATGGCATTCATTGGCCTTGCAAAGGCATTCAACACAGTGAATCGCAGTGCTCTCTGGACCATTCTGCAAAACATCGGGTACTCTGACAAACTTGTGAACTTCTTGCAGCTCCTCCACAATGACAAGATGGCAACAGTCTTGGACAGCAATGGCTCCCAAAGTGACCCATTTAAGGTAGAATCAGGCGTCAAACAAAAAAGGGATGTGTTATTGCCCCAACCTTATTCTCCATCTTCATCGCTACGATACTTCATCTTGCCAATAGTAAGCTTCCCACCAGAGTGGAAATCATCTATCGGACAGATGGCAAGCTATTTAACCTCAGCAGAATGAAAGCCAAAACCAAGGTTGCAACAACATCTGTTACAGAATTCCAACATGCCGATGATAATATAATCTGTGCATATTCAGAAGATCTGCTAGCCACTTTATACACATTTGCAGTAGCATATGATAAGCTCAGCATCTCATTTAACATCGAGAAAACCAAACTGCTCTTCCAGCAGTCACCATCCAATTCCTCTCCAATGCCAGAAATACAGCTTAATGGTGTCATGTTAGAAAATATTGACCATTTCCGCTACCGTGGCAGCCACCTCTCCAAAAAAAGTCAACACTGACACTGAAATACAACACCGCCTGAACTCTGCAAGCGCAGCATTTTTCTGAATGAAGCAGAGAATGTTTGAGGACTGGGACATCCGTAGGGATACCAAGGTGCTTGTTGATAAAGCTATTGTCCTCCCAACCCTGTTATACGCCTGCAAAACATGGACTGTCTGCAGACATCACACTCAACTCCTGGAATAATTCCATCTGTGTTGCCTCCTAAAAATCCTGCAAATCTTTCAAGAAGACAGGCAGACAAATGTCAGTGTGTTGGAAGAAGCAAAGACCACCAGCACAGAAGCAATGGTCCTACGCCATCAACTCCGCTGGACTGGCCACGTTGTCTGATCACCGTCTCTCAAAGCAGTTACTATACTCCCAACTCAAGAATGGAAACCGGAATGTTGGTGGACAGAAAATGAAATTTAAAGATGGGCTTAAAGCTAACCTTAAAAACTGTGGCATAGACACCGAAAACTGGGAAGCTCTGGCCTTTGAATGTCTAGCTGGAGGTCAGCTGTGATCTGGTGGCACAATGGGTTAAACCAGGGGTGCTCATTAGGTAGATTGCAATCTACTGGTAGATTGCGTAGGGCGTCCTGGTAGATCGCAGGCAGAGCGGGAGGAAGGCTCAGTCCCGCCCCGGAGGCTCCCAACGCCGCCCAAGTGCTGCCGGCCCTGGGTTATCTGAGGTCCTTTCCACACAGTTGAATAAAATCCCATGTTATCTGCTTTGAATCAGATTATATGACAGTGTGGACTCAGAAAACCCAATTCAAAGCAGATATTGTGTAATATGTTTCACATTTTTGTAGTGAGTAGGTAGATCATTTTGACTTGGTTGTTTTATAAGTAGCTCGCATGCTGAAAAAGTGTGAGCACCCCTGGGTTAAACTGTGTGCCGGTAGGACTGCTGACTGATACGTCAGCGGTCTGAATCCGGGGAGAGTGAATTGAACTCCTTCTGTTAGCTCCAGCTCCCCATGCAGGAACATGAGAGAAGCCTCCAACAAAGATGCTAAAACATCAAACATTTGGGCGTCCCCTGGGCAACATCCTTGCAGACAGCCAACTCTCACACCAGGAGTGACTTGCAATTTCTCAAGTCACTCCTAACAAGGAAAAAAAAAGACTGTGACCAGCAGTGTTGTGGAATTTGAAGAGGCACAAAAGGTAAAAAATAGAAATGTGCCAAGAGGAAGACCATCATACTTGGACAACGAGGGATTGCCTAATAATAATAAATAAACTTTTAAAATATCCTGTCACCATCTCCCTGAAGGAATTCGGGGCGGCTTACAAGGCACTCCAGGGTGCACATATATATGCATATATAGTTGATGTAACAAATTAAGTGAAATACAAAAGTATGGAATGTATTGATGTATGTATGCAACTTAAGAGAATCTGTGTACTTAAGAAAATGTATTAAAATTATTAATAAAAAGGCACTCCAGGGTGCACATATAACATACAAAAGGAAGAAACAATTAAAAATATATAACAAGTCACATAAAATTATAACAAGTGTAAGCACATCCCAAGATCCAATCCCAGATTTTCTGTTTTAAACTGGGTGATATGAGTCTGCACTGCCAGATAATCTGGGATAAACAGAAAACCTGGGATCAGATCCTGGGATATTTCTGGATATGTATTTCTGGGCTTGGCCTCATGTAAGCCGCCCTGAGTACAAATAAAGTTTATTATTATATTATTATATAGGGCCTGTCTGGATGGGCTCTCAAAGGAAGAAACTGGAGAAACAAACACCTGTTTCTCTCATAAGATAATCCTATTAAACTAATGTATTTCCTCAATTGTACGATGCCCTTTTCACTTATGAAAACATTTCTAAAATGGGGTGCATTTTAGAATTGTGTATGCTTTAAAAAAAATTATGATGGTGCTACTGAAATTAGAATGGATGGAATACAGTAATTGGGTCATCATAAGTGAACAGGAAACTTGAAGCACACACACACACATATGTGTGTGTGTGTGTGTCTGTGTGTGCACACATAGACAGAGAAAATACATCCCCATTCACACAGACACTGCCACATGATTCCTTCCTTCTCCAAAGATTTGGCTAGGAAGTGTCTTGTGCAGGCCTGGGCAAACTTGGGCCTTTCAGGTGTTTTGGACTTCAACTCCCACAATTCCTCACAGCCTCAGGCCCCTTCCAAAGGAAGGAGCCTGAGGCTGTGAGGAATTGTGGGAGTTGAAATCCAAAACAAAAGGCCCAAAGGAAGGGGCCTGAGGCTGTGAGGAATTGTGGGAGTTGAAGTCCAAAACACCTGAAAGGCCCAAAGGAAGGGGCCTGAGGCTGTGAGGCCCAAAGGAAGGGCCTGTGAGGAATTGTGGGCTGTTGAAGTCAAAACAAAAGGCCCAAAGGAAGGGGCCTGAGGCTGTGGAATTGTGGGAGTTGAAGTCAAAACACCTGAAAGGCCCAAAGGAAGGGCCTGAGGCTGTGAGGCCCAAAGGAAGGGGCCTGGGCTGCCCAAAGGAAGGGGCCTGAGGCTGTGAGGAATGTGGGAGTTGAAGTCCAAAACACCTGAAAGGCCCAAAGGAAGGGGCCTGAGGCTGTTGAAGTCAAAACACCTGAAAGGCCCAAAGGAAGGGGCCTGAGGCTGTGAGGTGGGCTGTGAGTGTGGGAGTTGAAGTCCAAAACACCTGAAAGGCCCAAAGGAAGGGGCCTGAGGCTGTGAGGCCCAAAGGAAGGGGCCAAAACACCTGAGGCTGTGAGGAAGGGGCCTGAGGCTGTGAGTGGGAGTTGAAGTCCAAAACACCTGAAAGGCCCAAAGGAAGGGGCCTGTGAGGAATGTGTGGGGAGTTGAAGTCCAAAACACCTGAAAGGCCCAAAGGAAGGGGCCTTAGGCTGTGAGGAATTGTGGGAGTTGAAGTCCAAAACACCTGAAAGGCCCAACGGATGGGCCTGAGGCTGTGAGGCCCAAAGGAAGGGGCCTGAGGCTGTGAGGAATTGTGGGAGTTGAAGTCCAAAACACCTGAAAGGCCCAAGGGAAGGGGCCTGAGGCTGTGAGGAAGGGGCCTGAGGCTGTGAGGCCAAAAGGAAGGGGCCTGAGGCTGTGAGGAATTGTGGGAGTTGAAGTCCAAAACACCTGAAAGGCCCAAAGGAAGGGGCCTGAGGCTGTGGCTGTGGGAGTTGAAGTCCAAAACACCTGAAAGGCCCAAAGGAGGGGCCTGAGGCTGTGAGGAATTGTGGGAGTTGAAGCTGTGAAACACCTGGAAGGCCCAAAGGAAGGGGCCTGAGGCTGTGAGGCCCAAAGGAGTTGAAGTCAAAAACACCTGAAAGGCCCAAAGGAAGGGCCTGAGGCTGTGAGGAATTGTGGGAGTTGAAGTCCAAAACACCTGAAAGGCCCAAAGGAAGGCCTGAGGCTGTGAGGCCCAAAGGAAGGGCCTGAGGCTGTGAGGAATTGTGGAGTTGAAGTCAAAACACCTGAAAGGCCCAAAAAGGAAGGAGGCCTGAGGCTGTGAGGCCCAAAGGAAGGGGCCTGAGGCTGTGAGGAATTGTGGGAGTTGAAGTCCAAAACACCTGAAAGGCCCAAAGGAAGGGGCCTGAGGCTGTGAGGAATTGTGGGAGTTGAAGTCCAAAACACCTGAAAGGCCCAAAGGAAGGGGCCCGAGGCTGTGAGGAACTGTGGGAGTTGAAGTCCAAAACACCTGAAAGGCCCAAAGGAAGGGGCCTGAGGCTGTGAGGCCCAAAGGAAGGGGCCTGAGGCTGTGAGGAATTGTGGGAGTTGAAGTCCAAAACACCTGAAAGGCCCAAAGGAAGGGGCCTGAAAGGCCCAAAGGAAGGGGCCTGAGGCTGGTGAGGAATTGTGGGAGTTGAAGTCAAAACACCTGAAAGGCCCAAAGGAAGGGGCCTGAGGCTGTGAGGAATTGTGGGAGTTGGCCCAAAGGAAGGGCCTGAAAACAAAACACCTGAAAGGCCCAAAGGAAGGGCCTGAGGCTGTGAGGAATTGTGGGAGTTGAAGTTCAAAACACCTGAAAGGCCCAAAGGGGCCTGAGGCTGTGAGGAATTGTGGGAGTTGAAGTCCAAAACACCTGAAAGGCCCAAAGGAAGGGGCCTGAGGCTGTGAGGCCAAAAGGAAGGGGCCTGAGGCTGTGAGGAAATGTGGGAGTTGAAGTCCAAAACACCTGAAAGGCCCAAAGGAAGGGGCCTGAGGCTGTGAGGCCCAAAACACCTGAAGGGCCTGAGGCCTGAGTGAGGAATTGTGGGAGTTGAAGTCCAAAACACCTGAAAGGCCCAAAGGAAGGGGCCTGAGGCTGTGAGGCCTAAAGAAAGGGGCCTGAGGCTGTGAGGAATTGTGGGAGTTGAAGTCCAAAACACCTGAAAGACCCAAAGGAAGGGGCCTGAGGCTGTGAGGAATTGTGGGAGTTGAAGTCCAAAACACCTGAAAGGCCCAAAGGAAGGGGCCTGAGGCTGGGAGTGAAGTCAAAACACCTGAAAAAGGAAGGGGCCTGAGGCTGGGAGGAGTTGTGGGAGGTGAAAGGCCCAAAGGAAGGGGCCTGAGGCTGTGAGGAATTGTGGGAGTTGAAGTCCACCTGACAGGCCCAGCCTGAGGCTGTGAGGAACTGTGGGAGTTGAAGTCCAAAACACCTGAAAGGCCCAAAGGAAGGGGCCTGAGGCTGTGAGGCCCAAAGGAAGGGGCCTGAGGCTGTGAGGAATTGTGGGAGTTGAAGTCCAAAACACCTGAAAGGCCCAAAGGAAGGGGCCTGAGGCTGTGAGGCCCAAAGGAAGGGGCCTGAGGCTGTGAAAACACCTGAAGGAAAAGGGGGCCTGAGGCTGTGAGGACTTGTGGGAGTTGACGCCCAAACCCCCTGAATGGCCGATAGGAAGGGGCCTGATGCTGTGAGGCCCAAAGGAAGGAAGGGGCCTGAGGCTGTGAGGAACTGTGGGAGTTGAAGTCAAAACACCTGAAAGGCCCAAAAGGAAGGGGAAGGGGCCTGAGGCTGTGAAGGCCCAAAGGAAGGAAGGGCCTGAGGCTGTGAGGAACTGTGGGAGTTGAAGTCCAAAACACCTGAAAGGCCCAAAGGAAGGGGCCTGAGGCTGTGAGTGGTGGGAGTTGAAGCCCAAAAGGAAGGGGCCTGAGGCTGTGAGGAATGGTGGGAGTTGAAGTCCAAACACCTGAAAGGCCCAAAGCAAGGGGCCTGAGGCTGTGATGAATGGTGGGAGTTGAAGTCAAAACACCTGAAAGGCCCAAAGGAAGGGCCTGAGGCTGTGAGGAACTGTGGGAGTTGAAGTCAAAAACACCTGAAAGGCCCAAAGGAAGGGGGCTGAGGCTGAGGCCCAAAACACCTGGAAGGGGCCTGAGGCTGTGAGGAATTGTGGGAGTTGAAGTCAAAACACCTGAAAGGCCCAAAGGAAGGAGGCCTGAGGCTGTGAGGCCCAAAGGAAGGGCCTGAGGCTGTGAGGAATTGTGGGAGTTGAAGTCAAAACACCTGAAAGGCCCAAAGGAAGGGGCCCGAGGCTGTGAGGAATTGTGGGAGTTGAAGTCCAAAACACCTGAAAGGCCCAAAGGAAGGGGCCCGAGGCTGTGAGGAACTGTGGGAGTTGAAGTCCAAAACACCTGAAAGGCCCAAAGGAAGGGGCCTGAGGCTGTGAGGCCCAAAGGAAGGGGCCTGAGGCTGTGAGGCCCAAAGGAAGGGGCCTGAGGCTGTGAGGCCCAAAGGAAGGGGCCTGAGGCTGTGAGGAATTGTGGGAGTTGAAGTCCAAAACACCTGAAAGGCCCAAAGGAAGGGGCCTGAGGCTGTGAGGAATTGTGGGAGTTGAAGTCCAAAACACCTGAAAGGCCCAAAGGAAGGGGCCTGAGGCTGTGAGGAATTGTGGGAGTTGAAGTCCAAAACACCTGAAAGGCCCAAGTTTGCCCAGGCGTGGTCTTGTGTCACGACAGAGACTGCCAGGGTGCTGCTCAAGGAGAAGCAGCCGTGTTTGTTTTCAGCCACCAGAGACCCTGCTGCTGCTGCTGGGGAAGAGCTGTGGGGCCAATGAGCAGGCCTCCAGGCACCTCCCCGCCCCCGACTTCCCAGCCTCCCATACGCGGTGGCTCTTCCAGAGAGGAAGCGGCCCCCTCCTGTTCCCAAAAGGGGCGGAGTCCCGCTCCCATCCCGCAACAAACAGCTCCTGCGTGCCAGCTGCCCAGCCGCCGGGCTTCCTTTTTCCTGTGCGGGAAGCGACGCCCGTCACGCGCATAGGAAGGAAGGAAGGAAGCACGAGGCTCGCTTAATCCCCCCCCCCCCTCAGTCCCGGTTCCCATGGCCTCCCCCCTCCCGACATGGCCCCTGGCTAGCCACACCTACCTGTCTTTTCGTGGTCATAGCCCACCACAATGAAGTAATCTGCCAGCCTGGCCATGGCGGTGGAGGGCCCTCCTCGGCTCCCTCCAGGCCTGCCCAAGCTGCCCACGCCAGCGCCGCCGAGGAGCTCAGCATCCTCCGCTCGGACCCGGCGCGAGAGGCAGCCGCGGCGGCAGCAGCAGCAGCAGCACCTCAGCCATGTTGGGCACACTCATACACACACACAAGGCGCGAGTGCGCATGCGCGCTCCTCCTCTTCCCCCCCCTCCCCCTCTGTGACCTCGCGCGCGCGGCGGCACTGGAGCCTAGTCAGTGGCCAAAAGGGTCTCCTCGCTTGTGGAGCGGGATGGCCTGCAGGGAACCTGTTGCTGCAACGCTGCACAATCTCTCCCTTGCCACATCAGTCTTGACGTCACCCGCATTCATAGATCTCTCTATAATATCAAGCATGGGGGCAACTTGGGCCCTGCTTGGGTTGAAGATCTCTCTCGGCATTACTTCGCGAACGAAGATTCTTAGGAAGGACTCATCCCACGCTTTTTACAAGCGCGTTGATGTCTAAAAAGGCCAATCTGAGATAGGCAAGTTCGGTTGCAGAAAGCACAGCAGAAAGTCTCCTTCGGTGATGTCGTTTCCAAGTTGCGGTTCTTTCTGCGTTGTCGTTTCTCTTCGAGACCTATTCGGCGTGTCTTCTCGAAAGAGGCCGCAGCATTGTGGATAGTGCGTCTCCATGCTTCCCGATGTGAGGCCAGGGTGGACCATTGTTGGTGATCAATCTGGCCGAGCCTGAGATGTTGTTTCAGGGAGTCCTGATCAGGGGCGGACCAAGCTGTTCCCGGGGGGTACACGAAAAAAAATTGCGCCCCCCCCAGTCCGCATGCGCCAATCTGCGCGTGCACTGGCTCCAGAGCGTGCCTCCCGCTTTGGCGGCCAGTGCGCATGCGCCAATCTCCAAAGCGGGAGCCGGTACGCCTGCGTGGACCTTTTCGCGCATGCCCAAAAAGCTCCGCGCATGTGGAAGCGCGGCCAGAGCGCCCAGGGCTGCCTAACAAAGGCGTAGCATGCGCCGCCGCGGCTGCGGGGCCGGCCGCGGAGGCCTGGCCAGCACGGCGGGGCAGCGCAGCACAGGCGCCGGGAGCGGCAGGGAGCCTGCGCGGCGACGGCCCTCCCTGGTGATGTCACCCCTCCCGGGTGACGCCGCCCTACGCGCCTGCTTCCTCCGCCTAATGGACAAACCGGCCCTGGTCCTGATATCTCTTTTTGGGGGCACCTCTCTTGCGCTGACCCGTGGAGAGTAGTATCTTTGGGAGGCGATGGTCCTCCATCCTAGAGACGTGCCCTGCCCAGCGCAGCTGTGCTCTCAATAGCATGGCCTCAATGCTGGTGATCCCTGCTTGCTCAAGGACAGCAACATTCGTCATGGGCCAACTTGGGCCCTGCTTGGGTTGAAGATAAAAGAGAAGGTAAAAGAATGCATGACAACATGGGCAAGAAATATTGGAAGAACGATAAAACTACATACAAGAATGGGAGCTAATATGGCAAAGGAAAATTAAATATACATACTCTATAGACATGAAGGAAAACTGGTTCAAGATGTTTTATAGATGGTATATATATAACACCACATAGGCTGGGACTAATGTATAAAATAGCAAACAATAAATGTTGGAAGTGTGAAAATGAAATGGGAACATTTTATCATTCATGGTGGTCTTGTTCTAGCGTCAACTCCTATTGGAGAAAAATAGAAGAATTATGTGAAAAAATATTAAAAGTAAAAATTTGCATGAACCCGGAATATTTTTTGCTGGGAATAATAGACAAAGATTTGAAACTAGACCAAAATCAAGATATTTTATCTAACTACAGCAGCAAGGATGGTTCACACCAAAAAATGGAAACAGCAAAGGGCCTGACGCTGTTAGGAATGGGTGGGAGTTGAAGTCCAAAATGTTGGGAGCATGTAAAAATCAGCTGGTGAGTGTGTTAACTGGAAAATGCAAAGCACCAAGCTAATTGGTTGGCCCACACTCAGAAGCTAGCTGAGCCTGGGAGTTTTGGCAACAGTTGCATGTTTTAAGTTTTCTGTGCAGGAGTTTGCCAAGGTAGTAATTCTTGCTTCTTGGCTGCTGGAAGATGTCTCACATGGACACCTAAGGACCACTTGAAACTCTCTCAAAGGACATTGTGTGAGTCAATGTAACTGTTCACATGACTATATATGTTCAGGGCCATAGCCAGAAAAGGGAGAGGGGTAATAATAATAATAAAAAACTTTATTTATAACCCACATCCATCTCCCCAAAGGGGACTCAGAGCGGTTTACATGGGGCCGTGCCCGAACAACAAATCACAGAATATATCACAAACATCAGAAAACAATAAAAGCAATAAACATAATTTAAAAATACATCTATGAAAACACAACAACATAGGTAAATCTAAAACAGAAACAACAGGGTAGGGGTTCTAAACCCCTCCCCCCCCCAACCTGGTTTACTCAAGAATTTTAACTGGTTAACCAAGTTGTGAGTAAACCGGGTTTCTTTTTTAACCTGACACATTTCAGGGCAGGGTTGAACTTTTAACCCACCCACATACACCCCCAACCCCCGTATATGTTGCTCTGCATAACAAAGTAAACACCTTATTCTGTGTGGCATATCGTTTCTCTAACAATACAGTGTGTGGATATACGCATGATTTTCATTCTACCACACAAAACACCTGGAGGGGCCAAGTTTGCCCACACATGCTCTGTATAAGAGAGTGAGATAGGGTGCTTCTATACTTTAGAATTAATGCAGTCTGACATTGCCCAAACTGCAGTTGTGGTTTTACCAGATCTTGAGCCTACTTGGCCAAAAAGGAGTAAAGGAAAAGGTTTTCCCCTGACATTAAGTCCAGTTGTGTCCGACTCTGGGGGTTGGTGATCTCCATTTCTAAGCCAAGGAGCCGGTGTTGTCGTACTGAACTACACAGCCCAGGACTCCATAGCACTGAGCCACGGCAGTTAGAGTGGAGTCAAACTGCATTGATTCTAGATGCACCCCAAGCTTTAGTCATCTTCCTTGATATTTGCATGATTTCCAAACAAACAATTTCCCTATTGGATGTGCATATGCCCAATAGGTGTTTCACAGTTTAGTTTCTCCCATCTGCAAAAGTTTGAGGATAAGCCATTTTAGTGGGGAGGAAAGGGAAGGTGGGAGAAAAGCCTGAGAGTGCAGCAGTGTGACCTGTCAGCTGTTCAGTTCGTGGAGTCAGGCCGCTAAAGGAAGTACTATGCGTTCTTTCAAAATCAGTGGCCCAAGGGCACATTTTTACTGTTTTTCAGTGAGCAGACTCTCCTCACTTTGCCCATCCAAATTTAAAACTAGTCATTGACTCGGTTTTCTCTTTCCATTCAGTTGTTTTATTAGTTGGATTTTGTTTTTGTTTTTTCCTGCTGTCCCCAGGTACAGACACATCCTAATTTAAAGTGTTATACAAGCAGTCCCCAAGTTACAAACATCCAACTTACAAAAGACTTATAGTTAAGAAAGGGGATGACAACCGATTGGAACTGTAGTGACTCCCACAATACACAGACTGCCACTTATAGAACAATTAATGTATGTAGGGAACTAAGATGACGTTTGAACATAATTATCCATTATTAATTTTTCATATGTATTAGTTACTGAATTGTCAATTAATTATCAGTTAGCCATGGCCAACAAATCAGGTTCTTGTAGTGGATGTACAGGCAGTCCTCAAGTTACAAACATCCGACATCCGACTTATAGTTAAGAATGGGGATGAGAAAACAGGAGTTGAGAGAAATCTATCCCTCGGAGGGGAAAATCACTCCTGGAAAGTTATCATGGCGAAAAGGGGTTGCCACGCAAGCTTTCTCACCAATCCAAATTTTTCAAAATCTAATTATCACAGGGAAAGAAAGTGAGGGGCACAGACAGCAAGACAGACATCACAGGGGTGTTAATCCTGCTCTATGATATCCAAAGCTAATATATATTTGACTGGAGTTACACTTAGAAATTGTTCTGACTTACATACAAATCCAACATAAGAACAGACCTACAGAACCTATCTTCTTTGTAACTTGAGAACTGCCTGTACTTTATACTGATTTCACTTCCACTACTGGCAGTTTAAATTATGAAGAATAATTTTAGAACACAGGCAATATGTATTATCTTAGGTGAGAACAAACTCCCAAGAAATAAAGCCCTGGATCCCTAATGACATTAGTTTCAACAGATTACATCTGTTATCATTACTAGCTTAGATATTTTTACTCCTAAGTAACAGGCTGGCATTCCTAAGCCTATTGAAACCACTTGCAAGCTTAAATTAGCTTTTCACTCAGGGCAATTTAGAAACTAAAAAATATGAGTGAGACACAATAGCAGGTGATAACCCCACTGATTTCAGTAGTTTTGTTCCTGAATAAAACCCCTGTAAAGAAATTAATCCTACTGAGTTCAATGTGACCTATTAAACAGTATCATGCCATTATAGTTTGGGATGTAAACATGCTATTTCGCCTAGAAACAGGTCCCACTGAACTCTATAGGCCTTACATTAGAGTAGACATATCCTAGTATTGTCAATACTAACCCACAAGAACAAATCTCAGGGGTCTCAGACAGAACTCTTTCCTCGTTCTGCATGGAATAGACACATATTTTGTCTGGGACCTGCTGCTTGGTAAGTATATCCACTACCATGGAGTTATGGGAAGTTGAACTTAACTGTGCAGAAAACGAGCCACATTTGTTCCCAGGAAGGACTTTGCTTTCAAACGTCTTCATAACATGGACAATATTGGCATGGCAGGAACGTGCTAAGTGAAAGATTGCTTAAAGCTAATATTTCTGTTGCTATAGTGAGAATACAAGTACACTGTGGTTCAGGTTGAGCCAAGTTTGTTTCATAGGATTTCACAAGTAAGAGGTCTATTACATTCCCCAATAACCACTTCCCCAATAAACCATCTATGTGACCGTCAGACTATTTATGAACTGATCCTTGAGAGATCTGCTCCATCATCATGCAAACATTTGTTTACATGTTTCTATTTCATCTTTTTTTTCCCCCGGTCTGGACTCAAGGAAATTTATGAAAGCTGAAACAGATGTAAATAAAAGTTCAGATCACTAAATGCATGCAATAGTTAAAGCAGTGTTTCCCAACCTTCTTTGAGCTGCGGTACACTTTTTACATTTCCAAAATCCAGGGGCACACCACCAACCAAAATGACACAAAATGACACTCTAACACAGTAATACATATAGGTATTAGGAATTTACCTTGAGTTTTGGAGTTGTAGTTCACCTACATCCAGAGAGCACTCGGGACCGGCGAAGCAGGCAGGAAGAAAGGCGCCGCAGCGGCGAGCAGGGAGCCAGAGGGAGGCCAAGAGGGGTTTCCCGTGCACCGTGGAAGAGGTGGAGGATGGAGGGGCGGAGCCCTGCGTTCTCTCGCTTCGCGGCTCTGCCGGGCTTGGCTGAACCGCAAACCGGGAGAAAGGCTCCCCGCAAGGAACAGGCCCTGCCTGGGAGCCGGGTTTGGCCGGCTTGCATCTCCCACCGGGCTTGCCGGAAGATAAGAGCTGGACAAACTCTGCTCCCAAGCAGAGCCTGGGGCCTGCGAAAATGCCGGGTTTGGCTGGCTCGCGTCTCCTACCGGGCTCGCCGGAAGACGCGAGCCAGACAAACTCGGCTCTCATGGAGGGCCTGGGCTCTGCGGGGAGCCGTTCTTCTGCTTCGCGGCTTTGCCGGGCTCAGCGGAGCCGCGAACCGGGAGAAAGGCTCTCTGCGGTGCCCAGGTTCCCGCCTCCTCCTCCGGAATTGAGCCCATAGGATAGACTCTATTCTGTGGGCTCACTTCTGGAGGAGGAGGAGAGCGTCGCCCGGCCCCTCCCCTTCTAAGCCTTTCCTGCCTCTCTAGGTCCTAGAGAGGGTTGTGTTTTCAACCGCTGTTCCGCAATCAGCTGGTGTGCCGCGGGAAAATTTCTCAGCAGGAGGGGGAGAGGGGGGGAGAGAGGTTTTCTCGCAGAACCAACTGATTTCCCGCAGAACACTAGTGTGCCGCGTCACACCGGTTGGGAAACACTGAGTTAAAGTCTAATTCAACTATGAGTAAAATTTAAAGCAATTTGAAATACCTGTTAAAAAACAGCAAAATCAGACAAATACATTAGAACAAATACATTGGAAGCCCTGGCTCCATAAAAGGTCAGTTCTCAAAGGTCTATTGAAATACAAAAAAAGCCTTTATATATTGTTGAAAGGGCACCATGAGAGAAGTCAGTCTAACTTCCCTAAGATGTCTGGGAGTAGTAACCAAACAGTCCCTTTCTCATGGGTTGCTGTGAGTTTTCTGGGCTGCATGGCCATGTTCCAGAAGCATTCTTTCCTGATGTTTTGCCCACTTCTATGGCAGGCGTCCTCAGAGGTTGTGAGTCCCTTTCTCATGTTTTCATTAGATAGAAATCCATATGAAGATCATAGAGTAGAAATCAGGGCTTCCTCTGAGGAGCTGAAAACTGGGAAGATTATGTAGAAAAATACTGTATTTAAGATAACCTGGATCCAAGCTGTAGTGGAGATGGGAGAGTGGGGCATTGTCCTCCAATAAGTCAACACCAATACTTTGAATTGTGTCCAGAAAGAGACCAGGAATCAATAAAGCATTTACATAAAGGATGTGTATGCTCCCTGAAAATAACATTAGACAGTAGTCTGACATTTCACATTCCTGGAGGTGGCACACAGTGAAATTAAGACTTCTGCCCAATAGGGCAAATCCACGTGGTGTGTTGCTCTCATTTCTTAAGGCAGTTGTGCAAAGCTAATAGATAATGGCACCTCTTTGGCAACAACTCATGCACACAAATAATGTATGAAACGAGCCATAGAGATTACATGTTTCTCATGAGTGCAACATTTTCACATTTAATCAGTGCTGCAAAGTATAAAGGGGGAATCAGTTCTTCTATTGTAGTCAGCCCTCCACATTTGTGGATCAAGTAAAATAATGTAATAAAAATAATAATAAGGAAAAATAATAGAAATCTAATAATAAATGTTATAATAATGAGAGAAAAATAATAGAGTAAAATAATGTAAATGTAATAAAAATAATAATAACAGAGTAAAATAATATTTATTATTTATTTATTTACTGTATTTATATCCCACCATTCTCAACCCCGTAGAGGACTCAAGGCGGCTTACATATATAGGCAACAATTAGA
The DNA here is from genome assembly GCA_030556195.1 of Anolis apletophallus. Lineage (NCBI taxonomy): Eukaryota > Metazoa > Chordata > Lepidosauria > Squamata > Anolidae > Anolis > Anolis apletophallus. The sequence continues at coordinate 85,087,912 of JARBWK010000002.1, read as the reverse complement.
TGCCAAAAACACACACAATAAATACACAAGCATTGAAACAATCATTTAAACATAATAAAACCTTAAAACCAATGATTTAAAATCACACAATCCATAAATAACTTTGACTCAAGTATAAGCTGAGGGGGGCTTTTTCAGCCTAAAAGGGGTGAAAACTCTGCTTATACTCAAGTATATGCAGCATGTATATGTTTTTTTGTGTGTTTTTACTTGTTTTAATCTTGTGAACCGCTCTGGGCGTCAGAGAGAGTGGTATATCAAATTAAATAAATGAATAAATAAATGTAGATAATGAGATATCTTAGAAATGGGACCCTGGTCTACACATAATTTTGTGCATGAAATTTGTATACACTGAAATAGCAGAAAGCAAAGATGTCACTATCTCAGTCACCCATATGGGCTATTTTGAAGTATTTCGGATTTTGTAACTCTGAATAAGGGATGCTCAACCTTTATCTTTTTGTGGAATTAAATAAGACTTACACTATTTTGTAATTCATAGAAACAGAATTTTCCAATGTAGAAAGTTGTACAAATTTAACGTATCTCCACGATATCATATTTTACAGCATAATTCAGTGTTCTTAATTTCCACTGTCATTCTTTAAATCAGTCACCAGGAATTATGAAGCCCTCAAGCCTTGTTGAATTGTAAATCCTAGCAGCCCAAACCAACATAATTGGAATGAGGAATGTTTGTAGAATGCAAATCAGCATGGCCAATACTCAAGTCTTCTAGGAGCCAAAGGCCAAAACAAAGGGGAGGCTACAAGTTGAAAACCACAGCTTTAGAAAAACAACCTCTGCTTTAAAGCATGCGGTTTAAGGCCCTTTCCACACAGCTAAATAAAATCCCGCATTATCAGCTTTGAACTGGAATATATGGCAGTGTGGACTCAGATAACCCAGTTCAAAGCAGATATTGTGTGATTTTCTGCCTTGATATTCTGGGTTATATGGCTGTGTGGAAGGGCCCTAGGACACCAGTTTAAACACTTCATCTTTAGAAGGGATTCTAATGCTCTCATATCCACTAATTACTAAAGGTGCATTTGTTATGCTTAGACCTTGTTAGTCTAACTACACCCTTGTAGATTACCGTAAGTGCAAACGCATTGCAAAGAGATTAGCACTGAGGGGAAGAAGAAGAAAAGAAACAGTATGATATGTAGCAGTTCCACTTGACTTTCACAGTCTTCTGCATATAACCTGTAAAGCAGTTTTAGAAAGGCATGTTTCTTTTAAGTGAGAGAAGTATGCAAGTGTGCTTTAATTGTTTTTAATCATTTATTTAAAATTTCAGATTAAAATTGAGGGAAGAATTAAAAACCTGTATAACAATAAAATAGTTGTATTTCCCATTCACTCTGTGCCTCCTTGTTATAGTTTTGACTCTGGGGGGCTGAAGTTTAGGCAGAATTATTTCAAAAGCTGCCCTCCAGCTACAAAATAATGGTTCTTGGGCCATTCTTAATGTGCTTCTAATGTTGTGCTGATGCATTGCTTAGGCAGTTCCACAATGCGGACAACAAAGGCCGCTTTAATGTAGACCCCCTGAGCTCATTCTCAAGAATGGAATGGAATTTTTACATAGTCAGGAATGTGCAGGATGTTTCCTGTTTACGTTTTCCTCTAGACGGAGACTTGTAACATACCCCACAGGGAAGTGGGGAGGGAAGCAGATTTGTACAAACAAAAGTGTGGTAATGAGATGCACCATGCAAAGCTCACGTGCAATGTGAGCTATTATTACACTGGTGTGATGTGCCCTCTTAGGAACATTTCGAGGGAAAGCACTAATAAAACAGCAGTGGACTTCATTCATCTTTCTGCTTATTCTTTTACACTGCACTGAAATGTCTCTTCGTAAAATCAGCAGGAAGATCTGCTGTGTGGGCAGAACAATGTAGAGAAGTCTAAATTCCACACCAGAAAGATCAGCCCTGAGTAAATAAAGTATTATTATTATTGTCTCTATGTATGGAAAATATGAAGAGAGAAAAACACAGCATGGCATTATAGCGAGACTGGATAAGTAACCATTCTGTAGTGCAGTTATAGCAACTATAACTATAACAACTAGTTTTTGTAATCTATAATATTATTATGATAACAATTTTCAATCAGTTAAATTAGCCAGTTTTCAAATGCTTAACCAGTTTCAAAGGTGCCCCTAATATATTATCCAGTTTCATCAATGGAATGCACTCCTGCCAAAGTGAGATGGAGCATTTCATTTTTGATGATTGACCACTATGCACACAATCGCCCCTACTTTAAATCTACTTGAAAGGTTTAGGGGCACAGTACCATTCAACACAATATACACTATGGCAAAGAAGGATGAACACCATGCTTTGCTTGACTATAAGTGCTTTCCACCACTGACCTATTAAGTACAACCCTTCACACAGAGGACTGCAGCTTGAGTGAGTCTGAGTTGATCTTTTGCTATGTGCATGTGTTTTATTTCATTGTATTTTATATTGTGTTCACATTCATGTTTGTTTTTAGGCACATTCTCCATCTGGAAGCCGCCCCAAGTCCCTTCGAGGAGATGGTGGCGGAATATAAAAATAAAGTTATTTATTTATTATTCATCTCTGTGTATGTCTGACTTTAGGTTGCATGATGGCTTTAGTGATCCTATAACTTTTTAAAGGTTTTCTTAAGCAAGGAATATTCAGAAAACAACACCTGATATTCATTGGTGATCTCCCATCCATGCCCTAAACAGGACTGAGCCTTCTTAACTTTCAGACAGGATCTCATGCCTTTAGGTATTTAGGCCTGGCTGTTTCTCTAGCAGGAAGGGTTTTACCCTGAAGAATGCTTTCCCAGGATAAATGGATGGAGGGTCAAGGTTTGCCTATTCCCTCACTCATTTCAGTCATATTTGGCTGGATCTACACTGACCTATATCCCAGGATCAGATCCCAGATTATCCGCTTTGAACTGGATTATATGAGTCTATGCTGACAGATAATCTGGGATAATCAGATAATCTGGGATCAATCCTGGGATATAGGGCATTGTGGAAGAGGCCTTAGTTCCCTGAAAATTTGGTCTCAAATGGGGTCACTTTCTATCAGTGAAAATGTTCTGATGGGACTCCATTCATTGATGCTTTCAGAATAGAAATAAAACTTCTGGATTCTACAATATGATTTTAATGCAAAAAAACCTGTAAGACAATACACAGTTGAAGAAGTATCCACACACACACACACACACCCGCCCCGGTCACATAAGAATGAATGCTTTCTCTGAAGGGATGCCTACTATGTCAACTCATATTTATGTTACCACAAAGTGAAGGAGCCATGTGCTACTTAAAAAAAGATTGTGACCCACCTCAAGTTACAAGGTGAGGAAGGTAAGAAATAAAATTATTATTTATTATATGTGGCTTACAGTTAAACCTTCCCACTGTGCTTTGTACCTTTTAACTATTTAAGGTAGGCCAGTATTATTATCCATGTATTACAGGTAAGAGATTAGTGTGGTATGATTTGAGAATTGATTGGACTATGGTTCTAAAGAGTTTGAATTCCCATTTAGCCATGGAAACTCGTTGGATGACTTTGGACACGCCATACACACTCTCGAAAGAAAGCAATGATCCTCTGAACAAATCTTGCCCCCCCCACACCATGATAGGTGCAAATCAGGGACACCAGAAGTCGGGAAACAACTTGAAGGCACACAACTACAACTGTACAATAATTTGTGTTCAGTCACAAGTATTCTTTTAGGAGACAAGGTGCTCAAGATGGTGATAGGAGTCCAGTTCCAAGTACTATTCAAGCAAAAATAGTCTGCAGCAACAAAATAACTATAAGTTTGAGACCAAGAATTTAGGATAGATTGAATGCCTGTTTCTTGAATTGTATTATGTGGCTTGTTGTTGTCTTTGTTGTGGTAGTCTTGAACTAATATAATATTTATGTATTTTGCACAAGAATCTATGTCTGGATGGTGAGGTTTAGGAAATAAATAAAAAAGGGACAGGGTAAAATTCAGCATGGAATGAGACTTAGGCCCCTTCCACACAGCTATATAAAATCCACATTGAACTGGATTATATGGCAGTGTAGAAGGGCTCTTAGAAGACAGAGTTCATGATTACCGAATGGGCAGCCCCTGTTAGCACACAGTTATGCAGACAGGGGGAGACGACACAGTATGAAGCAATCAAACTTGTCTTTGAAGTTTATAGTGACACATTCCAGAAGGGTATCCCTATTAGTTGCAACAAAAACAACAAAAGAGTCTTGTGGCACCTTAATGACTACAAATTTATTGTGGCATAAGCTGTCATGGGCAGCTCTATTAAGCTGTCCACTTTGTTATGATCAGCAGGTGTCTGTCTGCCAGTCTATCTCTATAATCACCAAAATAGAGACAGAAGAAAAAGTTGTTTTGGAGGAAGACCAATTGAAGGAAGACATAGATTAACTCTGTTACTATGTAAAATAATATGGAAATGATATTAACTGAATGAGCTAAAAGAATCCATCAAAACAGTAGTGACTCACACACATACAGACTGGCACTTAAGGAACAATTTCATTTCATTTTATTTCATTTCAATTTATTATTTGATTAGTGTCTCTCCACCAGAGTGCTCTGAGTGACTTACAGAGCAATAAAACAGCAAACGTATCAACGATAAATCACAAATTAAAAGCTTTGACGAAAAGCCAAGTTTTGAGAGCTTGAGAGAAAGACCGCAAATCAGGTATAGCTCCAATGTATGGAGGTAAGGAATTCCACAAGGTTGGGGCAAGAACCGGAATCCAGGCATGCCTCCCTAGGACCAGGAACAAACAAGAGGTTTTCTTGAGCTGATCTTGGTGGTCTCTGATGACAAGTATGTGAGAGACTATCTCTGAGGTATTTAGGGCCTTGACCATGGATGGCCCTGAAAGTCAGAACCAGTGTTTTATAGGAAGCTCGATGTTCAATTGGGAGCCAATGGAGGTGTTGTAACACTGGAGCTATGTGATGTCTCATTGGTGTCCAAGTAAGTAATCTGGCAGCTGCGTTTTGAACCACTTGGATCTTCCGTGTCACTGAAAGAGGAGTACCAGCATACAATGCATTACAGTAATCCAGTCTCAAGGTAACTGTGGCATGGATTACTGTTGCAAGGGCCTCTGTTGGAAGGTAAGAAGCCAGCTGCCTTGCTTCGTGGAGGTGTAAAAAGGCCTGCTTACTGATGGTGGAAATCTGAGCTTCCATCGTCAACTGGGAATCCAGCAAGATACCGAGGCTCTTCAACGTAGCAGACGGGGCTAAGGATTTACCATCAAAGGTGGGCAGAGGGCAGGCCAGTTCCTGGGGCCGACCGGGCCATAAGATTTCAGTTTTGGCCGGGGTCACCTTAAGTCTACTCAATTAATGTATGTAGTGAACTAAGATGAGGTTTGAACAGAATTATACATTATTCATATTTCATATTTATTAGTTATTGATGTGTCAATTAATTATCAGTTAGCCATGGCCATCCCTGAAACAAATCAGGTCCTTGTAGTGGATGTACAGGCAGGCCTCAAGTTACAAACATCCGACTCATAGTTAAGAACAGGGGTGAGACAATATAAAATGAGAGAAATCTACCCCTCAGAAGAGACATTCACTCCTGGAAGAGTTATCATGGGAAAAAAGGTGTCTCCACTGAAACTTTATAACTAATCCTTGTTTCCACAAGAAGGCACATTTTTAAAAAATACAATTATCACAGGGATAGAAAGTGAGGGGAAATCTTCTGAACAGAGGCTCAGGTAGCAAAACAAACACCACAGGGGTGTTAACCCTTCCCAATGCTATCCTTCCCTATGCTATCCAAAGCTAAAATAGATATATTTTTGGCTGGAGTTACACTTTAAAATGTTCGTGTTCCGACTTACATACAAATTCAAATTATGAACAAACCTACAGAACCTATCTTATTCGTAACTTGGGGACTGCCTGTACTTTGCATGTGGAAGCTTATGCCAGGATAAATTTGTCCTTAAACTGCTGATAATATGATGTTTTTCAAGTGGTTTTTTTTCCTTGAAGAAGCTTATTCTTCAAATGTCTTGTACCTGGGAGATATGAACGTCAAAAGATTAAAATAACACTTTGAACAGGTGGGAAAGCTTGCAAGCAGCTATCACTTTAAATCCAGCTAGGAGGAGGATTCCAGGGTCTTGCCTTCATTATCTCTTCTACTTAATTGTTTTGTGGCCGCCTTCTTAAGCACTAGCGTAATATTCTGGGAAAGTGCCGCTCCTTAGTGGTTGAAAGTGCATTGGGACCAAGAAGAGCTAAAGACCAAGATTCCAGGTTACTATATTTAGAGTGCAAAACAAAAACCTCTTGGGTCTTACCCATGAGAGGCCTGTCAAAATTGGCAGACACATTGCTGATGGACTGTGTTTCTGAAAGGCTGTTGTTTGACAGAGTGGCTTAGTGAATGGCAATAATATTTATGGATGATGTCATTCTTATCTTAGATTTGATTCAAAGTATGTGAAATACATACAGATGAAAAGGAACATTTTCCCATCCTGAGAATGTTTCCAACCAATAGTTAGAACATTTCAATTTTCTCATGCCACAAATGCTATTAGTATCAATTTTGTGTACAAACATATTGCAATAAATGTTTTATTCTGTGTAAAAATTCAGAACAATTGAATAAAAGAAAATATGAAAATTTAAAAAGACCATCAACAATTCCCTTCACTAGATTTGGCTTTAAAGGAAAAATTCAATTGTAAAATTCCCTTTTAAGCATATTTCTGCTTTTTTGATTGTCAATTCAGCTAATTTGCATTATTTCTTTTATTAAAGAAACAATATTTCTTTTTTAAGGGCACACCCATCACCACCTGCTTCTCTGTGGTCAGAGAACACACAATGTGCTTCCGATATGATACCAAAAATGAACAGTCTGAAATGGAGTGATCGTAAATGCACTTTCCTACACAGTTCTCAAATGAATTAAAAAGTTAACTCATATTTTTAAAAAAATACTTTACAGTATTTTGTAAGTACAGTAGTCTCTCTTATCCAACCTTTGCTCATCCAACATTCTGTATTATCCAATGCAGTATGCCTCTCACCCAGATCCACAGCTGTTTTAATATATTGAAATGTTTTGGTGCCAAATTCATAAATATAGTAATTACTACATAACGTTACTGTGCATTGAACTGCTTTTCCTGTCCATTTGTTGTAAAATATGATGTTTTGGTGCTTAATTTGTAAAATCATAATGTAATTTACATTTAATAGGCTTTCCATTAATCCCTTCTTATTAACATTTTCGCTTATCCAATGCTCTACCATCCTGTTTATGTTGGATAAGTGAGACTGTACTGTGCATGGAAGAAACAGCCATAAGTGGTGGCTATTTATTTATTTATCGTATCAGGCAAACAAATGTATTTGAGAAAACACAAAGTTTAAAAACTTGGCATTCTATTAAATGTCCTTTGCCTGGTAGCTGGCGACTTGGAGTGCCTCTGGTGTTGCTATAAGAAGGTCCTCCATTGTGCATGAGGCCAGGACTCAGGCTGCATTGTAATAGGTGGTCTGTGGTTTGCTCTTCTCCATACGCACATTTATAGTGGCTGAAGCAATATAAATAGAGATTCTTCTCCATTAATTGCACTAAAAAGGAAATTGTATGGAAACCAATGTTCCTTTCCTCCTTGCCGACCTCAGCTTTATCAGATGCTGTTAAAATGCTATGCTGATTTATTTGACCATCACTGTTAGGACTTAAGCCAATATGACATGGGTGGACCTCAATGGGAGCATACAAGTGTTGTTTGCTGTATACGGCATTTACAGAGGGCTCCAGTTTTGATTAGAACAAAAGTACAGGATGGGTGAGTGGGTGGATGATTAAATATTTCCTCTCCAAACTGTTTCCCAATTTGAAGCTAGTATGCACTTGCTTAGGAACTAGTTTCATTGAGCTCAATTGACATGCCTATGTTTTAAATTGCTTCCCCCTAAAGCTGTTATTAGCCTTGCTGGGAAAATGTAAGTGTACTATGTTTGTATTATGCCCAACACCCGATGAGGTTAATAGATTCAGTAGAGTAATACAAAGTGGAAAACCCAGTGGGCTACAGAGTAATTCACATAATGTGGTCCAAGGAAGGGTAAATACATCTGCTTCTTTCCAGTGCTGCTGGTCCAGGGGCGGTCTAAGGTAATTTTAAATGGTAGGCGAACATTATTTTGGTGCCCCCTCCCCAAAAACATTATTTTGCCGCCCCCCATGTAAAACAAAAATACAATTATAATATCACAATACCATTAGTAGTATTATATTGTATCAATGTATATACAATATATTATACCATACTCATACTATATTATATCATAATTATATTATACTACATTACAATATAATTATATTACAATATATTGACATTATAATATAATGTAACATTCTATTATATTATTATTATAAAATAATAAAATTATTTATTTAAATAAAATTATCCTCTACTAAATATTTTCATGACTCCTATAAAACTCAAATAACCCAAAATAAAGTAAAATAAAATATTATATACTACTATTTTGTACAATACCACTATACTGCAATATTGTTTGTAATATTACATGTAATATAAAATATATCATTATTCTATTGTTATATTGTATTTGTATTATATTGTATGACAATATTAAGCAGAACTGTATAATGATCCACAAGAAATCGTTACTGGATGGCTGCGTGCCAGTAGGTTGAGGGTGAATCCGGCGAAGACGGAGATCTTGTGGTCGGGCCGCTCGGGTGGTGTAGATGTCCAGCTTCCGACCCTGGACGGTGTGGCGCTATGCCCATCGCCTTCCGTTAAGAGCCTGGGGTCCATCTGGACTCCCAGCTGACCATGGAGGCCCAGGTCTCCGCGGTCAGCAAGGTTGCTTTTTCATCTGCGACAGGCTCGGAGGCTGGCCCCTATATCTCCCGGAATGACCTGGCCACGGTGATCAAGCTACGGTCATCTCAAGGCTGGATTACTGTAACGCGCTTTACGTTGGCCTTCCTTTGTCGGCGGCCGGAAGCTCAAGCTGGTGCAGAACACTGCCGCCCGGCTCCTGTCTGGAACCCCAGCTGGCGCCCACATCACACCTGTTTTGCAGGATCTGCACTGGCTCCCAATTGAGCACCGGATATCCTTCAAGGTGTTGGTTCTTACCTTTAAGGCCTTGCATGGCCTGGGGCCAGCGTACTTGAGGGACCGACTCACCCCACACTGTCCACCTATATCACTACGCTCAGAGGATGCTAATTTGTTAGAGATACCCTCGGTGAAATCGGCTAAACTGACATCTACTCGCCGGAGGGCGTTGTCCGTTATAGCTCCTACGCTGTGGAACGCCCTCCCGGCTGGAACGCGGGCTATAAAGGACCTGCTCCCGTTTAGACGCGCCTGCAAAACTTATTTGTTTAAGCAGGCCTTCGGTGAGTAGGTCCTGCCCATGTTCTGCTTTAGCCGCTGTCCTGGGGTGTCACACTATCTAATTTCTGAACTGTACCTGGGGTTTTGTATTTTGCTGTTTTAACTGTTTTAATTGTTTTAGATGTTTTATCGCATTGCTTGTGTGTAGTTGTACCTTCGGTTCCTGTGAGCCGCCGCGAGCCTCAGGGAGTCGGCGGCATAGAAACCCGAATAATAAATAAATAAATAAATAAATAATGCAATGTAAATGCATCAAAATCAGAATATATTACCTCCCACCCGTCTCATAATCCATAGGAGTCTCCCATAAGTCCAAAATTAGGATCCCAATGTAAATGTAAATAGAAAAACAGCCAAAATGTTCAAATGAGGTCGAATACAGGCAGCGCAGCCTGGGCAAACTTGGACCCTCCCTCCCTCTAGGTGTTTTGGACTCCAACTCCCACAACTCCTCATAGCCTCAGGCCCCTCAGGTCTAGACAGAAATAGAGCCGAAGAAAGGAAGGAGGGAGAGAAGAGGTCACAGAGGAGGAGGAGGAGGAAAGCCCTTCATTCATTCCTTCACTTACACTTCCTTCTCTGATTCTTTTCTCCTTCCTGCAAGCGCGCGTCTTGCGGAGACAAAGGGAGAGGGAAGCACTCCTGCCTGCCCAATACAGGCTTCTGCGCAAGGGAGCTACTGGGCATACGCGGAGGTTTTCGCGCGTGTGCAGTTGCTCCTGCGCTCAACTTCAGCTCCGGAGCAACTGCGCCTGCATGAAAACCTCCGCGCGTGCCCAGAAGCGGCGTCAGAGCGCACAAGGCCAGGGTCCAAAAGCAGGCAGCTGCAGCACTGTCTGAGGAACATCGGCAGGGCCAGGATGGCGCCCCCTTTCCAGATGGCGCCCTAGGCGGCCGCCTACTTGGCCTACCTTGTAGGACCGCCCCTGTGCTGGTCCTATCACAACTGGAGACTACCGCAGCTTAAAAATATTGGTAGATCCCATAATGATCAATCAGGTGTTTGTCCATTAGTAAACATGTAGTAATTTTTAAGCAGACTTCTAATGTCAAGAAGGCATCATGAGTTTGTTCGTATGTTAAAAGGTATTGCAGTACCATGGCATTCTGATAATTGTGCCTTATTTTTTTATCAGTCTTTGATATATTTATTGAAATGATTGTATCGTAACTGTAATGGAATCCTGTGCATGCCACTGTGTTCAGTGGGGTGACTCCAATTGGATTGTTATCTTGTCACCCCTTAACCTTCTCTTCTGCAGGCTAGACATGCCCAGCTCCCTAAGCCACTCTTCATCGGGCTTGGTTTCCAGACCTTTTATTCTTTTGGCCTCCCTTCACTGGATCACATGCTTCTTGTATTGTTCCCAGAACTAGACACATTATTACAGGTGATTACAGTCTGGCCAAAGCGGAATACAGATGTACTATTACTTCCCTTGATCTCAACACTATAATCCTATTGATGCAGCCAAGGCCCCTTTCACAGTTGTATACAATCCATATTGAACTGGATTATATGGCAGTTGGTCTCAGATAATCCAGTTCAAAACAGATATTGTGGATTATCTGCCTTGATATTCTGGGTTATATGGCTGTGTGGAAGGGCCCCTAGAATCGCATTGGTTGCCACATCCCTGTTGACGCATGTTCAGCCTGTAGTCTACTCGGGGTCCTACCATACAGTCATATAAACTAGAATATCAAGGCAGATAATCCACAAGATCTGCTTTGAACTGGATTGCCTGAGTCCAAACTGCCATATAATCCAGTTCAATGTGGATTTCATACAGCTGTGTGGAAGGTGCCTAAGGCTTCTAAATCCCTTTTATATGTGCTCCCCAGTCCTGCAGATTTCCTCCCCGCCACTTTGTGTAATACCTTTCATTTCTTACTGTTGAAATTAATTTTAGCCAGATTTTAAATATGTTATGGCTATATTGGTATCTGATCCTGTCCCCTTGGACATTAGCTATCCCTCTTAATTTGGTGTCATCTGCACGTTTGATAAGTATACCATCTTTCAGTCATCCAAGTCCTATCTTTGCATCTCTACAGGATGAAGGCAATCCATTGATGAGCACCCTTTGGGTTCAGAAAGTAAACCAATTATAAACTGTCTAACCCACATTTTACTAGCCTGTTTACAAGGCTATAATAGGGAAACTTGCTGAAGGCCTTACTGAAATAAAGGTATGCTTCATCCACAGCATTCTCTTTATCTGCCAAGCTTGTAACTTTATAAAAAGAGAGAGATAAGATTAATCTGGCATGACTTGTTCTTTGAGAAAAGCATGCTGACATTTAGAGTGGTAACAGATCTACTCTAGAATCCTTTCTTCTTTGGATGTCAGGCTAACTGGGTTGTAATTGTCCCCCCCTACCCCCAACTTTTAAAGAAGGTGACATTTACCCTCTTCCAGTTTGCTGTGATTTCTCTTGTTCTGCAGAAATTCTAAAATATTACTGTCGGTATTTCTGAGGGCCCTTTCACACAGCCATATAACCCAAAATATCAAGTCAGATAATCCACAATAACTGCTTTGAACTGGCTTATCTGAGTCTACACTGCCATATAATCCAGTTCAATATGGATTGTATACAGCTATGTGGAAGGGGCCTGAGACTACTTCTGTCAGTTCTTTTCAATGTAGTTCATCTGGTCCTGAAGTCTTGAAATATTTTAGAGTAGTCAAGTATTACTTTGTACCTATTGTGTGCTGCACGTGTTTGCTTTTGGTAGAATATAAATGCAAACAAGGTGTTGAATAGTTCTGCCTTTTATGCACTGTTACATTTTGCGATCCTCTGGATACAGTGGTCCTAACATGTGTTTGTTTTTATTGTTTTGCTATGGCTGTAACTCAGGAAAGCCCCTTGTGTTGCTTTTAACCTCTTTAGCAAGCTTGAACCTTATTCTGTGCTTTAGTTTTTTGGACATTTTTCCTACACGTGCTAAGAATTTGTTTGAATTCTTCTTTGGTGATTTCCTCTTTTTTCCATTTCTTGTATATTTCCTTTTAAATTTTAAGTCAGTTGAAGGTTCTTTAGTCATCCATCCTGGTTTCTCTAGACCAGTGGCTCCCAACCTTTTTTTTGACCAGGGACCACATTGGCCAGGGACCACTTGACCAGGGTCTACTTTGACTATGGACCACTTTGACCAGGGACTACTCTCCAACATTTGTACCAAAAGGGTTACGAATCAGGTTTTGGTCAACTTTAGATTCGGTTTGAGGTGCTGATTCAAAAAACTGCATTGGATAGACCACATCAGCTCTAGTTACTGATACAGAACATATGCCATGGTCAGTGACAGGAAAGAAGTGGCAGGTGGCACGAAAGGAGCGGAAACAAAATAAATAAAGGAGGCTCGCGAAACAGATTTTCGTCCTCACAGCCCACAGGTTAAGAACCTCTGCTCTAGACACTTCCAGTCCCCCCCCCTCATTTAGACCTGTTTCAAATTGGAACTTCAGTATCTCACTTTTAAGAAAACTCCTATCTGTGATATTACTGACCGCAGCTTTATACCCACGATTCCCCTAGTTTACTGAAGTCAGCTGTTTTGAAATCTAGAATGCATGACTGACTATACTTGACTTCCCCTTTCTCCTATATAACAAACTCCAGGAAAACATTGTCACTTCCTCCAAAGGCTCCGACCACTACTACCCCATTAACCAGGCCATCGTTCTTGGCAATAGGATCAGATCTAAAATAGCTAGTCCCCCTGTTGCCTCATCCACCTTCTGGTCAACAACATTGTCTGCAAGGCAAGTGAGGATCTTATGCACCTGGCAGAGGATGACTTCCAACAAATATCAGGGTTATTGAAATCTCCCATTACTATTACATTTCCCCTTTTTGAATGCTTAATTATTTGTTTCAGGAAGGCATGTTCAGTAGGCTCCAAACATCGTAGACAGAGTGAAAAAATAGAAATGACATATGCCTCTTAATCTGAGGTATCATTCTTTGGTTTATATGGGAACACTATGATGTGTCAGGATCTCATTAAAGCATATAATTCAATATTACAAATGCTTCTGCAGTGTTCTCCTGCTCTTTTTAATATAGTTTTCATTTGCCAAAAGCACTATATAATATATTCCCCTAGGAAATGCCCATATCTAACATTAATCATGTCAGCTGTCTGTTTGTGTGTGTGTGATGTACATGCATGTGTGTGTGTTGTTTTGCATAGCTTGTCTCTCACAGACAGTAACGGAATTGATTTATATCTCTGAATGAGTTTTTGGTCTTTTAAAAAATTTAATGGACGAAATTCTCAGTAGACTGTAAATGCTATAATTATAAAACTGTAACTTGTACTCTGAGATTGTTTGACTGAAATAGTAAGAGACTGAGCAACAATAATTATGAATTATACAATAAAGCTTCCCTGTGAAAAAGGCCAGGGACAATGAACATTTCTTCCTTTCTGAAATTCAGAAACCATCTGAGGGAAATACCACAACAATTTAATCATGTACACAAGGAGGCATAACTATAGACCTGAAAGGACATTTTAAAAGGTGATGCATATTTATCACATTTAGCATCTGACCATATGATAGGGGGTGGGAATTTACCAAGGTCAAAAGGTCCACAAATCTTTCATGCAATGCATGCAAGGAATGTGCAGGAATTCTTGAAACTCATCTGCTTCCAGCCATTCTTAAAAGAAAACCATGCTAGGAGAACATATTCCATTTGCCTTCAATGTCCTCTTTTCTGTTTTGCAGGGAAAATATTGTTCCACATGATAAGCTGCTTTCCGCCCCGTTGAACCTTCTCATTTCATAGAATACCATAGTGCATTGGGTTAAACCCTTGTGCCTGAAGGACTGAAGACGTACAGGTAGGAGGTTCAAGTTCAGACAGAGCACGGATGAGCTCCGTCTGTCAGCTTCAGCTCCCTATGCAGGGACACGAGAGAAGACTCTCATAAGGATGGTAAAACATCAAAACATCCAGGCGTCCCCTGTGCAACGTCCTTACAGACAGCCAAATCTCTCACACCAGAAGTGACTTACAATTTCTCACGTCGCTCCTGATACAAAAAATGTACTGCATTCAGCGTATTGACTTCTTTGGAGAGGGAAAAATTATGCAGTCAAGGATGCAATGTGGAGCTGTGGCCCCATCTACACAGCCACATAATGTGGGATAGGAAACGGATATGCCTGTGATGTCCAGATGACGCTTCAAGCGAATCAGTTACAACTTGAAATAAACCTGATTTTCCAATTTGGAGGCAATGGGGATGGTATCCTGGGATATCCATTCAGGATCCAAGCAGGTAGTCCTCACAGTCACCCTCCTCTGGCTCAGGCAGCCTGGGGAAAAGGGATGGCAATGCCAGCACCCCACTTCTACCCCCATTTAGACCCTGAAAACAAAAGAAAAACCTTGATAGGCACCACCAGTTTGGCTTACTTAGCCAAGGATGGGAAATAAAACTAGAAAACTTTGAAGGGAGAATTTTCCCTTCTCTTCTCCAAAGTTTAGTTTCATTTTCAAGTTCCAGGAAGGTAAAGCAAGTCTGGTGGCTCCCACTGAGGCATTTATTTTGTTTTTTTAAAAGCAAAACAGGGGCAGGGAGCAGAGACGGGGGAAGGACAATCCCTATACCCACCCCTGTCTATCACAAATCAGCAGGGATGGGTAATCTGGCCACTAGGAGTGTGCACATTTTTTGTGTGTGTACCGAATTTGGATGATTTGGCGGATTCGATTGCCAGATCCATAAAGGCACGAGGCACGAGGTCTGGCACGAGGCAGCCGAAGAAAACACAAATCCACTACAAGCTGTAGTACATAAATCACAGAAGTAAATGCGTATTTGCAGCTTATATAATACTGAGTGGAAGCTCCACTCAATAGTATCTTTACAGATAGTAAAGGTTCTCATGCCCTTAGGAGAAGTCTGCTTCACAGTAAGAAATACTCTACTTTTGTGACTGGTGTAAAAATCACTGTATAAATAACAGTTTTTTGTTCTTTGTATATCGCTCAATGATGTATTATATAATTTGGAGACATATTTAATATTGTATTATATAAACTGCAAAAAAGTACTTCTTATATACTATGGTTTGTAGTGTATTTGTGTTTTCTGCAATTTTGGGCATCCATTGTCTTTTGTGTTATGAGGCGGCCAAAGCCTTACCTGGAACAGATCCCAGCAGCAGGATCTTTTTGGCTCATGAGGGCTAATAATGAGGACCAATGGGGCTAAATAGCATTCTACCTGAGGTGGAGGCCCCAGCGTGTGAGCAGGGCAGCCTTGTAAATCAGGAAAGCTACTGCTCCTCCCTTGTTTTCTTCCCTAGCAAGCTCCCTTTCCGAAGGCCCTCATCCCCTTCACTTTCCCAGCAGCACTTTATGCGGTGCAAGCATGGAAAGAGCCTTTTGCTCCCTCCCAGAACATGATGGGAGTTGAGGATTTTCTCTATGTGTGTTTCTCTCTTTCTCGGCCAAACAGAGGCCTGATTAACTGTGTTCATCCATTCTCTCCCCTCGTGAGGCATGTGTTTGGAACTTCAATTTCCAGAACCACTTCTTGTGGGTTTTTAAAAAATGTTATGGCAAAAACTTTTAAGATTTCAAAAAAAATTAATGGATTGGCAAAATGTTCTGAAACTTGGCAGGCTTGCAGTAGAAGGTGTGGTCTATAAGTGAGGTGGATTTCATGCCGATCGGCCTAAAAATGATGGAGGAATGACCTATAAATTTTCCCCATTGGCACCAATGGACTAAATCTTTCATCCAGGTGCAGGAGTTAACTTCAAAACTATTTCTTCTTCAGCACTGTGATTTCCTTCCAGAATTAAGTTATTAACTTATAGATAGGTTGAAAGGTGGTTATGAACCAAAATTGATTTCTCTTTCATATTCTTCTGATACTTGGAAAATTGTGTTTTAATAACATTGTTTACTGAGCAGTTGGCTCAATTGCTTTAATCGGAGACATCAAGAATCAAAATGTTAAGAATCGGTGCTATAGGGAACACTGTAATCATCCTGGCTATTCAATTGCCAAAGTTGATGAAATGTACTTCTCTATGTATCTTATATCAATTCATTTTAAGAGCAGACTCTGTACTGACATCCTTTCTGGCCAGAAAGAATACACATCTGTTCTTTGCCTTTGGAAAGATCCGGCCTTTGGAGTAGCAAAGTGTGCCAAGCTCCAAACCCTGGTTAGCTGAAATCACTCAACGTCTATTTCTGTTACTCACTTGCTGGTTAAAATGTGACAATGCAGACAAGCCTGTAGTTATACTATTTATAGTCTTCCTCCACATTGATTTTTTTCTAATTGGTGCTATCTGAATGAATTTGTATGCCAGAATATCAGCATGATTTCCCCAAGGGATCTCTTTAAGTTCATCATTGAAACCTTTTCCTTTTTGCCAAATTTCTGGTAAAGATAGTGAAGATTACTTGTGGTCCTGAATTTAGTTTTCAACTTCAGGATGTTGTAGGTACAATTTCACCAGTGGAGGTGTCAACTGTAAAATGGACTTTCCACTTTATAACAGGAAGGCCCCATAAAATCTGACCATTTGATGTGCTCCAACTCAAAACTGCAGTGGCCACAAAACACATGCTGCCAATACATGTCACAGAATGAATTAAAGGGTATACAGCACATTAAAGAAAATTGCAGAGAAGTCTGAGTTAAGCCCTTTAAGACACTGCAACAGATCCCAATATATCCCAGATCCCAGGACAAGATCAGTTCCGTGGAATGCAGAGTGCATTGTAGACATCCACCCTTGTTGAAGCACTTCGTAGAATATTGGATAAGGGATGGAAGGGGCTGCCAACAAATACTCAAAAGGCATGACTGGGCAGCAGGGGGCTAACTAACCCCTGGGGGGGGGGGGTTGATTACCTCTATTCCTTACTATCACCCCACCACCACCACCCTCCCTTCACTTCCTATGCCTCTGGAGCCTCGGTGGCAAAACAGGTTAAATCATTGAACTGTTGAATCTGCTGACCTAAAGGTTGGCAGTTCAAAGCCGCAGGCCAGGGTGAGCTCCTGCTGGTAGCCCTAGCTCCTGCCAACCTAGCAGTTTGAAAACATGCAAATGTGAGTCGATCAATAGGTACTGCTTCGGCGGGAAGGTAATAAAGGTGCCCATGCAGCCATGCCAGCAACACGACAACAGGCTTCTCAGCTTGGAAATGGAACAAGAGCACCTTCCCATGGCCAGAGTTGAGCGCTGCCTCCTGAAAGCCGGAGATGAAAAGGGAAGCCTTTACCTTTATTCTGTGTATTTGTATGTCATTGTTATTTCACTGTATTAAAGGCATTGAATGTTTACCTTTCTGTGTATGTTGTAACCCACTCTGAGTCCCCTCAGGGAGATAGAGCGGAATATAAATAAACTGTTGTTGTTATTGGAGCACTGTGCACATTTCTCAAAGAAATAGGGGGGGGGGGACACACACACTCTCATACAGCGGTTTGAGGCCAGATTCAATGTGATCACCATCCTGGCCCCAAATCGTCTCCAGGCATAGCAATCAAATTACCTGTGTATCAAAATCGGTTCCTCCCAATCTGGGTCCAAGATGCATTATGCTATCAGTGTAGATGTGTCCAAAATTTATATATAGTCTATTGGTGAGAATGGTGGACTTGATACAATTCAAAGCAAAATATCAGGAAACCATTCTCAATACCAGTAGATTAGTGAATCAAAAGCCCTGCTATTTTAAGATCAGAGGTAAGAGCATCTCACGTCAGCTATAAACTCATTTTCTTCTCATATCTGACCTTTTAACATTATACTGCATTAAAAAAAAATAAGATAGCCAAAATAGTCCATAGTATCAGAAACAAGAAAGCTCCATGTTCTCATAGACCAGCAGGTATTATCTCAAATACATGAATGAAGATATGCAGTCAACTTTGTGGGGAAAATGTGAATTAAAAATACACAGTTTGTATTACCTGAGATAATTCATCACCAAGAATATCTAGGTCTCCAGGGCAATCCGGTGGTAGATTGGAGTTAACACAATAAATAGAAGAGGCCTTCCTGGGATGCAGCTGCTGAGTCCATGATGCAAGTCTTTTCAATATTCCTGGCACTAGGGGGAGAAGATTTGGTCCAAAAAGTTAAAATATTCCTACGCATCAGATCTAAAGGAAAATTGGTTAAAGCTATTTCATCGGTGGTATATTACCCCCCCAAAAAAATTGGTATAATGTATAAAAAAAGCCTCCTCAAAGTGTTGGAAATGCCAACTTCATATTGGTAGCTTCTTCCACATGTGGTGGTCGTGTCCCAGATCAACAGCATATTGGAGAATTATTCATAAAGAAACACAAGCCATCTTACAAAAGAAGTTCCCATTGCGACCAGAATATTATTTATTAGGAATAACAGATAAAGATCTGATTCTGAACCCAAATGACGACAAACTTTTCTTTTATATGTCCACTGCAGCAAGAATCTCCTTCGCCAAACTATGGAAAACAGACAAGATCCCTCAGAAGGACGAGTGGCTGGAAAAATTTTTAGATATTAGGAATATGGACAGACTAACATATTTAATGAGAAGGAATGCCCCACACGCCCGGGCACAGACAAATTGGACACATTTAGATGATTATCTTATGAAAAATTAGGTAAACAAATAGAATAAGGATTCTTTAAACATGGCTCAGACAATAATAACACCCGTCGGAGAATGGAAGTAACTGTGTAGATAGTTAAAGTTCACAATCTCTTTCTTATACTCTATATTTCTATATCTACTCTGTCGCTTTTCTTAGTTCTTTTTAAGTATTACCCTCTCTAAATCCTCACTCCCTTTACCCTACCCCAAATCCCCCTTTTTTTTGGAAAATGGAATTGTAACTTCTTTTCTATTTCTTTACAAACATGTAAACCAACATAATCAAAAACTTTGAATAAACATTATTTTAAAATAAAAAAAAATATTCCTGGCACTAGCTGCTGGGTGAAAGACGGGGGATTAGCCCCCTTTTCAAAATCTCTGAGTGGGCTTGAGCCTCATGAATTGCCTCCCAAAAATTTGCAGCCATGCTTTCCAGTTATCAGCAGAAATATTTGTCTGTCACTTAAATATTAATGGTTTAGTTTATATTTGCCAATATTAAACTTAGCATAAGAAGTGTATTTTTATATCTAAGGGGGTGGTATCTAAGCAAAGTGGAGGAGAAGAGCCAGCCAAGAAAAAAAATCATTCTCCTCTCATATTTGATGCTATCATGCCACATGCTGCCAATTGAGGAAATTGAAGTATTTTTTCCTAGCAAGATCACACACAATGTCACGATCACGGACTTACCGGCCCCTTAATCACACACACAGAGACGTACTGAAGGCTAACTACTTTATTGAGTAAATACAGTTCAAAGATAATGTCCAATAATGATGAAAAAAGCAATCCAAAAGGTTTGAAGTATCAATGTCCAAAAGAACTTAGCAATAGGCAAAAGGCTTAGCAAGGCACCACAATGCTGTGGCCAGGAACAAGGCAAGGCTTCCCAAAGCTTTGGGACAGGAACAAAGGCAAGGCTTGATGACCACTAGCTAACCAGCTCGTGATCCCTAACCCGTCTCACGCCTATCCAGTAGCGACGTGGCCGGAGAACTGAGGATGCCCCACGGATCCTATACTTAATCCTTCGGCTGAGGCCCCCGCCGCTCTAGGCTTCTTCGTCTCCACCTCCGCCACGGACCTCGGTCGGTCTAGGACCCTAGACCAAGCCCTCCTGGTAGACTCGATGTCCCGTCTCCTATCGAAAGTTCGACCTGCCTCTCAGCAGCTGTGTCGCTATCTTCCTGAGAACTTTCCTCCCTAGCATTTTCCCACTCGGCTTCGTCCATGTTTTCACTTTCAAGCTCTTGGGAATTCCTCCCCCGGGGTGTTCATACTCCCTCTCGCTGCTTCCCATCTCCACCTGGTGATCAGAATCTATGCTAGGCCCAAACATCATCTCATCCCATGCCAAGCTCTCTGCGGGCGAACGAGGCCCATCCGAAGGGCCCTGTGCTTCACCCCAGTCATCTAGCTCATCCTCTGAATCCACATCTGCTGCTGCAGGCCCTAATGCTAATGGAACCCCAGGACCTATTCCTGCCCTCCAGGCACAAGCGAGAACTGCTGTGCTACACTATCCCCCCCCCCTCAGGGCCCCTCCGAGGCCACCCTCGAGGTTTGGGTTTGTCAGGGTACTTGCGGTGAAAACGAGCCACCAAATCCGGAGCATGGACATCCCGAGCCCGGGTCCATGAACGTTCTTCGGGCCCAACCCCTTCCAGTCAAGCAAATACTCCAACTTCCGGTAGTGGATGCGGGCATCCAAGATGTCCTGCACCTCCAACTCCTCCTCGCCATCGCGCATCACAGGGGGGAGGAGGCGGCTGCCACGCCAGGCCGCACCCCTTCGGGCGGAGCAATGAACGATGAAACACCGGGTGGAGCTTCATGTCCGCTGGGAGTTGTAGTTTGAAGGAAACAGGCCCCACCTTCTCCAAAACTTTGTAGGGACCCAAAATCTCGCGTCAGCTTGCGGCTGGGTCGCTGCGTGGGCAAATTCTTGGTGGACAGCCAAACTTTATCCCCACGAGGATCTCAGGGACCCTCCTGGCACCGCCGATCAGCCATCCGCTTGTAGTCGGCCTCGCCTGGTCCAATTGGGTGCGAGCAAGTCTTGAGTGCAGTGAGCTCGAAAGCCAATCCTTAGCCTCCGAAACGTCCGCAGACGGGTCCACCGGCGGGTAGAACCGAGGGTGGTGTCCATAGTTAGCAAAGAAAGGGGTCTCTTTGAGGGATTCCTGCGTCGCATTGTTGTAAGCAAACTCCGCCAAAGACAACAAGGACGCCCAGTTGTTTTGCTGATAGTTGACATAGCAGCCCAGGTACTGCTCCAAAGTGGCATTAACCCTTTCGGTTTGTCCATCGGTCTGCGGGTGGTGAGCCGTGACATCCGCACATCAATCCCAGCAACTTCTGGACAGCCTTCCAGAACTGGGAAGTGAATTGGGTGCCGCGGTCCGTCACCAAGCTCTGTGGAAGTCCATGCAGCCGAAACACATGTTGCACAAACATATCAGCAGTCTCTTTTGGCAGTAGGCACCCCCACACAGGGGATGAAGTGTCCCATCTTGGTGAAACAGTCCACCACGACCAGTATCATGGTGAAACCCTTGGACTTAGGGAGGTCGGTGATGAAATCAGCCGAAATCATCTTCCAGGGAGCGGAGGGGGCGGGAGCGGCTGAAGCAAACCGGCCGGTCTGCCCCCCTGGGATTTGGCCCGCTGGCACACAGGGCAAGAGCCCACATAGTCCTCCACATCCCTCCGCACTTTAAGCCACCAGAAATCCCTGTAGGGACCAGTTGCAGAGTCTTGAACAGCCCAAAATGGCCAGCGGCCCGGCTATCGTGGCAAAGCTTAAGAATGTCCTCCCGCCGGGCCCGGGGAAACATAGACCGAGTCCCGGTGGTAGAGCACCCCGTTTACCTGGAAAGGGCTTGGGGCCCGTGGTCAACTGCTCTTGCACCCACGGGTCGGTCCGCTGGCGAGCGGAGACACGAACGCTCAAAGGTCGCTTATCTCCAGGGGTCGGCGGGGCCGCTGGAGGATTGACAGGGAGCGCCGAGCAGCCGCAGTTCTCCGCTTTGAGCAACCTGGCCTCCGACGGCCCGGCCCCATCGCGAACGTACTCCGGCTTTCGGGACAACGATCAGCTTGCTTGGTCTGCTTTGGGGTCACATAGTGAATGCGGAAATTGAATCGCTCAAAGAACAGGGACCATCGCTGTTGCCTCTGGTTCAATTTGCGCTGGGTTTTCAAGTGCTCCAAATTCCGGTGGTCGGTGTGAACCTCCACCGAACTTGGCCCCTTCAAGCAGGTGTCTCCAGACTTCAAACGCCACCTTGATGGCCAAAAGTTCCTTCTCCCAAATGGTATAGTTCTTCTTCCAGAGCCGCAGCTGCCGGGAATAGTAGGCACAGGGCAACAAGTCCGTCCCCTGAGGCTGTAGCAGGATCGCTCCCACCGCCACATCCGACGCATCGCCTGGACGATGAAAGGGGTGCGGGGTTGGGGTGCTGCAGAAGCGGCTGAGTGGTGAACAGCTGCTTTAACTTGCGGAACCCTACATCTGCCTCCGGAGTCCACCGGAAAGGCACCTTTCCCGCAAACACTGGGTGATAGGATCAGCCCACTTGGCAAAGTCAGGAATGAACTTTCTGTAGTAGTTGGCAAAGCCCAGGAATCTTTGAATGTCTTTTTTTTTGCTAGCCGGGCTGCCCAATCGCCACGGCTTGACCTTGGTGTCATCCATGGCGATGCCTCGTAGGAGAGATACGGTAGCCCAGAAAGTCCACCTCCCGCAGATCAAAAGCACATTTCTCCAGCTTAGCATAGAGCCCGTGAGCTCTGAGTCTCTGGAGCAGCTCCTTGACATGGCGGTCATGGGTCGCCTGATCTGGAGAAAAAATGAGCAGGTCGTTTAGGTAGGCCGCCAAATAGCGGTCCAGCAAGTCTCGGAAAATGTCATTCATGAAATGTTGAAACAGGCTGGGGCGTTGCACAAACCGAATCCCATCACCAGGTATTCGAAACTTCCCCACTTGGTCTGGAAGGCCGCCTTCCATTCATCACCCTGGCGAATCCGACAAGGCTGTAAGCCCCCTCAGGTCCAGTTTAGTGAACACCTTGGCTCCCCGCAGCCGCCTCCAAGAGCTCGGGGATCAAGGGAAGGGGGTAGCGGTTCCGGATTGTGATCTTGTTGAGTTCCCTATAGTCATTGCAAAGCCGCAACTCCCGATTTCTTCTGACGAACAGAATCGTGTCCCGGCGGGGATTGGGAGGGCCGAATGAACCCTTCCGCAGGTTCTCATCCAGGAAATCTCGGAGAGCCTGTTGCTCTGGTTCCAAGAGAGGGTAGAGTCTCCCCTCGCGGGATTGGGGCTCCTGCTGCACCAATGGCACAGTCATAGGGCCGGTGCGGAGGCAAGCTGCCCACCTCCTTCTCACTGAAGACATCCCAAAAATCCGGCATACTTCTTGGGTAGGGTGGCCACATTCTCCACTTCTGAGCCTGGCACGCCCGGCCATCATGCAGTGGCCCTGGCAATGGTCAGAAGAAAAATTAGCTGTCTCTTGGCCCAGGAGATCTGGGGGTCATGGAGCGCGAGCCACACAATGCCCAGGACAATGGGGAAATCTGGGAGCTTGGTTACAAGAAAAGAAATGTCCTCTTTATGGGAGCTAGTCCACATCCTGGTAGGGGCTGTATATTGAGTCACAGCCCCGTTTTCAAAACTCTCCCATCGATAGTCTGGACACCCTTGGGCTCTTGGAGATCAAGAAATTGTAATCCAGCAGACTTGGCATAGTCCGCATCGATGAAGTTGTTGGTGGCCCCGAGTCTATCATGGCATGGACCATCATCGGCCTTCGGGTGACCACAAGCTGACCATTACAAGGAACAATTGTCCAGTCTTGGGTTCAGGGGAAAGTTAGCAACGTCGGCCGAGTGAGCGAACCCTCTTACACCCTGCCGGCCCCTTCCCCGTCGCCAGAAGGGCCTCTTCGGCTTCTGGGGCCCCTCTGAGGGCGGCAGAGGCCCGACGAGTCTTTCCACGCGGTTTCTGGGGGCACTCCTTTGAAAAGTGTCCAGCCCCCCCGCAATACCAGCATAAGTTAAGGCGCTGACGCCGTGCCTCCCGCCTGGTCCACTTTGGGCCGTACACGGTCCCCAACTGCATGGGCCCGGGTCGCCAGGACCGGCTGGCGCCGGCAATTGCCGGGTTGGAACTGCCCGCCCTCTTCCTTCCTCGCCACCGGCTTCTCCAGCACGCCCCTCTGTCCCACCGCCTCCTGGTCTGCAGTCCAGCTTCCACACGAAGGCTCAGGGCAATGGCTGCCTCAAGATCATCGGGCCGAGGATGTTTTAACATCTCCTGTTGCAATTCCGAGGTCAGCCCCGCAGTGTAGTGGTAACGCAACGCCGATACGTTCCACTGTACCTGGGCAGCCAGGACTCGAAAGCGGAAATGTACTGGGACAGGAGAGATCCTGATCGTCAGCCGGCCAAGTCCTCTCAGCCAGCTCTTCATTCACGGGGCCCCCAGGTCGCCTCGGATCGCTGCTAGGAAAGCCCGCAGCGTGTTGGTATGGGGGACTGCCCGGATCAACGCGGTGGCCCACGCTTGCTGCGGTCCCTTCCATCAGGTTGTAAACAAACACCACCTGGGCTCGATCAGTGGCGAACTCGTTGGGGCGCTGCTCCAGGTATAGTTCCACTTGGCAAACAAAACCTCCACCTGAGCCGGGTTGCCATTGAAACGGGCCGTGGGCTCACTCCCGGTGCCGTCCGGCCCGGGTACGTGAGCTCTCCCACCTGCTGCATCGCTTGCACTTGGGCATCTGTCAAGTTAGCCATGGCGACTTCACTGTCGTGGAGCGCTTCTGCGGCGCCCGAGCGGCGTCCCGTGGTGTGATAAGGGTTCTTGGAGTTCTCCGGCCAGCTGTCACGATCACGGACTTACCGCCCCTTAATCACACACACAGAGACGTACTGAAGGCTAACTACTTTATTGAGTAAATACAGTTCAAAGATAATGTCCAATAATGATGAAAAAGCAATCCAAAAGGTTTGAAGTATCAATGTCCAAAAGAATTTAGCAATAGGCAAAAGGTTTAGCAAGGCACCACAATGCTGTGGCCAGGAACAAGGCAAGGCTTCCCAAAGCTTTGGGACAGGAAAAAAGGCAAGGCTTGATGACCACTAGCTAACCAGCTCGTGATCCCTAACTCCGTCTCACACCTATCCAGTAGCGACGTGGCCGGAGAACTGAGGATGCGTCCCACGGATCCTATACTTAATCCTTCGGCCGAGGCCCCGCCGCTCCTAGGCTTCTTCGTCTCCAATCTCCGCCACGGACCTCGGTCGGTCTAGGACCCTAGACCAAGCCCTCCTGGTAGACTCGATGTCCCGTCGCCTATCGAAAGTTTGACCTTGCCTCTCAGCAGCTGTGTCGCTATCTTCCTGAGAACTTTCCTCCCTAGCACTTTCCCCCTCGGCCGTCCATGTTTTCACTTCAAGCTCTTGGGAAATCCTCCCCCTGGGGTGTTCATAACTCCCTTCGCTGCTTCCCATCTCCACCTGGTGATCAGAATCTATGCTAGGCCCAAACATCATCTCATCCCATGCCAAGCTCTCTGCGGGCGAACGAGGCCCATCCGAAGGGCCCTGTGCTTCACCCCAGTCATCTAGCTCATCCTCTGAATCCACATCTGCTGCTGCAGGCCCTAATGCTAATGGAACCCCAGGACCTATTCCCTGCCCTCCAGGCACAAGCGAGAACGGCTGTGCTACACACAAGGAATGCACATGGCTGCTTAAGGTGAACTCACAATGATGTGATTGCAAATCCAGAATATATGGGATAAATAAGGCCTATAATTTCAGTGAAGTTTTTCCACAGATTTCAGTCAATGGAATACCTCTTGGATGCTACACACAGAAATGTCTCTGGCTTTGAACATGAGAATGAACTATGTATTGCTCATACTTGAACTTGTCCATGGCAGTTTGGAGGAATATGTAAATTACCTACGTGTGCTTCTAAAATGTTGGGCCATTGTTGTAGGATTTCAAATAATTTCCAACTTATGATGATCCTAAGGTAAGTCTATCACAGGGTTTTTCTGGAATTACCAAATTGTGTTCCCACCTACCTAGAAAAATACAAATAGAAAAACCAAGTTTTATTTTAAAAATAAAGGACAAAGAAATCTGTCTCTATTGCACATCAGATATGGACAGACCTCAAATGTCTCACCCAGAAGCAGATAACATATTGAGATTTGAATCTAAAAATAAAAAAGAGGGAATGTATGATTCTATGGGAGGAAAGCTATTTCAAATATGTCCGTGGCAGAGCTCCCGGTGCTAGAACTAGTTGCTGTAACAAGAAGATAAATTCATTAAAGTCAAGACTGAAGATGTTGTTGCTATCATCAGATCACTCTAATTGCCTTTGAGAATTTACTACGGTACAGATACCTTCTGAAGACTGTGGACATAATCTTGAGATACTACATGCAAAGAGTGGACTGTTTCTATATAACTAGTAACATATGTGAAACTTTGATGTGGATAAACATCAATGGCATTTAATCCAGTTATCTGAACTGCGTCATCAGTGTGCTTGGCTGGTCCACCCAGGATTCCTGTGTTGTGTGTGTCCCTTGAAGTTGCCCATTGACTTAAGGCAACCCAATTAATTGTATGCTGTGGTTTTATTAAGCAAGAGTATTCAGAGGTGGTTTTGCTGGTCTTCCCTCTGAAATATAGTCTACAGCACCTGGTATTCGTTGGTAGTCTCCCATCCAAGTACTAACCACATGTTGTAGTTGAGGCTGAGAGAGAGAATCTGTAGTTAGAAAATGCAAAAGAGTCGGATGAGGAGCAAGAAAGGAAGAGATTAAGGCAATTACTTAGCGATTCTTCTGGGGATGAAACATTTCTGGGCTTTTCAGAGGATGATGGGAGTGGGGATGAGGAGCAGGCAATGGAAAGTTGGGATGAGGGGTCACAGAGAATTGAAGGTGACTCTAGTGAGATGAATCAGACTGTCGTGCAACAGATACGGATATCTGCTTGGAACCTATCAGCAGTTATTCGCTTATGGGGTTCACAGGAGATGGGAATGGAAATGGACTCATGGGGACTGCTGGGGAGAGTTAAGTCGGCGCAAGAGACGTATTGCCTAGCGCAAGAGACAAAGGGCAACACGGGCAGGGATGTTGGCAGCTGAAAGAGATGGGGGAAGGGGCGTTGACGCAATTAAGGTCCGAGGAGGACTAAATAAAGGGGCTTGCAATTAACCATTGATTGCAGCTGGCAAGGCGTTTTGCCATCCAGGCCGTTGCCTTCTGTTCTGAATCGCTGCTGGACCGATCATTTGACTGGTTGTGGACATGGAATTCTGGACATTGGTATTGTATTCCGTGGGTTTCCGTGATCTTTGTTTCCTGTCTTTGGCTGCTCCACCTTAAATCCCTTCTGTGCTTGATTCTGCTGTTCCTTCGTGCTGGATTCTGGATTGACCTGACTTCGCTGCTTCATTTGCATTCCTCCTGGCTGGACTAAAGGACCGTTTTGACTCTTCTCTATCTGCATTTCCCCTGGCTTGATTATAGGACTGGCTGTGCACTCTCTCTCAGCCTAACTTCTGTTCTGGAAGAAGTCAGAACCGGGCGTTAGTTTCTGTTGAATTTTTCTTATCAGTTTGCTGTGCCTCTAGGCTCATTTGAGTCACAGTGAGGAAGTTTGGGACTCTTTCAAATAAACTTTAACTGTTAATTTGGCTTCTTAAGGTGGTCTGGATCACGACACCACAGCTGACCCCATTTAGCTCCCAAAATCAGGGATGTTATCTTTAAATTATTTAGGTATACAATGTTATTGATACATAATAGCATGCCATGTAAGTTTCTGAATGCAGATAGCAAAGCAATGGGGATTTGCTTTGTGTATCTATTTACCATGAAACCCCAGGAAATTGTGAAGTTTTCCGTGGCTTTGTATTTTATTTTTAAAATCTCAGTAAACAGCTAATATATATTGTAATATACATTCTAATGTTATTAATTTATGTACCCAAGGAGGAGGATAGATTCTATTTTCCTTTATCAAACATTAAATAAAATAGCTCCACTTTGTGCAAGAAAAGAATATATTGTGGTATCTGTCCATTATGTCTGCAAATCTGGAAATCCAGGTGTTGAATATTGTGGGAATATACTCTAGCATTGTGAGAAAACTATTTTCAAAAGACAAGTTTATATTAACATATGAGCTATAACTTTTCAATTTATAAGCCTTTACACTTTAAGCATTAACATATGTAAACATGTGATTACTTTTAAGAATGATAGCTTACATACAAAATTTCACCTGTTATTTTAGTGACAATTTCTTGACCAACTCTCTACTCTTCCATCATAGTTTATGGCTTGCCCTTTTCTCCCACGATCGAGACCCCACCACTCACTCGATACACCTTGC